>JAUUTY010000298.1:0-230322 GCA_030979885.1 Lolium multiflorum
TCAATGAATATTTGTTGAGTCTCATCTTTCGTCTTGAGAAAGTAGACCCAAGTGTATCTTGAGTAATCATCAACAATCACCAAGCAATGTTTCTTCGCACCAAGACTTGCATGAGTAACGGGACCAAAGAGATCCACATGAAGGAGCTCCAAGATCCTCTTGGAAGAGATGATAGTCTTGCTTGGATGCGGAGAGTCATGCATTTTGCCTTCAACACAAGCCCTACAAACACGATCTTTGGCAAAAGAAACATTTTCCATTAGTCCCACAATATGGTTCCCCTTGTGAAGACTTTGCAAAGTTCTCATGTTGACATGGGCTAGGCGGCGATGCCACAACCAACCCACATCCGCCTTTCCGAATAGGCACATCGCACTTGAAGTGGTGGTCCCCGAAAAGTCCACCACATACAAGTTATGTTCGCGATACCCAACGAAAGCGACTTTTAGAGTCTTGCTCCACAAGAGGACCACAATATCATTATCAATAAAGACGGCGAAACCCATCTTGCCAAGGGCGGAAACGGAAAGCAAATTGTAACCAAGGGTTTTGACAAGCATGACATCCACAAGTGTTATGTTGTGTGCAACCACAACCTTGCCAAAACCCATTACCTCGGATGTAGAATTATCGCCAAAGGAGACGGTGATATTGTTTATGTTGGGCCTCAACTCCTTGACGAGATTCTTGCCGCCGGTCATATGACTTGTACATCCACTATCAAGTACCCATTTTGAACCTCCGGCGGCATAGTCCTACATGAGATCAATTCTTGGATTTAGGTACCCATTTCTCAATGGGTCCTCTTTTGTTAGCAACAAGGGTCTTTGGGACCCAAATAGACCAAGCAACATAACCATCATATGGGCCAACATATTTAGCATACACATCACCATAATAATCTCTAAATAGAACATAGTGAGGGTTAGCATTTCCCGCATTATCATCATTAATGGTGTTGCCCTTAGGGGCTTCACCATTGGTGATAGCTTTCTTCTTCTCTTGTGCGGGCTTGGCCTTTTGCTTGTTTGCCTTCTTCGCCTTGGCATTGTAACCTAGGCCCTCCTTCCCATTGTTTGATCTTTGCTTACTCAAAAGATCATCCAAAGAAAGTTTATTTTGGGGAGAGGAGGCCTTAGCAAGTTCATCCTTCAACCTAGCATTTTCCTCAATAATATTTGCATGATCACAAGAAGGAGTAGAGGAACTAGGCACATCATATGAAGCAAGCCTAATTTGAAGTTGCTCATTTGACTTGGATAGGAGAGAGTATTCACTCTTCAAAGCTTTGTGAGCTTTGTCTAGTTCATCTAGATCCTTCACAAGTTTCTCATGATCAACACCAAATTGGGCCTTTTCCTTTTTAAGCAATTTAGTCTTAGCCCTAGCATGATCTCTAGCTTTAGTGAGCTTGTTAATTTCATCTTGAGGCTCTTCAAGATTTTCTAGCCTCTCCTCAAGAGAAGCTATAGTTTCTTGACTTTCCTCAAGGGCATTTTTAAGAGCATGGATTTCAAGAGAGTCTTCTCTCTCTATTTGACCCTTTTTCTCAAGCATATCATTTTGTTGAGCTAAACGAGCCATGAGATTTGAAACATGCTTTTTGTTGATACCTTGTAGGTTAAACATGAATTCATCAAATTCTAGCATTTCTTGTTTCACTTTTAGACTAGCATCATCAACCCCTAGATCACTTGATATGTTAGGCATAGAGGGGCTAGGAGATGATACCTCGGAGGATTTAGCCATGAGGCAACTTTCTTCCTCCACATGAATGACCTCATTGGGGGATTCACTTGGTGATGAAGAGTTAGTGGAGAGGGAGGCAAGAGCGACCAATCCATTAGAGGTTGCATCCACTGCCGTTTGTGTCAAATTCATATGTGACACATCTACTTTTGTTGGCTTATGAGTTAGAATATGAGAATGTGATTTTTATATTATGTTAATTGTTATGTACTCAACTATTGAGTTGAGATAATTGATTTTTTAATCGAATTTGTTATCGATAAATGTAAAATTGTGATTGACTTGTGTACAATTTAACCTACCCACCGGGTACCCAATGGGTACGGGTACCCGCCGGGTATGGGTATGGGTAAAGTTTTATACCCATGGGTACGGGTATGGGTAGAAGTTTGTACCCATTGACTATATGGGTATGGGAATCCCTAGATCACTTGATATGTTAGGCATAGAGGGGCTAGGAGATGATACCTCGGAGGATTTGGCCATGAGACAACTTTCTTCCTCCACATGAATGATCTCATTGGGGGATTCACTTGGTGATGAAGAGTTAGTGGAGAGGGAGGCAAGAGCGACCAATCCATTAGAGGTTGCATCTTCTTCATCATCAACATCATCATCTCCGGAGGAATATTCTTCTTGAGTTGATAGCACAATAGATGTGTCCAAGGAGGACGTTGCCATGAAGCAATGTGCATTCTTGATATGAGGATTCTCATTGGGGGATTCAAAGAGAGATGAAGAGGGAATGTTGGTAGTGACAATGGCGGCCACTTCCTTTGAGCTTTCTCCTTCATCATCACTAGAGCTTACAACTTCATCGGAAGAATATTCTTCCCTAGTCACTAGCACAACTCTTGGGGGCCTCTTGCCCTTCTTGGTCTTGTTGTTGTAGAACTTCTTGTTGGGGGCTTTTGAATATTTGCCCTTTGATTCTTTGCTCTTGTCCTTGGGAATGAGCCTTCCATTATGAAGCTCTCTATTCTCATAGGGGCATTCGGCAATGAAGTGGCGCTTGTCATCACAATTGTAGCATGATCTTGTCTTTGGACCAAAGCTAGTGAACCCACTCTTGTGGTTTCTCTTGATGTTGTCTTCCTTGGCCTTGGAGGGATCAACCCAAAATGACTTTGCATGGAAGGCCATGTGATCATGATAGTGGCATTCCAAATCTTCCGGATAGGACATACTCCAAGATGCCCTATATTGTTCTTGAGGGTACACTTCTTCAACGGGGTTGACCACCAAGGCAAGGTTGTTCCCTTTTGCCATACCAATGGCACGATTGCGAGAATCATGAGAGTTTTGCTCGAGCACCTTGAGGGCTTGCATCTCGTGCACGGCATCTTGAGATGAGAGAGAAGAATAGCATTCTCTCCCAACAAGGGTCTTGACATCAATGGGAACAAAAGGCATCATGCATTCAATGTACTTCTCCTTGATCCAAGAGTCAGTGATGTGGGTGGCACCACTAAGCCGGAAGGCATCGGCAACGATGAGGAGTCTTCCATACATGACTTGATGATCTTCATCCGGTAGCCTCATGAATCCTTCGGCTTGATTCCGAAGAGCATTATACTTGTTCCTTCTCGTGCTCTCACTTCCCATGCAACTAGCGGCCAAACCATCCCAAGCTTCCTTGGCGGTGGTGTAGTTCCGAACACGAGGAAGCTCTTGTGTCCCCACACTAGTTTGAATCATGTGCAAGGCGGTGTTGTTGAGTTGACTATCAACCGCTTCTCTTCTAGTCAACTTGTCGGGGTTGTAAGGCTTGAAGCCTTCCAAGATGATTCTCCAAAGTTCATTGGAGGCACTGCAAACATGAGAGCGAAACTCAAATTGCCAAGTATCGAAATTCTCAACGGAAAACTTAGGTGGGTCGCCTCGAATGTTCAAATGGGGATGTGGAACCGGTATATCGGGAGATTGAAAAGGTGGAGCTACTCGATTGTAGCTCTCACCTCCACTAGTTCCACTAGGAGATGCAATGGGAGATTTGATAGTGTTTAAGTTATCACCTTCCACGGGTTTGGTAGAGGAGGGTGGTGCCGAAGCACCTCCCTCTTCTAACACACCCGTGTCCTTTACCTCTAAGACGGAAGCCTTAGGAGGGACCGGAGTCAAAAGCTCGGAAATCAATTTTCTCATGCTTTCCATTTGAGCGTCCATGGAGGATCTCAACGAATTGATTTCCTCCATGATGACCAACTTATCGGACTCTTCCATAGGCGTCTCGTCCGGCATACTCTTAGGCGGTTAAGCCCGAAATAAGAGCCGAGGCTCTGATACCAATTGAAAGGATCGTATGCCGCACCTAGAGGGGGGTGAATAGGTGCTAACCAATTTTTAGTTCTTTTTCAATTTAGGTTTGACACAAAGGTAAATTCTCTAGATATGCAACTAAGTGAATTTACCTATATGACAAGGTTATCAACTAAGCAAGATATAGCTACGCAATATATAGGAGATAGAGTGGGATAGAGGTAACCGAGAGTGTAGCACGCGTTGACACGGAGATGATTCCCGTAGTTCCCTTCCTTTGCAAGAAGGTACGTCTACGTTTGGAGGAGTGTGGTTGCTACGCAAGCCAAACCAACAGCCACGAAGGCTTCACTCAGATCTCCTGTGAGCAACGCCACGAAGGCCTAGCCCACTTCCACTAAGGGATTTCCTCGAGGCGGAAACCGGGCCTTTACAAGGTTCTTGGGGCACACATCCACAACCGAATTGGAGGCTCCCAAATCTGTAACAACACAACAAATCAACAAGCATACATCAACAACAACAACTAGGGATCCAAATAGGAACACTAGCAAGGGGGCCCTCAAGCATAAGAGGGGGAAATGAAAAACGCTTCGGTGAGGATGTAGATCGGTGTCTTCTCCTTCGAATCTCCAAAGATCAAGAGCTTTGGTTGGGGGAGGAAGGAGATCTTGCAAATCTTGTGTTTCTTGAGGTGGCTCTAATGGTGGTGAAGCTTGGCAGATTTCTTGTGCAATAATTGAGCAGCTTGCGGGGGGGCGGATATTCCGGCCTAAGTAAGAGACCGGATAATCCCACAGGATAATTCGGCCTTCGGGACAAAAGCAGTGACATTATCCGGCCAAATGTCCGGCCCGTATGCAGAGAAGCAAATCTTCAGGTCCTTAGCCAAAATCGAGGGGGCCGGATATTTCCAAATCCGGCCCGGATATTCCGGCCCTGGTACAATACCGGGACAATATCCGGGCAAAAATCCGGCCCCTCTACTGCGCTGCTTTTCCTCAGAGACTTAGCCAAAATCAGGGGGCCGGATATTTCAACAATATCCGGCCCGGATTATCCGGCCTGGCCAACTTTTTCTGATTACTTTTGACAGACGATCAAATCCAACACACATGAATAAATATCTATGTAATCCCTGTACCACTTAAACAAACATTAGTGTATCACATATATTGACATCAAACACTCAAAACATAATATGAGAGATGTTCTTTCGCCGCCTTCGTCTTCCTCATCCCGTCCGTCGGCGTGCACCGACTGCCGGGACAGTAGGCCTCCGGAACCCTGCCTCTCGTGAACCTGTACGGGTGAGGGGCAATCAGGTTTTTGGGGAGCGCTCCGGCGCGACTACTGGCATCACGACGTCGTCATCGGACGACGAGTTCCTCCACACCGACAACTTCTTCCCGGACCTCAGCGACTTCTTCGACAACCTCAACATGGGCGACAACGACGCTGCTGCGAAGTATGTGATCTTGTCGTTTCTCTTTCAGTTTCTGTTAGAGTTTCGTTTGTGGTAGATGCGATCGGTTTGTCTTGTTTAGATGTGATCTGTTCATCTACCTTACTAGTCTGCACGATTAGTTTACTTGTTCTTTTCCTGTAGACAGTGTTGGGCCTCCAAGAGCAGAGGTTTGTAGAACAGCAGCAAGTTTTCCCTTAAGTGGATCACCCAAGGTTTATCGAACTGGGAGGAAGAGGTCAAAGATATCCCTCTCATGCAACCCGCAATCACGATACAAGAAGTCTCTTGTGTCCCCAACACACCTAATACACTTGTCAGATGTATAGGTGCACTAGTTCGAAGAGATAGTAAAACACAGGTGGTATAGATGGTGGTAATATTGCAGAAAGTAAAGATGCAGTAAAAAGATAAACAAGCGGCGCCGGAAAATAGCTTGCTGGCGTGGAAAGCAATTCTTTGTGATGGAAACAAGGCCTAGGGATCATACTTTCACTAGTGGACACTCTCAACATTGATCGCATAATAAATAACTCTTTCTTATATGTGCTACATATACTCTTGTTTGATAATCACTACAAGAAAAGTTGCCATGGCCGACGAAGTTGAAGTCGCGCCGTGGTTGCTGGTGTACCATGGCCGACGATTTTGGTCCCTCCGTGGTGCATGTCAAAACTTTTCTCGTTTTTGAGGCCACCTAGCCCGACGAAAGCGGCCAAAACGTCGCGTATGGTGGCCCGGGACGTGGTGCATCTCGAAATCTCGGGTTCGCCGGCCGAGTCAACGCAAATCCGCACCGCCGAGGGATGTAGGGCCCAGATGGCAGCCTCTCTGGCATTGTTTTTTTCTAGATCGCGCCATCTCGTTCAACGTTCTCCGATCGAGCCGTTTACGATGCAGGATCATGGGTCCCGCATGTCATCCTCTATGAACCAAAATTCTTTCTATTCTTGGATTTTTTTGACCCTTTCTGGCTACTTCCTTTTTCTTTTGATCCTTGCCGCCTTGAAACGTTGAGACCGCTGTTGCTAAATGGGACCCGCATGTCATCCTCTATGTGCAATCAACTTTCTTTTCTTGGAGTTTTTTTTGGCACCTCAAATTTGGTCACTTACCTTTTCTTTCGATCCCTGCCTCTCAACGGTGATACCGCTCTGCTACCGGGACCCGCATGTCATCCTCTATGTACTATAAAACTTTCTTTTCCTGGATTATTTTTGGCACCTCATATTTGGTCACTTACCTTTTTCTTTCGATCCTATGCCTCTCAAACGGTGATACCGCTGGTGCTAAATGGGACCCGCATGTCATCCTCTATGTACTATAAAACTTTCTTTTCTTAGTTTTTTGGCACCTCATATTTGGTCACTTGACTTTTTCTTCCGATCCCCTGCTGCCTCTCAAACGGTGATACCGCTGGCTAAATGGGACCCATGTCATCCTCTATGTACTATAAAACTTTCTTTTCTTGGATTTTTTGGCACCTCATATTTGGTCACTTGCCTTTTTCTTTCGATCCCTGCCGCCTCTCAAACGGTGATACCGCTGTTGCTAAATGGGACCCGATGTCATCCTCTATGTACTATAAAACTTTCTTTTCTTGAATTATTTTTGGCTCCTGATATTTTTTCACTTGCCTTTTTCTTTCGATCTCATGCCACGTTTGAAACGTTGAGAACCTGCTGGCTCATGGGACCCGCATGTCATCCTCTATGTACTATAAAAGTTCATTTTCTTGGTTTTTTTTCACCCTCTGATTTTTGGCAATTTCTTTTTTCTTTTGATCCCCTGCCGCCTCTCAAACGGTGATACCGCTGCTGCTAAATGGGACCCGCATGTCATCCTCTATGTACTATAAAACTTTCTTTTCTTGAATTTTTTTTGGCTCCTCATATTTGGTCACTTGCCTTTTCTTTCGATCTCATGCCACGTTTGAACGTTGAGGAACCTGCTGGCTCATGGGACCCGCATGTCATCCTCTATGAGCAATCAACTTTCTTTTCTTGGAGTTTTTGGCACCTCATATTTGGGCACTTGCCTTTTTCTTTCGATCTCATGCCACGTTTGAAACGGAACCTGCTGGCTCATGGGACCCGCATGTCATCCTCTATGTGCTATAAAAGTTTCCTTTGTTGGATTTTTTTCACCCTCTGATTTTTGGCTTGCCTTTTTCTTTTGATCCCCTGCCCCCTTTGAAACGTTGAGTAAGCTGTTGGCTCAAGGGACCCGCATGTCATCCTCTATGTCCATCAACTTTCCTTTCTTGGATTTTTTTTCACCCCCTAATTACTAGCTACTTTCTTTTTCTTTTGATCTCAAGCCGCATTACAAACATTGAGACCGCTGCTGCAAAATGGGACCCACATGTCATCCTCTATGTACAATAAAGTTTCTTTTCTTGGATTATCTTTTGCTCCTGATATTTTGTCACTTGCCTTTTTCTTTCGATCTCATGCCGCCTTTGAAACGTTGAGTAAGCTGCTGGCTCATGGGTCCCGCATGTCATCCTCTACGAACAATAAAAGTTTCCTTTCTTGGAGTTATTTTTGACCCCTAATTTCTGGCTATTTGCCTTTTTCTTTGGATCTCCTGCCCCTTTGAAACGATGAGGACGTTGTTGGCAGGTCGGTCCCACAAGTCATCCTCTATGAACAATAAAAGTTTCCTTTGATGGATTTTTTTGAACCCCTAATTAATTTCTGGATATTTCCTTTTTTCTTTGATCCCCCTGCCGCCTTGGAATCGTTGAGGATGCTCTGCCTCATGGGTCCCGCATGTCATCTTCTCAGAACGGTAAATGTTTCTTTTCTTGGATATTGTTTACCAAATGATTTTTGGCTTATTTTTTCTTTCGATATCCTGCCGCCTTTAAAACGTTGAGGACTGCTGGCTCACGGGTCCCACATGTCAGCCTCTATGAACAATAAGCGAGAGGACATTCCTGCCTCATGGGTCCCGCATGTCATCCTCTCAGAACGAAAATGTTTCTTTTCTTGGATTTTTTTCAGATTTTTGGTTTATTTTTTCTTTCCATCCCCTGCCGCCTAAAACGACGCTGCTGGCTCATGGGTCCACGATGTCAGCCTCCCCGTACAAGAAACATGTGATATCTTGATTATTTTGCAGACAATAAACAGTGTATTGCGCTCTGAGCTATTTCAACGGATAAATTAAATCTTTATTTTTACATAAACAAATTTATATGCTGAATCTCCTTGTTTTTTGTTTTTGCGAAGCATAGGACTTTCCTGTTTTTTTTAGAAAAATCCGAACTATCCTGTTTTGGAGTGGGCTGAAATTGTACGAGTCAAAAGGCCCAGCAGGATAGTTCGAATGCCCAGATGTCCACATGCAGCCCAATTGAAATCGTTCTTTTTTTGGATTTTTTTCACCCCCTGATTTCTGGCTACTTCATTTTTCTTTTGGTCCTGTGCCGCCTTGGAAACGTTGAGACCGCTGCTGCAAAATGGGACCCGCATGTCATCCTCAATGTACAGTAAAATTTCTTTTCTTAGATTATTTTTGGCTCCTGATATTTGGTCACTTGGCTTTTTCTTTCGTGCAGCCTCTCAAACGGTGATACCGCTGCTGCTAAATGGGACCCGCATGCCATCCTCTATGTACAATCAAGTTTCTTTTCTTGAATTATTTTTGGCTCCCGATATTTGGTCACTTGCCTTTTTCTTTCGATCTCATGCCACGTTTGAAACGTTGAGGAACCTGCTGGCTCATGGGACCCGCATGTCATCCTCTATGTACAATAAAACTTTCTTTTCTTCGATTTTTTGGCACCTCATATTTGGTCACTTGCCTTTTTCTATTCCCCTGCCGCCTCTCAAACGGTGATACCGCTGCTGCTAAATGGGACCCGCATGTCATACTCTATGTACAATCAAGTTTCTTTTCTTGAATTATTTTTGGATCCTGATATTTGGTCATTTGCCTTTTTCTTTCGATCTCATGCCACGTTTGAAACGTTGAAAAACCTGCTGGCTCATGGGACCCGCATGTCATCCTCTATGTACTATAAAAGTTCATTTTCTTGGTTTTTTTTCACCCTCTGATTTTTGGCTATTTCCTTTTTCTTTTGATCCCCTGCCGCCTTTGAAACGTTGAGGACTCTGCTGGCTCATCGATAAAACTTTCCTTTATTGGAGTTTTTTTACCCCCTAATTTCTGGCTACTTTCTTTTTCTTTTGATCTCAAGCCGCATTTGAAACGTTGAGACCGCTGCTGCTAAATGGGACCCGCATGTCATCCTCTATGTACAATAAAGTTTTCTTTTCTTGGATTATCTTTGTCTCCTGATATTTTGTCACTTGCCTTTTTCTTTCGATCTCATGCCGCCTTTGAAACGTTGAGTAAGCTGCTGGCTCATGGGTCCCTCATGTCATCCTCTACGAACAATAAAAGTTTCCTTTCTTGGAGTTATTTTTGAACCCTAATTTCTGGCTACTTCCTTTTTCTTTTGATCCCGTGCCGCCTTGGAAACGTTGAGACCGCTGCTGCTAAATGGGTCCCGCATGTCATCATCTATGTACAATAAAATTTCTTTCTTCGATTATTTTCGGGTCCTGATATTTGGTCACTTGCCTTTTTCTTTCGATCTCATGCCGCCTTTGAAACGTTGAGGAAGCTGCTGGAGCATGGGTCCCGCATGTCATCCTCTATGAACAATAAAAGTTTCCTTTCTTGGAGTTATTTTTTACCCCTAATTTCTGGCTACTTCCTTTTTCTTTTGATCCCCTGCCGCCTTTGAAACGTTGAAGACTTTGCTGGCTCATGGGTCCCACATGTCAGCCTCTATGAACAATAAACACTTCCTTTCTTGGAGTTATTTTGTACCCCTAATTTCTGGCTATTTGCCTTTTTTCTTTCGATCCCCAGTCGCCTTCTAAACGTAGAGGACGCGGCTGGCTCGTGGGTCCCAGATGTCAGCCTCCATGGACAATAAACCTCTCCTTTGTTGGATTTATTTTTCACCCTCTGATTTTGGCTATTTCCTTTTTCTTTTGATCCACTGCCGCCTTGGAAACATTGAGTAAGCTGCTGACACATGGGGCCCGCATGTCATCCTCTATGTACAATCAACTTGCAAGATCTTCGAGCGAAAGAGCTTGTATTAGTGGGACCCATATGTCAATCTCTATGTACAATAAAAGTTTCCTTTCTTGGATTATTTTTAGCTCCTGATATTCGGTCACTTTCCTTTTTCTTTCGATCTCAAGCCGCCTCTGAAACGTTGAGTAAGGTGCTGGCTCATGGGACCCACATGTCATCCTCTATGTACAATAAAGTTTCTTTTCTTGGATTTTTTTACCCCTGATTTTTGGTCACTTGCCTTGACGCTGCTGGCTCATGGGTCCCACATGTTAGCATCTATGAACAATAAACCTTTCCTTTGTTGGATTTATTGTTTACCCCTAATTCTGGCTATTTGCCTTTTTCTTTTGATCCCCACCGGCCTTTGAAAACGTTGAGGAACCTGCTGGCTCATGGGACCCGCATGTCATCCTCTATGTACTATAAAATTTCTTTTCTTGGTTTTTTTTTCCCCTCTGATTTTTGGCTATTTCCTTTTTCTTTTGATCCCCTGCCGCCTTGGAAACGTTGAGTAAGCTGCTGACTCATGGGACCCGCATGTCATCCTCTATGTACAATCAACTTTCTTTTTTGGAGTTTTTTACCCCCTAATTTCTGGCTACTTTCTTTTTCTTTTGATCTCAAACCGCATTTGAAACGCTGAAACCGCTGCTGCAAAATGGGACCCGCATGTCATCCTCTATGTACAATAAGTTTCATTTCTTGGATTATTTTTGGCTCCTGATATTTGGTCACTTGCCTTTTTCTTTCCGATCTCATGCCGCCTTTGAAACGTTGAGTAGCTGCTGGCTCATGGGTCCCGCATGTCATCCTCTACGAACAATAAAAGTTTCATTTCTTGGAGTTATTTTTGACCCCTAATTTCTGGCTACTTCCTTTTTTCTTTTGATCCACTGCCGCCTTTGAAACGGTGCGGATTCTGCAGACTAATACAAGCTTTTTCTCTCCAAGATCTTGCAAGTTGATAGATTAAATCATGGAATTATTAGGATATGTTTTAAATTTCAAATCCACTTTATGAATTATTAAAAATACCGTTATCCATGTGGGTATGGAGCGAACAAGGATTTTCATATTGGGCATGAGCAGTTTCAAAAATTGGAACCCAATAATTCAAAATAACTAAAAACAACTTTTATGTAGAATCTCCGCGTTTTTTTCTTTTGCCATTCATAGGATCTGTGTTTCATTAGAAAAGGGCCGAAATTGCATGAGCAGAAAGGCCCATTTGTAGTTATTGGGCTTCGACGGCCGGAGCAAGTAGGCCGAGAGCAATTACCATGTAGATGGCCGTTGGCAACCCAAAGTGAAATATTGGGCCCAACAGGGGAAGGCTGAACAGTACTATTTTCTAATTGGAAGGTGGTACATGGCGTAATCCTGCCAAAAAAAAAGATGGACACGGGTTGCTGAAATTTGCCCATCTGCGCCTAATATCGCCGCCGCGGCTCCGCTTCCGCCGCCGCCGCCATGCCTCGTCTCGCGTCGAGCTCGCGGTACTGCCGCGTCTCGGGCACGGGGTACCGCGGCGTCCGCGCGCGCCCCAAAGGTACGTATTACGCGGAGATACGTGACGGCGGCGAGCGCATCGGCCTCGGCACCTACGAGACCGCGCACGAGGCCGCGCGCGCGTACGACGCCGTGGCGTGGCGGCTCGGGCGCCCGCGATCGTCGATGAATTTCCATGACGTGTGGACGCGCCAGCAGGCCGAGGATCTCGCGCCGCCGCCGTACATCGTTAGACAGGAGGAACAGCGCCGCCGCCGCGAGACGGAGCGCCGTTTGCGCATTGCCGAGCGGGACGAGCGCGCGGCGCGCGAGTGGGCGGCCCGCTTCCCCGAGGACGTAGCCGCCGAGAACGAGCACTTCCGCAGACGGAGGGCGGAGAAGGCTACGAGGCGGGCTGCGAAGAAGGAGGACCGCGCACGACGGAGGGCGGAGAAGGCGACGAAGCGGGCCTTCATCGAAGCGCAGCTCGCCGGGCCGACCACCATTGGCGAGGACGACCCCCGTTGGATTGACCTCTTCTCGTCGGATCCGGTGTCGGGCACGACACCGGACTCGTCAGATGTCGAGTTTTAGTTTAGTTTTATCGCACTACTTTGTACAAATATGAACTACGGAGTATCTATCAAGCTAATTTTCTCCTATTTTATGTCTATTTCTAGTCTTTATTTGATCTTCTGTTTTACTGCACTCTATTTTTCATTATATTCTGTTTTTGGCGCTGCATTATAGCGCCTCTGAAAATACGCTGTTTCAGCCCTGCATTTGGCCGCCACAGTTTGCAGCTTCCGGTGAAGCTATTGCCGGCTCCATGCGCAGCATCAGCCCACAGCGCCAAAATATAGAGCCACTGCTGGAGTTGCTGTAATATGTTTGTCAGCAGGAGCTTACCTAATTAGTGAAAAAGATGTTCAGCGTGGGATTCGATAAAAGGATCTTCATGTTTTTTTCCTAGCGATCCTAGTTCGGACTTTTGATTGTGTTGGCTAGTGCATGAAGCTTGACACCTGTATTATGTGATCCTGATATGAGGATAAGAACACCTTCAGGTTGCATTGCTAATGGTGTCTACTGCAGCAGTGGCGTACCTTCAATGGAGACTGATGCAAGAGAGTTGGTACTGGTGAACCTGCACCTGACATCATCGTGCCACCTGAAGTAGGTTGTGTATTGGGATTAGACTGATAAGCATAGCACCTTGCAAAGAACAAGATGCTGCTAGTGTTGGTTAACGTGATTTTACGACAAAAGTCATGTATGCTCAACAGGTGCCGTACCTAGTTTGGATATTGTGTTGTTACCCTTTTGTGGTTTGGTGTTTGTCCAACAGAGAAAGCTACTCTTTTCCCGTGTAAGTGTTATTATGTGAACAAAAGTTGTATGTACATATATATCGGTCAGAGAACCAAGATTGCATATTCTTGCCTGGTTATAACACATAAGTCATAATAACAATTAAAGAGAAAAGGAACATTTGCCTTTGCAATGTGATTGTGCCAAGTAGATTAGACAACCAACCACAAACATTACAGGTCAACAGCCAAACGCATGCGAAAGTCCTAAGGTAAGCTCCATAATACATGTTGAAACCAAAAGCCTAGAAACCATAAGAAAGGTAGCTCCACATCACAGTTCCACGACAGCAGCATACTGATCATAAAACATATATCAAGTCAGGACAGCTGCACCACTGGGTAAGCATCCATGGGGTCTGGCTCAAGAGCGAAGACTGTGTGAATGCTGCAAAATGTGGCTCTTGCCTCACCCCACCCATACATCTTATCATGGAACCTTACCAAATCAGCATGAATCATCTTGACATAAACATAGCTCCTCTCTCCATGCTGATGGGATTGAACAATGCGCCAGTTGCAGTGCTTCAGCTTGTCAAACAGTATGCAGGAGATAACGAAGCATGCTGGCTGGTCTTTTGTAGTGACAATGGCTTGGAGTAGCTGGTCCTGTGAACCACCCAACTGGATCTTTAGAGCTTGAAGGACAGTCCGTGCCATATAAGCTACCGTTGCTGACTTCAGCTCGGGTTCAGGTGAATGACAGCTGACATCTTGTCCTCGAGATGCAGATCCTTCTTGATCAGATTCAGCGGAATCATCACCACTACTTACAGGTGCATCAGGTTCTACAGAAGGCACATCAGGTACATGCTCCAGTTCATAGGAGTTGGGTGGGACAGCACTGTTTGCTGAAATCTCTACAATACCAGCTCCAGGTAGACCACCAGTATCTACAGAGGGTAAACCACCAATATCCACTTCAGAGGATTCTCGTGGCACGACACCTTTCGCTAGAGGCTCTACCATACCAGCTCCAGGTCCACCACCAGTCAGTACTGTGGGCATAGTCATGACGGGTTCTACCAATACAAAACCTCCTTCGGGTGGCGTGGCAACTTCGGGTGCAGGATCATCAGTAGCAACTCCAGCATCAGCACCAGTTACATCGGTCTTGACAATAGGTAAACCGTCTTGCTCTAGTTCAGAGAATTCCCGTGGCACGACACCGTTCACTAGAGGCTCTACACTAGCAGCTCCAGCTGCACCACCAGTTTCTTCAGCAGGGGGTAAACCCAATCCACAACCTTCTTCATGTGGCACGATGATGCCACGTATAGGCTCATCAGTACCAGGTCCAGCTGCATCAGTCTCCATAGACAGTAAACAAGGTGGCGTCGGAGGTTTAAAAGACTGGCATGCCATTTCACCTTTGTCATCAGACAATATAGAGTTTTCTTCAACTCTATGTTTCTGCAATAATAAGCACATGAACAGAAATTAGACCAGAGCATCTAGCCATCTAACGGGGGCAGCAGCAAAACAAGCGTCGGTCCATATGTTTACCTTGTCATCTGGGATATCAGAACACACAGATTTAGAAGTCATTTCACATAGCATCCGCTTTTTCGTTCCTTCCCCTACGTCCATCTGGAATAAGTAATACTATTGATCACATAAAACTAATTAATCAAATAAATGCATATGTTGAGAAGTTTGCACGGCAAATTGTGGATTCTGCTTTCATCACCTACGAATCATCGTTCTATATATTTACCTTGTCATCTAGGATATCAGAAGTCACAGAATGAGAAGTCATTTCACTAAGTATCGGTTTTTTCGCTCTTTCCCCTCCATCCATCTGCAATAAGAAGTAATATTGATCACATAAAGCCAATTCAACGAATATATGCATATGTTGAGAAGTTTGCACAACAAATTGTGGATTCTACTTCCAATCACCAAGTAATCTCGTGAGAAATGCATGATCAAGATATGTTTCTCCCTCTTGATCGACATCTGCATCTCCATTAAGACTAATCATCGTGCGATGGTGCTCTTCAGAAGAGCGCATACAATTCCAATCACCAGACAAGCAAAAAATTGTTGATTCTAGTAATGATTAATCAGCAGTGGCCATGGAACGACCACAGATCGACCAAGCAAAAAAAAATCATCAGCCTACTGACCACCAAGCAAAACAAACTAGGCCCATACATGGCCTCACAAATCATCATCAAACGTCGATCAAACTAGCAAGTTTGAACATGGATTACTAATTTATTTTCTGATAAAGTGAGTACTCCGTATATTAATATCGAAAGATATTGATTACACTGAGCCTCTGCAACAACGCAATACCTTACTGGTAGTACGGATGCACAAGGATTCCTAATACTCCCTCTGTTCGGTTTTAATTAGTCGACGCGAGGGAGAGAAGAAAATGAACTGTCGATGCTTTCAACTAGAGTCAATTAAATACGAACGGAAGAAGTACGTAGTAGTATTGACAAATATCCGGATTAGTCTAAAAACAAATTGGCATGTAAATCCTAGTAGTCTACTAAACTAGGATCAATACCCTAGATTAGGGTTGCAAGCGGCGTCCGCGAATCGTCCCGCAAAGCAGAAAATTAGAGCAAATAGTGGTTGAGATTAGAGCAGATTTAAAGCACTCGCACTGAAACTAGCTAGCCCGCTACCCACCCCGCTTGACACCCTGCCCTAGATGTGAATCTACACCAAATATTCAAACAAGGATGAGCAACCGCCAATAAAATTTTATCCGCACATCATCATCTCTACCATACAAAAGGGTATGGTGATTTCACATACAGCCATTGTTGCCGCGGGACGAGGATGAGTGATGCGCCGCGGAGAAGGTGCCTCACGCCTCTGTCGCCGCCGCCGTCGAAGAGGAAGTCGAAGCCGCGCGATTGTGGTCCGTCGCCGATATGGAGGTGGAGCTACTAGGGAAGAGATGGAGGTGGAGGTGGAGAGGGAGTGATGGTTTGTACTAGTGGCGGCCGGTGAGATAGTTATAAATACAGCCTCTCTCTCTTTTTTGGCAAGGAATGCAGCTTCTCTTGGAAGGCAACGAGGCAACGCACTCCAGATTTCGTATATTACTATAATAATATGGACGGAGAAATTTGGACGCATCTGTGTTGTCTTGTCAAATGAATCACCAGGATTTGCTTTTAGTACTCCAGATTTGGGCGACCCAAGGAAGTAGAGATAGTAATGTACGCCATCTAGCTGCACGCTATCAAATCAAATAAATGGTCATGCCATTTACTTTTAAGATGGTGCAGCAGTTATTCTGACCAAAGAAACATGCACGTCTGCTGATTATTTCTGATGGGTATACATTTACCGTCCGCTAGCAAAGATTGTTTGGCACATTGTTCTTATGGCTTTCAACATCACACCCCTTAATAATATTATTAATCAATGTTTGGGCAATCAATTGAGTGTGTTAATAAAAAATTAAAACCCACAAATCCAACTGTACTATTTTTAGGGCCATATGAAGGACAAGGAATGATTTTAAATGCCATATGGAGTACCTCCAACCATGTGAAATATGGTTCTGTCATGCAGGTGATACCCATGGCTTCGCATTGGATCTGTATGTTGTCCTACATACAGTCAACTATGAAGTACCACGATTTGGTTTTTGGGTGCAACCGGCTAGAGAATGATGCACGGGTTTGTACAGCCAGTACAATTCACATTAAGATTTTCTGATAGGATGTTGATGTGTATATGTAAGAATCATACACTAGAATGTCTTCTATGTTTAGATGGTTGATCTACGTTTATACTTTCTGTGAACCATGAGGTTAAGACCTTTGTACTGTAATAAAGATTGCTAAATAACAGTATATATGTATGCCTCTAGGGACACTGAAACAGCCAAACAACCATGCATGTGTATAGACCGTATTTGATCAAATTAAAAGAAGCGCCTGGGTTCATGCAAATAGCATAAATTTATCACCTAAGTACATTAGCTATAAATAGTTAAATAGGAGTCAAGACCAACTGAGCTAGCTAGTAGTATGATCCTACTATTACATAAATATCCCTAACTCTGATTGTCTTTGTTCCAGTCCAGCGCGTTGGTGTAGCTTGGGATGAACCAAAACCCCGTATGCCAGTTGGCCCCTGGACCGCTGCTTGAGAAAGATATGCTTTGGTGGTCTTCGCCATTTAGACTGAAGCGGAAAATTTCTTGATGTGATGTGTCAAAGTGAGAGCCAATGGCCTGAGGCGTGGTGTAGATGCAGTTTCTTCTTGTCAAATATCCTGGGGGAAATGTTGCACCACCCACTGGCATGAAAATCGGATAGTTCAACCCAAGGAACATAGAATAGTCTCCAAGATTAGTAACCCTTTCCCACGGGTTGGCTGGAAGTAACCGACTAGTGTCATTCGAGAATACAATGCAGGTATACCCCGAATAGCTGTGAACAGCGCGACCGCAATGGACAGAAGGGGTACTATCATAATGAGTTGGAGCACCGTCAGCGTCAAAATCCATTACGCCACGTGCATAGACCAGGAGAAGTCTAGAACGATCTTGAGATCTTGCCAGCCACCACGTACGACTATTAGAGTCAAAATCATCATCGTCATCAAATCCAGCCGTCCACGGAATGAATGGAGCAGGGAGCACTATAGGACCTTGAAAAAGGAAAGAACACGTCACATGAAAATATATTTCATGATTTATCTACTAGTGATATTGATTTGATATTGGGATGCCAATACTAGTACTTTATAAAATCATGGTCGAACATAAGATGGTTTGAAATATATTTCGAACATCTTGGTAAAACTTCATATGGATTTAAAACATGTTCCCGAAAATATTGGTCCAAATTTTAGATGGTTTGAATATAGTACTCCTTATTCTCTAGAACCGGGGGAATATAAACAAATGAAAGTCTTTATCAATATTGCATGGCACCTTTATTGATTCTATTTCTACTCTACCTTAAATTTTCTAGGGAGTAATAATAAAGAAACTTAATTACTAGGGGGCCTTTTTCCTAAGGAACAACATGCACATTAGACCATACTAAAATTCCTATAGATGTTAAATTCTATATATGTCCATACCACAAGAGGGTTATGGTGTGCGCCTATGGAATTCCTTTAAGCCAAAAGATGCCAAGACAGTTCAACAAATAAGAGGTGAAATACTATATAAGTTACGTATATAAAAAAGATAGGGAGGAAATGTTACCAAATTGATTAGGATCCCATGCATAAACATTTCCAAGCTCAGTAACGGCGAACACAAGTCCGTTATGTATAATTGCATCGCAGTATATGGCGCCGTACTGAAACTGGTTTTCAAGAAATATCCATGCACGAGGATATTCGCCATGGAGGTAGGCAATTGCAAAGTCGAAGATTGCGACAAGGGAGAAATCTTGATACCCCCTAGCAGCTGTAGGAACTTGGCAAATAGCTATCTTCTGCAGTCGAATAGCAGAACGCTGATACTCGAATATAAGTGGATTGTGTGTGGTTTCCAACTTGTTCCTCAAAGATGGAAGCTTAATCTTGCGATGAGTGTAGACATTGAGGAGGTTCCACTTGCCTTCGGGGCCAACCATGGCGATCCAATCTCCATTGGCGCCTGCCCGCTCCTCATCCTTACCGTGTGGCATTAGGCCATCATAGGAGAACCTGTCCAGCGGCAGTAGTTTGCACTTGCTGTGCACCGGCAAATCCTCCTTGAACACCGCCCATGGTTTATCCGCCGGGTCACAACAGAGAACACACGGAAGGCCAAACGGCTGAGAAGCAGGCAGAGTGGCACTGTATTTGGCTGACTGAAGAATACTTTTGGAGGAACCGACTAGGGACGCGGCGGTGATGGCGTCGCACTGGCTGATGAGCACTTCAAGGGGGCCTTCCGTAAACACCTTGTGAAACAGCCCAGATCCACAGACCCTGCTCGATTTCGCCATCGCAATGAGGCAGGTGGTACAATGGGGTTGGTATTTTCTTGGGAGATCTACTGATTCGAACTTTGGGAGAGAGATGGCGATCAATGGCGGCAGGTGGGGGTTTGAGTTGGAGAACAGAGGCTCTCAAACTGGGCACTGCTGGATAGGATGCGAAAGCGCCATGGCGGAGACGCAGGCGCGTGCTATGGAAGATGGGCGGAGTGGGGATAGACGACGGAGGTGAACCGAGACGCTCATATACTGCCTACTGCAGTTTCGAGGAGAGTGTGAATGTGTTCAAAAAAAGAGGAGAGTGTGAATGTGTTCAAAAAAAGAGGAGAGTGTGAATGTGTTCAAAAAAAGAGGAGAGTGTGAATGTGACCCGACACCCGAGTAGGAGCCGAGCAGACGGACTATAGGAGTAGCCCCATCATTACAGAACATTAATCGTGCTTCCTACAATAAATAAGTGAAACATCCCAGGCTTGTGTTGTCTAATCAAATCGATGGCCATGTCAGTATTATGGTGAACAAATAAAACAAATACACACCAACCTTGTTCTTTTTGCAACGTACACCAACCTAGCAAGGCATCAACCTTCTCGCCATCAACTACGACTCCGTGGCTCCGTCCCACCAAAGTTGTCTCAACTTTGTAAAAAAAATACATCTATCCATCTAAATTTTAACAAAGGTGAGACACTTTTGGTGGGACCGAGGGAGTACAAAAAAACTTCACTACTCCATGCTAGTATCGGCCACTAATTCAAATTTCAACTGAAGGCGTGCTATTTTATGGTCCTGAAAATTGCCAAAAAAAATACAACCCAAAAATGCAACAGATCCATGTTAAGGGGGTACACCCTACGCAATATACATTAAGAAACTTTGAAACTTCAGCGACCTTGTAAGAATGCCCATGACAGTGCAGTTTTGCCAAATTAGGAAGAGACGAAATATGAATTCAACCAAAGAAATCTAAACGAATCCTTAGACAATAGCATAGTTAACACGTTCAGAAAAAAATGATGACTCCAAAAGAACAACATTAGCAAGAAATACTCCATTTTAGTTTGAATTTGCAGTCACATACATAACTAGTAGTACTGCCAAAATACTATAATACTCCGAGCTGCATTCTAGCACTCCAACTAGCTAGTAATAGTTCTGGAGTAGTAGTACTACTATACAAGTCCAAAATACATCCGAACGAACCCTACTTCGAACTAAACTACTCCCTCCGATCTTCGAGTAACTACATTGCAGTATGACTAAACGAAGATTATTGTATAACCTTCTTGTTGATGCAAACGCAGATAGGCAACACACGCTGCCCTCCATTCTGCTTCGCGTAACGGGGCGGCACCGCCAGGAAAGAAGTGAGCTGCTGCAACATGATCGAGCTAGGCGTCGGGGAGCTCGTCGGCTCGATTACCGCCATCAAGGTGTCCGTCGAGAGGTCACTGGTCCCAGCCGTCGCCGGCGCCGGCGGACCAATCACCAACAGCTGCGCCTTGTACATCGGAAACAAGCACGCGGCCGACCTGATGCACACACAGGACACAATGGTGGTCGGGCCGAGCGCTCCAACGGTGATGGCGAACACGCTACCGTCTTCTTCCCCACTGCCGATGAACAGGTGTCCCCGCGGTTGTACCGGAACACGAACTATGCACCAGGCGGGTATGCCATACTGGAACGTAAACACTGGGATGGAGTGGGATGCTTGGAGGTGTACCAGGAGCTCCCGCGGCGGGCCGGTGAAGCTGCAGCCGGTATTGATGGCCTCTGTGCAGCCGCACGGACCATGCGGGCACGCGATATAGTGCTTGTAGGACTCCGTGGAGGCGACCAAGCTCTGGCAGCCGACGCACTTGACCATTGCCCCAGATCGATTCGACGGCGGCAATCTTGGCCCAGATCGATTCGACGGCGGCAACCACGCCGGCTGCTCGCACTTCTTGCACGGGTTCGGCGCAAGCTCGCCGACGCAGCGCCGACAGCCCATATGACCGCCCTTGCACTGCACGGAACAACGTACGTGGCATCAGTTGTCATTGACATTTCTCACAGGTGAACCTAAGAATGAAATCGGAAGGGAGCGACCTTGGATATGGGGGGTTTGAAGGGCAGCAGGCAGAGGGGGCACAAGAAGAGGGCCTCCTCCATCTTCAGAGAAGAGTGATCGGGAAAACGAGAACGGGATGGGTTCTTTTTTTTATACATGCCTTGGAGTGGAGTATGGATACTACTACTTATAGGAAGAACTTCCTTGCTAAGAATCGGCGTCGGCCGTACGCAAGCATAGATGCACCAGCGGCTCTGCAGTTTGTCAAAATAAAAGGACAGAGCTGCAGTGACTTGAAGTCTCCAAATCTCATTGTGACTTGGTGCCACCATCTACCAACCATTTGAGATCCAACGTTCCAAACTAATCTCTTATTTCGAACCTAAAAACAAAAATTATGAAAAAAATCCAGTAAAATGTAGATGCCTTGTTCTAAAATCTGTGAATATTTCATCCCACTCGGACGATTAGCTTGTGATTAAAGAGCTTTTTACGTATACGAGCACTAGTTTAAACTAAATACTCCCTCTGATTCATATTAATTGACTTCAATATGGATGTATCTAGAACTAAAATGTGTCTAGTACATCCATATTAGAGTCAATTAATATGAACCGGAGGGAGTATATATTTGCTCACAAACCTTTGATTCAAATCGAATGAAACTTCACCAAAATATAAATCGAAATATGCACGATTAACTGGAAGTTCTTGAAATATTTCTGAGCAATTATAATAATTATTTAGTTTAAATTCTAAGTCGATCGCATACATTGGATCTGAGATGGATGGTGGATGGTGGCACCAAGTCACTGTGAAACTTGGAAGTATCAAGTCAGTGAAGCTCTATCCCAAAATAAAAGCTTCGTGAAGGGGGCAGTTTGGTTCAAAAAAGAAGACAGTGCCAAGCAGTTGTCAAACAATACCCATATAGTCAAATGTACTCCCTCTGATTCAAATGAATTGACTCAACTTTGTCTAGATATATGGATGTATCAAGTCACTGAAGCTAAAATAAAAGCTTCATGAAGGGGGAAGTTTGGTTCGAAAAAAATACAGTGCCAAGCAGCTGTCAAATAGTACCATAACGTCAAATGTACTCCCTCCGATTCAAACGAAATGACTCAACTTTGTATTTTGCATGTTAAAGGTTTTTCGTAAAACTTGGCCAATCTTAACATAGTTTGCCTTTCTAAAAAAAGATATAAGCCCTAAGGCTCCTTTGATTCATAGGATGGGAAAACCATAGAAATATGGAAAACATAGGATTGAGATTTAATGGCTAGTTGAATCATATAGGAAGATGAGTTGTGTTTGATTGTGCCAAAGGAAATTTTCCATGAGGTATGACCTAATGTTTTATTCTTATAGGATTTGCACTGCAAGATTCCTATAGGATATGTTCCTATGAATCAAACAACTAGTGTGGGGAAAATTCACATGTGATCTAAATCCTACATAATTCCTATACAAATCCTATATATGAATTTTAGTTGTTAGGTCACTTAAAATGACTTCACTTGAAGAGTTACATTTTTGTTTTTTTCTGAATTAGTAGTGATGCCTAACCATATATATACCTAAACCAAGAGAATCAGCATAAACTTATGTATATTAATAGTAAGCGCATATATGAATGTTTTTTATCTACAAACCCAGGGTCATATATATGTACATAGAAACATGCATATATACTAGTTTTTGTACCTTGGTGTGTTCCTCTTTTGGGCTATCTCTTTTTTGTTCACCGATTCACAACCAACGCCCTAGATTAATTTGGCACTTAAAAAATAACATTTTGTTTTTGGCGCACTAACACAAATAGTAGTAGCACGGTCAACACTGTAGAGAAGTACAAAATAAATGTGTGTGGGAAAAAATGACTTAAAGTGACCATTACATTGAGAAAAAGGGTAGAACCAAGCATTGCACAGGGAAAAAGCAGTGTAGTGCCCAGAAGAAAAAAACAAGTTGGGTTATACTCCCTCCATCCTGAAATAATGGGTGTAGAGTTAAAATTTGTCCATAAAAGAGTGTACTTCTCGTTTTGCAATGCACTTCAAAATTTGTCCACAAAAGAGTGGTAGTAAAAAATATTTCTTTCTCATCACGAGGGATATAGTTTCTTCACGACTAGTACGTACTACCTCCATCACAAAGCTTAAGTCTTTTTTTAAGAGTCAAAGCAAGTAAAGGTTGACGAAAATTTAGAACAATCTATCAACTAATATAATATTTTGTAGATACCATACCAAAAAAAATCGTTGTCTATGTATTGATATTAATTTTGTATTTTGCATGATAATGATTTTTGGTAAAATCTTAGTTTACCTTGACATAGTTTGAGCTTCTAAAAATAATATAAGCCTTACGCTTTGGGATGGAGGTAGTAGTATTTAGCATAATATGGTTTTCTTATTTACTACATGCATTTAGATCATTGGAGGTGGAAAAGTTGAAGAGGAAAGTGATGGTCGATGACAGTTTCCCAATGTAATAATAAAATCCTTAATATGCCTTGAAAACCCACACGTACGCTCTTTCTAGGACAGAGGCAGTATGAGGTAATGCACCCACGCGCTGTCATCTGCCGGTTCGTGCTATGTCTCCCAAATCTTGAAATATCGTCAGTTATCCATTTCACGTCCACACTTCTCCCTCTCTCCACGGACTAGGAAAAAACCCTCTCTTCACTTCCCCTTCCCATTCCACCGATGGAGAGCCCAACCGACGCCGTCAACGCAGCGAAAGCGAAAGCCGCGCGGCTGGCCTTAGCCGCAGAGGAGGCGTGCAGAGCCGCGACCGCAGCACGCATGGCCGCAACGGCGGCGATCATTGCCGCAGCGGATGCCAAAGACGAAGCGGAGGCCATTGCCGAAGGTCGGGCCATCGGTCGCTCATCGGCATCTGATGCTGTTGGTAGATGGGTCCACTCTCTTGGGAAGCATCCCCTAGATGACGAGGACGAGGTTGAACTCATCTTTGAACCGCCGCCGCCGACCTTCGACGAGAATATCGTCGACGAGGGGGAGGAAGTATGTTCCGATTCACCTCTCTCCCTTATTCAACATAGCCCTGTATCGATTTGCGCTATGGTCTCTCCCTCTTTTTTTGCGCTATAGCGTTTTGAATTAGCGTCAGAATCTTTTTAGATTCATATTCAGTATTAGTTGCAACTGCTACATATTTGCTTCACATCCGATTCACCTCTCTCCCTTATTTAACATAGCCCTGTATCGATTTGCTCTATGGTCTCTCCCTCTTTTTTTTGCGCTATAGGGTTTTGAATTAGCGTCAGAATCTTTTTAGATTCATATTCATTATTAGTTGCAACTGCTACATATTTGCTTCACCTGTTTATTTGGCATGTATCAGGTTGCTACTGATGAGGTTGACAGCGATGTCGAGTCGCGTCATAGGAAGGCCAGGGCCACTCTCAACAAGCTTAAGGCGGGGAAGTTCGACAAGTATTGGAGTGAACCCTGGACTGGTGCCAGGAACAGCTGCCCCTTCTGCACAAAGAGCATAAAGGTTGACTTTCGAAGCGTCCTGCAGCATGCCGAAGCCGGTGGGTCCGGCTGTCTCAAAGTTGGGGAAACTGTTAACCGATCCGGCTTCATAGCCAACCACATGGCCTATGGGCTATTCCTAAGGAAGAAATTGAACCAAGCTATCGAGACCGGTCGTGTGCCTCCTCCCAAGCCCAAGCCACCAAAGATTAAAGGTATGGGCAGCAAGAAGCAGAAGAAGCGGGACCGGGAGGAGGCGACAGGAAGAAGATGGTAAATATACTCCGTAACTGTTGTGCATGTTTGTCTCTCCTACTGCTTCAAAAGCAGCATCTTTTGTTGAACTCTGTTTATGTTTGCTGCTCAGCAGCGTTTGTGGTGAACCTATTAGCTTAATTAGGGGTTGTTGAACTATGTCTGTGTTGAACCTTGCTTAATTAGGTTGTGTTGAACTCTGTTTGTGTTGGCGTGGGAAGGGGGGCATGATGCTACCCTGAATTTGCGGGACCCCCAAAAAACTTGCAAATACGAGTGATGCATCCAAAAGGAACAAACTTCTTACATGGTAGACCCCAGTCTGAAAGCAAGAAATGCGATCGGGTCCTTAACAGCCACCGCCCGGATTGATCGGGTATTTTGCCTGCCTACCGCATGTGACTTGTGCTCACTGAAGTTTGGGACCTCACGCATGGGCACCACACGTAAGTGACAGACCTGTTGGTGTAAAAACTCGGGTGATTATTATACTGCATTAGTACAAAGTTTCCTATGGATTCAAGGGTTGGAAAGCCAAGTTAACTCATTTTCATGACTAAGAAGGAGCCAGGCTTACTTTTTCATTTTCATGTTTTAACTTGTTTAAATCTTGGTCAAACAAAGGATTTGACCAGGATTCAAGTGGGCATAAAAATTCAAAAAAGAAATCAAAAAAAAAACCAAAGCACATAAGCTTCTTATGTCATATAGTAAGCATTACAGTTGATCAACGAAGTCTAGACATATTCAAACCAGAAAAATATTGTATATACCCCCTAACCCTAAACTCTGTCTTATGAAGTCAAGCATGAAGAAAAGTGGTTTTGGGTTTCAAACATTGGAAATTGAAAAAACTCCCAAAAGCTTCATTTTGGAGTGACTAAGAAGAATCCAGGCTTTCATTTTCATTTTCATGTTTTAAATTGGTTTAAATCTTGGTCAAACCTAGGATTTGACCAAGATTCAAATGGACATAACAAATTCAAAAAAATCAAAACCAAACACATAGTCTTTTGATGTCATATAGTAAGCATTCAAGTTGATAAACAAAGTCTAGACATATTTAAACAAGAAAAATCATGTATATACTTGGCCCCTAACCCTAAACTCTGTCTTATGAAGTCAAGCATTAAGAGGAGTGGTTTTGGGTTTCAAACATGGAAATTTAAAAAACCTCCCAAAAGCTTCATTTTGGAGTGACTAAGAAGAATCCAGGCTTACTTTTCATTTTCATGTTTTAAACTGGTTTAAATCTTGGTCAAACCTAGGATTTGACCAAGATTCAAATGGGCATAACAAATTCAAAAAAAAACTAAACACATAGTCTTTTGATGTCACATAATAAGCATTCAAGTTGATAAACAAGGTCTAGACATATTCAAACCAGAAAAATCATGTATCTACCCCCTACCCCTAAACTTTGTCTTATGAAGTAAAGCACGGAGAGATATCATTTTGGGTTTCGAACATGGAAAATTTAAAAAAACCTCCCAAAAGCTTCATTTTGGAGTGAATAAGAAGGATCCACACTTACTTTTCATTTTCATGTTTTAAACTTGTTTAAATATTGGTCAAACCTGCAAGGATTTGACCAAGATTCAAATGGGCATAAAAATTCAAAAAAAAATAAACCGAAAACCACTTCTCTTCGTCCTTGACTTCATTAGACAGAGTTTAGGGTTGGGGTATATACATGATTTTTAATGTTTAAATATGTATAGACTCTGTTGATCAACATGAATGCTTACTATAACTTAAGAAGCTTAATTATGTGCTTTGGTTTTTCATTTTTTGAATTCTTTATTGAATTTTTATGCCTATTTGAATCTTGGTCAAATCCTAGGTTTGACCAAGAATTAAACAAGTCAGTAACATGAAAATGAAAAAGTAAGCCTGGATCCTTCTTATTCACTCAAAAAATGAAGCTTTTGGGAGGGTTTTTGAATTTTCCATGTTTGAAACCCAAAACCATTCCTCTTATATGCTTGACTTCATATATATCACAGAGTTTAGCCTTAGGGGGTATATACATGATTTTTCTAGTTTGAATATGTCTAAACCTTGTTTATCAACTTGAATGCTTACTATAAACCAAAAATTCATGTATCTACACCTAACCCTAAACTATGCATGAAGAGAAGTGGTTTTGGGTTTCAAACCTGGATATCTCAAAAACCCTCCCAAAAGCTTCATTTTGGAGTGAATAAGAAGGATCAAGGCTTAATTTTTCATTTTCATGTTTTAATCTTGTTTAAATCTTGCTCAAACCTAGGATTTGACCAAGATTCAAATGGGCATAATTTAAAAAAATGAAAAATCAAGGCACATAGTCTTCTTATGTCATATAGTAAGCATTCAATTAAGTTGATAAACAAGCTCTGGACATATTCAAACCAGAAAAATCATGATGAATCTACCCCCTATATATCCCTAAACCCTAACTTATGAAGTCAAGCATGAAGAGAAGTGGTTTTTGGTATAAATCATGGAAATTTCATATTCATGTTTATTAAACTTGTTTAAATCATGGTCAAACCTAGGATTTGACCAAGATTCAAATGGGCATAAATATTCAGAAAAAACAAAAAATGGAAAATCAAGGCACATAGTCTTCTTATGTCATATATATAGTAAGCATTCAATTAAGTTGATAACAAGGTCTAGACATATTCAAACGAGAAAAATCATGTATCAAGCTACCCCTAACCCCAAACTCTGTCTTATGAAGTCAAGCATGAAGAGAAGTACGTGGTTTTTTGGTTTCAAACATGGAAATTTCAAAAACCCTCTCAAGAGCTTTATTTTGGAGTGACTACGAAGGATACATGCTTAATTTTCATATTCATGTTTTAAACTTGTTTAAATCATGGTCAAACCTAGGATTTGACCAAGATTCAAATGGGCATAATTTAAAAAAAATGTAAAATCAAGGCATATAGTCTTCTTATGTCATATAGTAAGCATTCAATTAAGTTGATAAACAAGGTCTAGACATATCAAACCAGAAAAATCATGTATCTACCCCTATATATCCCCAAACTCTGTCTTATGAAGTCAAGCATGAAGAGAAGTGGTTTTTGGTTTCAAGCATGGAAATTTCAAAAACCTCCCCAAACTTCATTTTAGAGTGACTAAGAAGGATACAAGCTTGCCTTTTCATTTTCATGTTTTAAACTTGTTTAAATTATCTTGGTCAAATCTAGGATTTGACAAGATTCAAATGGGCAAACATATGATAAGTGATGCAAATATCATTTCTAAGTGCGGGCAAACCAGAGATATGTGGTTTTTGGTTTCAAACATATTCAAACGAGAGAAATCATGTATCTACCCCCTAACACTAAACTCTGTCTCATGAAGTCAAGCGCATGCATGAAGATATGTGGTTTTTGGTTTCAAACATGGAAATTTCAAAAACCCTCCCAAGAGCTTCATTTCGAAGTGATTAATTAAGAAGCATACATGCATGCTTACTTTTTCATATTCATGTTTTAAACTTATTCAAATCTTGGTGAAACCTAGGATTTGACCAAGATTCAAATGGGTATAAAAATTTAAAAAAAACAAAAAAGGTCTTCTTATGTTATATAGTAGGCATTCAATTAAGTTGATAAACAAGTTCTAGACATATTCAAACAAGAAAAATCATGCATGTATCTACCCATAACCCTAAACTTTGTTTCATGAAGTCAAGCATGTGGTTTTTGGTTTCGAACATGGAAATTCAAAAACCCTCCCAAGAGCTTCATTTTGAAGTGACTAAGAAGCATACATGCTTACTTTTTCATATTCATGTTTTTAACTTATTCAAATCTTGGTGGAACCAAGGATTTGACAAAGATTCAAATGGGTATAAAAATTCAAAAAAAAACAAGGTCTTCTCTTATGTTATATAGTAAGCATTCAATTAATTTGATAAACAAGGTCTACACATATTCAAACCAGGAAAATCATGTATCTACCACCTAACCCTAAACTCTGTCTTATGAAGTCAAGCATGCATGAAGAGAAGTGGTTTTTGGTTTCAAGCATGGAAATTTCCATGTTTGAAACCCAAAACCACTTCTCTTCATATGCTTGACTTCATATGACAGAGTTTAGCGTTAGGGGGTAGATACATGATTTTTTGGTTTGAATATGTCCAAACCTTGTTTATCAACTTGAATGTGTAATATATATATGACATAAGAAGACTGCATGCTTTGGTTTTTCATTTTTTGATTTTTTTGAAATTTTAAGCCCATCTGATTCTTTGTCAAATAATAGGTTTGACCAAGATTTAAACATGTTTAAAACATGAAAATGAAAAAGGTAAGCCTCCATCCTTCTTAGTCACTCCAAAATGAAGCTTTTTGGAGGGTTTTTGAAAATTCCATGTTTGAAACCCAAAACGACTTCTCTTCGTGCTTGACTTGATAAGACAGAGTTTTGGGTTAGGGGTAGATACATGATTTTTCCGGTTTGAATATGTCTAGACCTTGTTTATCAACTTAAATGCTAACTATATGACATCAGAATGGGCATAAAAATTTAAAAAAATTAAAAATGTAAAACCAAAATTTAATTGGGAGGAAAGGGTACATGAATTACAATTAAAAAACAAGGTAACTTAAATACTTGGATGCCCCAAGATGTGTGGAAGCCCAAAACAATGGCAAAACATATCATGTGCGCATGCTGCATCCAATTCAAGTAGAACACATAGTAGGCACCGATAGTTTGACCTAAATTTGAAATCAAAGAGAAGGTGGTTAGAAAAAATCAAAATTGGCAAAGCAAAGCATGAAATCAAAAAATTGTGATGCACTCTAGCTATGAAAATTATCAAACAATGCAAACCAAAATGATTTTTTAGAGGAATACTAGTTCAACTTATTTAATTTTTTATTTGTAGGCCAAAATCAAACCCCGTAGTTGGATTTTTTTTTCAACTTGATCTGTAGTACTGGGGAAAACCCTAGTTTATAACCTATTTAATAATAGATTCGTAGTCGATTCTTTTACTTTTTTATTATTACTATGCAGCACATGTGTGTTTGCCCGTCGAGTGAAACTCGGAGGAAGAGGAATCACTCGGAAGGAGAAGAAGGGAGAGCAGTCACGGGGCCCCTCTTATTGATGGTGTATATTCTTTTTCTGGTGATGTTGACTGTTGTGCAGGGTTTGTCAGTCGCAGGAGGTGCGAGCGAGCAGCGAGTCGAGCGAGGCCGAGAATGAGAGAGATTTGTTTTTTTTTTGTGAGAGGGACAACCGAAGGATCCAGAAGGACCCAGAATTCCAATACGCATCCGATGCGTCTTCTCTTGACAAAGAAGATGGTGGGAGTTGGCGTACCTATTGCACGTGACTTGTGCTCACTCAAGTGTGGGACCACACGCGTGGGCACCACACGTAAGTGACAGACCTGTTGGTGTAAAAACTCGGTTGATTATTATAGTGCATTAGAACAAAGTTTCCTATGGATTCAAGGGTAGGAAATCCAAGTTAACTCATTTACATGACATTATTTTTTCCATGAAGCAAAGTTAACACTATCAATTGGTACATTTTGGAGTGACTAAGAAGGATCAATGCTTACTTATTCGTTTAATTTCACGTGTTAAACTTGTCTAAATCTTGTTCAAACCTAGGATTTGACCAAGATTCAAATGGGCAGAAAAATAATTAAAAAACAGAAAAATGAAAAACCAAATCACATAGTAAGCATTCAAGTTGATAAACAAGGTCTAGACATATTCAAACCAGACAAATCATGTATCTATACCCCTAACCCCTAAACTCTGTCTTATGAAGTCAAGCATGTGAAGAGAAGTGGTTTTGGGTTTGGGGGTATATATACATGATTTTTATTGTTTAAATATATATAGACTTTGTTGATCAACATGAATGCTTAATTACTATATGACATAAGAAGTTTATGTGCTTTGGTGTTTCATTTTTTTGATTTCTTTTTTGAATTTTTATGCCCATTTGAATCTTGGTCAAATCCTAGGTTTGACAAAGATTTAAACAAGTTTGAAACATGAAAATGAAAAAGTAAGCTTGGATCCTTCTTAGTCACTCCAAAATGAAGCTTTTGGGTGGGTTTTTGAAATTTCCATGTTTGAAACCCAAAACCACTTCTTCTCTTCATGCTTGACTTCATAAGACAACGTTTAGGGTTAGGGGGTAGATACATGATTTTTCTGGTTTGAATATGTCTAGACTTCGTTGATCAACTTGAATGCTTAGTATATTACATAAGAAGACTATGTGGTTTGGTTTTTGATTTTCTTGATTTTGTTTGATTTTTTATGACCATTTGAATCTTGGTCAAATCCTAGGTTTGACCAAGATTTAAACAAGTTTAAAACATGAAAATGAAAAAGTAAGCATGGATCCTTCTTAGTCATGACAATGAGTTAACTTGGCTTTACTACCCTTGATGAATCCATAGGAAACTTTTTGTACTAATGCAGTATAATATTCTGGTTTGAATATGTCTAGACCTTGTTTATCAACTTAATTTGAAAGACATACAAGTTATAGCACACATAGTGCATACATTTTCACACATACTGCACTAGATGCTAACCCTATAGTTTGAGGCCATTTGGATGAGGTCGAAAAAATTCTTGGATTAGAATCGTGTTGTTCGAACCCCGTAGTTGGATTTTTTTGAACCCTTGATCTTTAGAACTGGGCAAAACCCAAGTTTAACCATGCAAGATTCAAATGGCCCTAAAAATTCAGAAAAAAATCAAAAGAATGAAAAACCAAAGCACATATATAGCATTCTTATGTCATATGTATAGTAAGCATGCATTCAAGTTGATAAACAAGGTCTAGACATATATATTCAAACCAGAAAAATCATGTATATATCTACCCCTAAAACTCTAATTAAACTATGTCTTATGAAGTCAATCATGTAGAGAAGTGGTTTTGGGTTTCAAATATGGAAATTTCAAGAACCTCCCAAAAGCTTCATTTTAGAGTGACTAAGAAGGATCCAGGCTTATCTTTTCATTTCATGTTTTAAACTTGTTTAAATCCTGGTCAAACCTAGGATTTGACCAAGATTTATGGGCATAAAATTCAAAAAAATCAGAAAAATAAAAAACAAAGCACATAAGCATATTCAAGTTGATAAACAAGGTTTGGACATATTCAAACCATACAAATCATGTATCTACCCCTAACCCTAAACTCTGTCTTATGAAGTCAAGCATGAAGAGAAGTGGTTTCGGGTTTCAAACATGGAAATATCAAAAACCTCCCAAAAACTTCATTTTAGAGTGACTGAGAAGGTTACATGCTTTCCTTTTCATTTTCATGTTTTAAACTTGTTTAAATCTTGGTCAAACCTAGAATTTGACAAGATTCAAATGGGCATCAAAATTCAAAAAAATCAGAAAAAGAAAAACCAAAGCAATAGTTTTCTTATGTCATATAGTAAGCATTAAAGTTGATAAACAAGGTCTAGACATATTCAACCAGACAAATCATGTATCTATACCCCTAACCCCTAAACTCTGTCTTATGAAGTCAAGCATGTGAAGAGAAGTGGTTTTGGGTTTCAAACATGAAATTTCAAAAACCTCCCAAAAGCTTCATTTTAGAGTGACTAAGAAGGATACATGCTTCCCTTTTCATTTTCATGTTTTAAACTTGTTTAAATTATCTTGGTCAAACCTAGGATTCGACATGATTCAAATGGGCATCAAAATTAAAAAAAAACAGAAAAAGGAAAAACCAAAGCAATAGTTTTCTTATATATGTCATATAGTAAGCATTAAAGTTGATAAACAAGGTCTAGATATATCCAAACCAGACAAATCATGTATCTACCCCCGGCCTGTCGATCTTATGAAGCTAGTCTACTAGCATGAAGGGAACTCGTTTTCGGTTTCAAACATAGAAATTACAAGAACATCCCAAAAGCTTCTCCATTTTAGAGTGACTACGAAGGATACTGACTTCCCTTTTCATTTTCATGTTTTAAACTTGTTTAAATCTTGGTCAAACCAAGGATTTGACCAAGATTCAAATGGGCCTAAAAATTTAGAAAAAATTCAAAAAGAGAATGAAAAACCAAAGCACATAGCATTCTTATGTCATATGTATAGTAAGCATTCAAGTTGATAAACAAGGTCTAGACATATTCAAACCAAAAAATCATGTATATATCTACCCCTAACCCTAAACTGATCTGTCGATCTTATGGAAGTCAATCATGAAGAGAAGTGGTTTTGGGTTTCAAACATGGAAATTTCAAGAACATCCCAAAAGCTTCATTTTAGAGTGACTAAGAAGGATCCATGCTTACTTACTCATTTTCACGTGTTAAACTTGTCTAAATCTTGGTGAAACCTAGGATTTGACCAAGATATGATTCAAATGCGCAGAAAATTAAAAAAGTCAGAAAAATTAAAAACCAAAGTACATAGTCTTCTTATGTCATATAGTAAGCATATTCAAGTTGATAAACAAGGTTTGGACATATTCAAACCATACAAATCATGTATCTATACCCCCTAACCCTAAACTTTTTCTTATGAAGTCAAGCATGAAGAGAAGTGGTTTTGGGTTTCAAAGATGGAAATTTCAAAAACCTCCAAAAACTTCATTTTAGAGTGACTGAGAAGTTAGCATTAAAGTTGATAAACAAGGTTTAGACATATTCAAACCAGACAAATCATGTATCTACCCCTAACCCTAAACTCGGTCTTATGAAGTCTAGCATGAAGAGAATCGTTTTGAGTTTCAAACGTTTAAGCCAAAAGCCCCATTTCAAATATTTCAAACTTATTCAAAGTTGGTTCAAATTTGAAAGACATACAAGTTATAGCACACATAGTGCATACATTTTCACACATACTGCACTAGATGCTAACCCTATAGTTTGAGGCCACTTGGATGAGGTCGAAAAAGTTCTTGGATTAGAATCGTGTTGTTCGAACCCCGTAGTTGGATTTTTTTGAACCTTGATCTGTAGTACTGGGCAAAACCCTAGTTTAACCTATTTAATTATAGATTCGTATATCGATTTTTCTACCTTTTTATTATTACTATGCTGCAGATGTGCGTTTGCCCGTCGAGTGAAACTCGGAGGAAGAGGATCACTCGGAAGGAGAGAAAAAAGGCGAGCATTATGGTGTCTCCCCTTTTCGGGTGATGATGATGATGTTGACTGTTGTGCAGGGTTTGTCAGTGCGCAGGACGTGCGAGCGAGCGAGCGAGCGAGTCGAGCGAGGCCGAGAATGAGATAGATTTGTTTTTTTTTGTGAGAGGGACAACCGAAGGATCCAGAAGGACCCACAGACTTCCAATACGCATCCTGATGCGTCTTCTCTTGACAAAGAAGATGGCTGGGAGTTGGCGTACCTATTGCACGTGACTTGTGCTCACTGAAGTGTGGGACCTCACGCGTGGGCACCACACGTAAGTGACAGACCTGTTGGTGTAAAAACTCGGTTGATTATAATAGTGCATTAGAACAAAGTTTCCTATGGATTCAAGGGTAGGAAATCCAAGTTAACTCATTTACATGACATTATTTTTTCCATGAAGCAAAGTTAACACTATCAATTGGTACATTTTGGAGTGACTAAGAAGGATCAATGCTTACTTATTCGTTTAATTTCACGTGTTAAACTTGTCTAAATCTTGTTCAAACCTAGGATTTGACCAAGATTCAAATGGGCAGAAAAATAATTAAAAAACAGAAAAATGAAAAACCAAATCACATAGTCTTCTTATGTCATATAGTAAGCATTCAAGTTGATAAACAAGGTCTAGACATATTCAAACCAGACAAATCATGTATCTATACCCCTAACCCCTAAACTCTGTCTTATGAAGTCAAGCATGTGAAGAGAAGTGGTTTTGGGTTTCAAACATCGAAATTTCAAAAACCTCCCAAAAGCTTCATTTTAGAGTGACTAAGAAGGATACATGCTTCCCTTTACATTTTCATGTTTTAAACTTGTTTAAATTATCTTGGTCAAACCTAGGATTTGACGAAGATACAAATGGGTGGGCACAAAATTCAAAAAAATCAGAAAAATGAAAAACCAAATCACATAGTCTTCTTATGTCATATCGTAAGCAATCAAGTTGATAAACAAGGTCTAGATATATCCAAACCAGACAAATCATGTATCTACCCCCTGTCGATCTTATGAAGTCTAGCATGAAGGGAAGTCGTTTTGGGTTTCAAACATTGAAATTTAAAGAACATCCCAAAAGCTTCATTTTAGAGTGACTAAGAAGGATACAGACTTCCCTTTTCATTTTCATGTTTTAAATTTGTTTAAATCTTGGTCAAACCAAGGATTTGACCAAGATTCAAATGGCCCTAAAAATTCAGAAAAAATGAAAAGAATGAAAAACCAAAGCACATAACATTCTTATGTCATATGTATAGTAAGCATTCAAGTTGATATACAAGGTCTAGACATATATATTCAAACCTAGGATTTGACTAAGATTCAAATGGGCATAACAAATTCAAAAAACAAAAACCAAACACATAGTCTTCTGATGTCATATAGCAAGCATTCAAGTTGATAAACAAACTTGTTTAAATCATGGTCAAACCTAGGATTTGACCAAGATTCAAATGGGCATAATTTTAAAAAATGTAAAATCAAGGCACATAGTCTTCTTATGTCATATAGTAAGCATTCAATTAAGTTGATAAACAAGGTCTAGACATATCAAACCAGAAAATTCATGTGTCTAGCTACCCCTAACCCTAAACTCTGCACGAAGAGAAGTGGTTTTGGGTTTCAAACATGGATATTTCAAAAACCCTCCCAAAAACCTTCATTTTGGAGTTAATAAGAAGGATCAAGGCTTACTTTTTCATTTTCATGTTTTAATCTTTTTTAAATCTTTGTCAAACCTAGGTTTTGACCAATATTCAAAAGGGCATAATTTTAAAAAAATGAAATATCAAGGCACATAGTCTTCTTATGTCATATAGTAAGCATTCAATTAAGTTGATAAACAAGCTCTAGACATATTCAAACCAGAAAAATCATGATGTATCTACCCCCTATATATCCCTAAACCCTAACTTATGAAGTCAAGCATGAAGAGAAGTGGTTTTTGGTTTAAATCATGGAAATTTCAAAAACCCTCCCAAGAGCTTCATTTTGGAGTGACTAATTAAGAAGCATACATGCTTACCTTTTCATATTCATGTTTTAAACTTGTTCAAATCTAGGTCAACAAACCTAGGATTTGACGAAGAATCAAATGGGTATAAAAAATTTAAAAACAAGCTCTAGATAAGCTCAAGTTGAAAAACAAGTTCTAGACATATTCCAACCAGAAAAATCATGTATGTACCCCCTATATATATATCCCTAAACCCTGACTTATGAAGTCAAGCATGAAGAGAAGTGGTTTTTGGTTTCAATCATGGAAATTTCAAAAACCCTCCCAAGAGCTTCATTTTGGAGTGGCTAAGAAGGATAGATACTTAATTTTTCATATTTATGTTTTAAACTAGTTTAAATCATGGTCAAACCTAGGATTTGACCAAGATTCAAATGGGCATAAAAATTCAAAATAAATGAAAATAAATGAAAAACCAAGGCACGTAGTCTTCTTATGTCATATAGTAAGCATTCAATTAAGTTGATAAACAAGGTCTAGACATATTCAAACCAGAAACATCATGTATCTAGCTACCCTAGCCCTAAACTCTGTCTTATGAAGTCAAGCATGCATGAAGAGAAGTCGTGGTTTTTGGTTTCAAACATGGAAATTTTAAAAACCCTACCAAGATCTACATTTTGGAGTGACTAAGAAGGATATATGCTTAATTTTTCCTATTCATGTTTTATTAAACTTGTTTAAATCATGGTCAAACCTAGGATTTGACCAAGATTCAAATGGGCATAAAAATTCAGAAAAAACAAAAAATGGAAAATCAAGGCACATAGTCTTCTTATGTCACATTAGTAAGCATTCAATTAAGTTGATAAACAAGGTCTAGATATATTCAAACCAGAGAAATCATGTATCTACCCCCTAACCCTAAACTCTATCTCATGAAGTCAAGCATGAAGATATGTGGTTTTTGGTTTAAAACATGGAAATTTCAAAAACCCTCCCAAGAGCTTCATTTTGGAGTGACTAAGAAGGATATATGCTTAATTTTTCATATTCATGTTTTCAACTTGTTTAAATCATGGTCAAACTTAGGATTTGACCAAGATTCAAATGGGCATAAAATTAAAAAAACAATAAAATGAAAAACCAATGCACATAGTCTTCTTATGTCATATATATAGTAAGCATTCAATTAAGTTGATAACAAGGTCTAGACATATTCAAACGAGAAAAATCATGTATCAAGCTACCCCTAACCCCAAACTCTGTCTTATGAAGTCAAGCATGAAGAGAAGTACGTGGTTTTTTGGTTTCAAACATGGAAATTTCAAAAACCCTCTCAAGAGCTTCATTTTGGAGTGACTACGAAGGATACATGCTTAATTTTCATATTCATGTTTTAAACTTGTTTAAATCATGGTCAAACCTAGGATTTGACCAAGATTCAAATGGGCATATATGAATCTTTAGCAGGTGCGTTTTTTTACTAATCCATATGGAATATTTTGATAAAACCCTTTTAGAAGGCTTTGTTAAGGCCTCAAGGACAATGAGTTGGGAGGAGGCCAGGTAGACTGTAGCTAGGCATTGATTCGGAATTTATGATGCTTGCGACTTGCTTGCGTGGCTTGTTGATTTCCCAGGTGACGCAGCTTTTTTTGACTGCCCAGCCATGGATAGGTCATAGGAGTGCAGAGCTGTAGGCGGTGCGGATAAGTACGCGGGGCATTGATGATGTAGGTGTGTTCGGTTGCCCACGCGAGTGCAGAGCTGTAGGGTTATGCGAGTAGGCCTTTAAACTGGGAGGTGGCACAAGAAGATTTTAGTAAGGAATGGTTCCTTTCCAGAGGAATGGAATGGTTCCATCCCCGCGTTCGGTTTGGACAAAAAGGAGGTACAGAATGGTACTGTTTTTTGTTCGGTTGGAGGAATTGGAGAGCAGAACGGAATGTGGTTAAACTAAACTTTTGTCTAAGAATCGTAATTAACAATGGCAAATAGCCTTTTAAATCTTAAAATCGTAATTAACAACGCCTAATGGCCTTTTTAATCTTAAAATCGTAATTAATGTTATTTTTTGTATGGTCGGGGAATTTGGAGAGTAGAACGGAATGAAGTTAAAGTTTAATCTTTTGTCTAAATATCGTAATTAATAGTGGCCTTTTTAATCTCAAAATCATAATTAACAACAACTAATAATTTTTTTGGTTGGATTAGTGAAGTGCTTTGTAATTAATAGCGGCTAAGTAACAGCCGTTCCACCACATTCCACCGATTCGGTGGAATGGGTGCATTCTGCATATGGGGAGAATATTCCCTTTCGAGGAACCACTCGGTTCCGTTCCATTCCACAACCGAACACAAGAATGGGCTCTAGGTGCGGAACGGTTCCATTCCATTCCACTTGGTTCTGGAACCGAACACACCCTAAATGCGTTGCAATGGAAAATGACAGTGTGTGGTGGCCTGATGGTGAAGAAGAAAGGTCGGGCGAAGAGTTGTTGGCTAGAGTCGGTTTTATACGAATCGACGAGGTGCGGGATAGTTTGATTTTAAGGGCTCCTTTCATTCACAGGATAGGGAAATCATAGGAGTAGGAATGTAGGATTGGGATTTGGGATGACATGTGTAGTTAAATCCTATAATAAGATGAGTTGCGTTTGATTGCGCCAAATGAATTTTTCCATGAGGTAGGACCAAATATTTAATCCTATACTAGGATTTGCACTACTTGATGATTCCTATAGGATTATTTCCTATTGGATATGTTCATATGAATCAAACTACTAGTGTAGGAAATATTCCTATAAGATCTAAATCCTATTATCTTATACCAACCTAATATGAATCAAAGAAGCCCTAAAGGATTTTCGAAGGAATCATGTACGAAGTATGATTTTTCTAAGTCACCCAACATATATACTAGGAATAGAACTAAGTAGTACCATATACTTAGGCCCGCATGCACAAATATTAAGTGTGGATTGAGGAAGTCGATAACTTGGGAAAAAACTTTCGCAACTGCACACCTATGTTACCACCCTTGCGACGCTAATTGTCGTAGAGCTGACCTAGAACGAACTCTTGTCTCGGTTAACATGAGAGAGATAAGGGATAAATACAATTGTGATACACTTTCCTAATATTTTGTTGAATGAGATAATCTTGTGTTTTCCTAATAGGGTTAATTAAGTACACATTTGGCAGCTCGTGTGTTGCATACGTTGGTGAACTTTAGACCCCAACTATATATTATTATTTGAACTCACCTCTAACACTTAATTATGTATAATAAGGTCCCTAACTGACCTCAAACACAATTAGGTATAACAGCGGTCCATAACTAACCTCAAACACTTAATTAGGTCTAACATTGCCCCCTTAGACTACCCACAATGGGAGTATCATAGGTAGTACACTATCATGCATCTCATGCTTGCAAAAAAGCTGATGTGGCACTGCAATTAAAGATGAGAGAGAGGATTATAATATCATAGGTAGATACCGTATCATAGCACGTAGTACTAGAAAATTTAATGTTAAATAATCTTGTACATAGATCTGCATTGAGATTCTACAAATCAATTAATATAAGAAGATTATGATACTAGTACATGATACCATGCATCGTTGACATAGTAACATGTAGTATTAATTGTATCATACACACCATACTTTTATATATGATACTATGCATTGTGACTAGTATTACTGACCTCATATATACGCTTACTTAGGTCAAACAATGGTCTTTTAAGTAGTATCGGTTTAATGAAGGTTGACCTATTTTTAACTTCATTTGTGCACTAGTAGATATGATTTGGCCCATTTTTATCCATAGGCTCATCTGATGTGATGTCTGCTATATATATTGTCTTCGATGAGTATCACGCGCATTACATACTCATACCATAGAACGAAGATGAAACCCCTTACCCTCAGCGACGTACGCAACATGGTGTTTGGGTTGAATGGCCCACCCTATTTTAAAATGTTTTAGTTAATTAATTATGTAAAAAATTATCACATATAAAGTGGAAAAAAGAAAATTAGTAAGGTGTGCCCACCTGGCCTACGGTTGTTTTGTGCGTCCTCCACTGCGTACTCCTCTTGATCTGTGACGATGAACATAGTTCTTTAGAACACATGCAACACTTACAGTTGATAGGCCGTTGCAAAGCTAATCAATGATAAAACCTGCTTTTATAATCCATTGTACTTTGATTTAATTAGTCCCTCTAATGGACCCCAACTATGTGTGCTTGAGATTTAGCAAAATGCTTTGCCGCCGTGCCACATAACAAATAATAAACAGACCAATCAAGTTTTTATCATTGCTAGACCTAACTAAGTGTTCAAGTGCTCAATTTTGACCACATTAGAGTTGAGGGGCCAAACATAATTCTTAAATACGTGAGGGACCGAACATATACTTCTAAACACCCGAGGGACAAGACAAATTTGAGTACTATTGTTATTATTAGACTAGTCACAATGGGGAGTATCATATAATAGTATCATACATATGATACTAATGTACGATATTATTTTCACAGTCCATAGTATCATCATGTAGTAGTATAATATGTTACATGTATTTAGGGATTTGTAGAATCTCAATACAAAAGTGTGTACAAGATTTGTTTGGCAGTAATTTTTCTAGTTCTACATGATATGATACGATATCTACCTATGATACCACTATCGTCTCTTTCATCATTAACTGATATGACACATCAACATTTTGCATGCATGTAGTGCATGATACTACTTATGATATTGCCATTGCGAGTAGTCTCCCTTTGTCCTAGAGTACAATGCCAATTTGTTTTCAGAGGCAAACTTAGACTAATACTTGGGCCCGCCAATTATGAGTTGCATGTCATTCAAAACTATATCATCGGATGCTTGTTTCGATGAACTTTCCAATGGTATATTTTGCGGATGTCATAAAATTAGGCTGGTCATACTATTTCTATAGTGGGTAGTATCATGGAGTAGTATCATAGTAATGCTACATTTATTATTTTTTAGAATCTCAATGCAAATTTGTGTACAAGATTTGTTTAGCATTAAGTTTTCTCGTTGTTTGCGCTATGATACAGTATCTACCTATGTTACACTAATCTCCTCTCTCCTACTTAATTAGCTGCCACATCAACATTTTTGTGGGACCAATGTGTATGATACTAGCTATGATACTAGCACTATCATGTGGGTACCTAAATCTCGAGTCAAAGTTTGACACGAAACCGATGTGGACTTTATTCATGGTGGAAGGGAGTAACAATCATAAGCACATTATTATTATTGTTTGAACAACATTTTATTTGATGTGCCATAAGAAGTTTAGAAACTCCTAGCCTGCGGAGGTGGCGTTTTGGCACACGCGTGCATATGCACCAATTATAGAAAATGATTAAAAAAATTATATAAATGTTAATTTTTTTGGTATACATTGTGACATCATATGTTCGTTCACAAGTTTTCGTGGAAAAACGACATTTTGTGTGGCGTGTAAAAAAAGGCAAAAAATATACTGTACGTAGTCGTGTTACAACATCAAAATTTGTCTTTTTTATAGGAGCCACATAATTTTTTTGTGAGAAAACTTGTGTACCAACATAAAATGTCTAGATATACATGTAAAATTTTAGTTTAGAATTTTTTGACACTTTGAAATATGGATTCACATAATGGGAGCATATGCTCCTATGAGGCAAAGTGCATTTCCGCTAGCCCCCGCCATTTCTTATATCTCTATATTGTCTATATATCTATACCTCTACCTCTACCCCCTTGGATTCCTGAACAGACGTACAGTACTAGTAGGGCCTACTATTTATTATTATTACATACTCTAAAAAAAAACCTACTGCAGCCAAAATTTAATATCATCGAGCGGTAAAATTCCCCGCCAACGCCCAAATATCTCGCGCCGCAAAGTTTCAGATCTGCGAATATTTTTTTCCTCAAAAGAAGGACTGCGAAATTCCCTTCTACTCCTCTATCGCCCAGCTTCGCCCAGCTTCGCCCTAGTTTCGCCCGCAAGCCCTCAGAGAAACCGCCCCTCTTGCCTACCTCCAGATCTTCCCGGCCGCCGCACTTCGCCGTTCAAGCTGCCACGGCTTCAAACCCCGAGGCTGCCCTATCCGCTTGATCCGCACCTACTCCGGCGTCCACCGCACCGTATCTCGTTCGCCGACTCTATCGACCACCGCACCTGACCAGCTTCGCCGACACCGACGCCCCCGTGCACTGCACATCATCTGCTTCACCGACCTTCTAGTTCGGCCGGCGCGCTGAACACTTCATCGACCGCCCAGCATGTCCTTCTCCGACCCCCCAAGATCTGCTTCCCCGGCACCCACCGCAACAGCAGTCCCCTCGCCGACCTCCACGTCACCCGTAAGAACGCGGAACACGTCTAAACGCCGCCCAGAAATAGGTAACCAGACATCCCTGCGCGTTTTGTTCTGTTAGGAGTATTGCAGCTGACTGTATTTCTGAATTCGTGCTATATTTCTAACTTACAAGTGCTTTCGTTGATAACCACCTCATCCTTTAGGTTTAAACACGACGCATAAGTATGTTTTTCCGTGACCAAACCCACCCATTCGCTGAAACTCTACATGGTATCAGAGCCTAGGTTTCCTTCCTGCTAGCCGCCACAAACAGTACCAAACAAGTTCTTCCTTTGATCACAAAACCCACCGTTGAGATGTAGAAATCCAGGCGGCGGGAGGCCGCATCAGGTGCTCTGCGTGGGTTGCGGCTATCACACACAGCGATGTGAGCTGTGTGAGATCGGCGGCTGCTCGCGCGGGGAGAAAGAAGAGGGTGAAGATCGTTTTGGTTTAGAAAGGAGAGAAGAGGAAGTGAATCCGTGGCAGAGAGATCTGGATCCGTGTGAGGGGCAGAAGTTGGAGGCGTGCGGAGTGGGGCGAGCCTTTGAGCGCAGGGCGGAGCCGGAGGTTGGTGCTGGACGTTGACCAGCGCGAGCCGGTCGATGTGGCCAGGTGCGGTCCGCCAGGTTGGCCAGGGCGCGCAGACGAGGCGCCATCCGAGTGGAAGTGAGGAGAAAATGGAGATGTGAGGCTGTGAGGATATGTGGTGATGGAGTTGATGAGGCTGCGGTTGAGTCGTGATGGAGTTGATGAGGCTGCGGTTTAGTGGTGATGGTGATGGTTGTGGATATGTCCAGGGGAAAGGCATGCGTGCCTGAGGTGAGACTGGTTGAGGCCTGACCGGGGGATAGGCATGGGTGCTTGAGGAGTGGATGGTTGAGGCAGGAGTTGGCTGGGGGTTTGTGGGAGAGACGGAAGAGGTGGCCGGGCAGAGTGGAGAAGAGAGGCTGAGGACATTGAGGCGAGTGTGGATGGTTCTGCGGAACTTGTGTGGTGAGGCAGCCGGGGTTGTTGAGGACGTGTATGGTTAGGAGTTGTGCGTATCCCAGATGGTTGAAGCTGGATATCTTCGCTGCTGATGAAGAGATGAATCGAGATGACAAGATGATGGAAAGTGCAATGCTGTCATGTATCCTAGGAGTTATGCTGAATGTTCATTACTGGTAGTTGTCATATGTGTCATGTTGTTGTTGCAAGATGGCCATGGTTGTTTACCCATGATCATCTTGAGGGGGTGTGTTGGACCATGAGTGAGTTTAGTAGTAGCGCTGTAGTAATATTGTATCCAGTGTGAGGCCCATAGAGGCCCATGTCCAGTAGTATTGTAACCCTAACTCAGATGATATAAATACACAGTGTGGTGGTCTGAGTAACCTAACCCACCCATTCGCTGAAACTCTACAAAATATGAGCCACCAATCATGAGCCGTTGAATGCTCTACATGTCCACGATTGACAACAACAACAACAACAACAACAAAGCCTTTATTCCCAAACAAGTTGGGGTAGGCTATACAAGTCCACAATTGACACGATTACAATTTCTCACTATTTGGCCGTAGGCTACTGCTCTAGTTACATCATGTTTGATATCTTTCTGCGATCCTGTATTACATGTTTATGCACGTCATAATGCTTCTACTACTATTTGGTGTCAATTTAATTATAGCAAAGCCGTGACTCGTAACTGTTTGTTGTTATTACACGTGCAGCAGGCACATCTTACACTCATAAACGTAGAGTAAAGCTCGCCTATAATCATGTAAGTACCTGCTGTTTTTTGTATATTGCTTAATGCAAACTTCTATATCTTGGACCTGTTTCTGTTTACAATTGGCCTCTCCTTCATGCAGAGGAGAAACAGTGAGGCACCAGGTTCTTCTGTCCAAGTACCCGATGAGGTCCGTGTGACTCAAAAAAAAGCTCACGTAAGTTCCCTGTTTTTTTTGGAATGTTAATTTACCTCCTGTGCATAGTTCAATTGCATCATTTTCTGTATGTTGCACTACCTAAGTTGCCTAATGGAATCTAATAAAATATAAACAATGACCATATGGAACATTGCACACTGCCTTTGACCCATCTGGCATCCGGCATGCCTGGGTATAAGTTACATGATTTGGCTATGTTAATACAAGTCCTGAAATTCTATTATGTTAATTTTTTGCCTGTTGCTTCATTGAGTTTGCCTGTTGTTCCATGGCTAGTGCATGAAGTTTGATAGAAATGATCCTAGCTGAAATGATGCACTTTGTGTTTTTTTATTGCTTTATTCCTAACCTAGCTTCCTATTCTACTTGAAACATGATTGCTTTATTCCTAACCTAGCTTCCTATTCTACTTGAAACATGGTGAAAAAATAGTTATATTACTTGTTTAAATGTCTAGCTTTGTTTTTCTGAGTCCCATTGACATGATGTGGTATATCCATATTCAAATGATCTGGCTGTTTATATAATACGCTCCATGTTCAATTGCTTCATTCAGTTTCTAGTAATCTATTATACATGATGCACATGGTGCTACTTGTTATATGCCCTTTTTTGTTTGAGTTTGATCATGAATTCAAGATTAAGCATTGCCTAAACGTTGACCAACGTAGGAAGATTCCCTCCCTTGTCTATACGTTGTGAGATAGATGATGAGACCTCTCTAGCAGCGAATTTATACGCGCTAGATAACACCCCGTTTAATTCGGTCCTGTTGGGACTCGAACCCGGGTGGGCTGGCTGCGCACTCGCAAGCCTTGCCACTGAGCTAGCACTCAGTTCTCAGATTAAGCAATGCCTCGTTATGCTTAATTTAAATGTTATGGCACTTCATACAAGCCATACAATTAATTGTTGCATTGACCTTCTGCGATGTCGAAGGCACTATCTGAGTCATGCTTAAATCAATCATACATTATTTTCCTAATAGTATCAAATCCAACATGCACATCTTTTGACTGTATTTGGCTATTTGCTAGATTTCTTCTGTGCAGTGACCTGGCTTCGTTATTGGGCACATGATGTCTAGTTGCTTGGTTCATTGTATACATCATCGCCATGATCTAGTTTGGTTTGTTCTAAGAGGCATGTGGCTTAACTGGTTTCTTTGTTGTATCTGCCCATGGTTCTTTCAAAATTATGTCAACAATGCTGTTTGTTTGCCTTGTATTGTATTGCATTTTAACTTGTTTTGTCTTAGTTTCAGCCTGCAAACAAAGCTGTAATGTCAGTAGGGACAACCCATTTATCAAGTGTTGCGGTCATTTCACAGAGCAACAGTGACAGTGGCACGTGCTCTCATTGGTCCACTGAGTCCGGTACACCAACCATTCCAGAAGAAATAGATGTACGAGGCTCTATTTTTGATTGCTTGTTGTGTTATATCAGCTCAATGATGTTCTTGAAATTGGAGGTCTTTTATTGCATCATATGATGTTGTAACTTGTTTTATCTAAATTTCAGGCTTCAAATAAAGCTACAATGCCAGAAGCAAGGGCCAATGCCTCAAGTATTGATGTTTCACAAAGCAGCAGTGAGAGTGCATATTGCTCGCATAGGCCCATGGTATCTATTGGTCAACTTAATCCGGCACAAAGAGATTTCGGGGATGCACTCCAAGAGGCAGTTGATATATTTGGGCGGGAAAACAAAGATGCTGATGAATTAATTGCCAAGACACGCCAAGAGATACATGAATTGAAAAATAGGCAAACTTTGACAGAAAATGTTCTAAAGAATCTCCTATGCACTTGTCATGGTAAGCCAGTTGTGATGTGTCTGGGAATTGAAGGTGTCTAAATAAACTTTGATTCTGTTGTTCAGTCAAGTGGACTGCTGATGCCAATGCTGTAACTAATTACTGCTCAAAATTTCGTTCAAAATTTCGTGGTCTGTAATAATTGCAAATTTTGTTGTTGTACTAAAATTAGATATGTTCCATGTGGCTGCTGTATTTTGTGTGAAATAATATCCTGATGTGTACTTCAATTAAACCATAAATCGACTGCATGCTGAAAATTTGAATCTGAGCGCACGTGTGAACTGTTTTCTGCTCGTAATGCAATAACGGCTGTTTCTTGGAAGGACTACGTACATGGGTGAAAAGTTAGAGAAGCTACAGTACTCTAACTTGAAGGTGAAAAGTTAGAGAAGCTACAGTACTCTAACTTTCCTTCCCCCAAACCATATGTCTAAAATCCAAATAATTTAAATTAATTTGCACAATACAAACTTGTGTCTTGCATTTGAAGTAATTACATGCAGAGAAAATTATGGTGTAATAAAATTTAGTTTAGTTTTTAAACATCTACAGTAATCACCTTTATTAGTTAAAGACAGTGCATAACCTTGTACTTATGCTACAGAAGCCTGACTTTGCTTCTTTATTTTTCCTGACTTAGCTCCTTCACGTTAGAGGATACGGTTCCCGTACATGGTAGCCCATTAATAATTATGCCTGCTAGCAAGATAGATGGTCCTTATTATAGTCAGGCATGTCAACTTGTATGATTAAAAGTAGTTCGTACACATTAAATCTACCATCTGCATTTTTCTCTGTAATAACTTTTCTTTTTACACAACTCAAAACTTGTCTGGCTAATATGAAATTTGAGATGGCAAAACCCGGGAAAGATAAAGATATCACCAAAAACTCTTTCCTGCGAAATGCTGGGTTTTGAAGCCCAAGTCCAAGTCTTTCTCTGCTCAAGTTTTGGAGGAACAACTCCAAGTAGAACGAGTTGCAACAGCTATGCTAAGAACAAAAGTTGACATGTTGAGATCGAGATTAGAAGCATGTGATGCCCTACTGCACGAGGCCAATCAAGTTCGTTATAATCTCCCAAAGACTAAGAAAATGCCATAGATAATTGGAGATGAACACTAACATAGTGAGTACATTGGTCTTGTGAAATGTTTCCTTAGATTAAGGCACCGTTCAGACTTTTGTTGGTGGATGCATTTATCTGCGGTTGGGATCAACTTGGTAGTTGTTCCTGTGGATGTTATATAAATTAATTGCCTAGCCTTTTTTGAATCAGTTCGAACTTAAATGGTATCATAGCCAAGGTCTCAAGTTTGAATTGTCGAACGTGTGGTTTAATTTAATCTCTGTCGGGCGGCAAAATCTCCCACCAATCCTGAAATATTTCAAACGCATTTTTGAATGGGATTAAGAAGATAGATCATGATCATGGTAGTGACCTATATTCAACGTGATGATGATTTGATTTTGCACTCGGCCATGAACAGAGGTACTAGTACGGTGTCACAATTTTTTATCATTATACTTGTACCTTAGCGAAATTCAAAATCTCATAGCGGCAAAACTTCCCGCCCACAAAATACAAAAATTTCACACGCTTCCAAATTCCCATTCTACCCCTGTGGAGATGACAGCAAAGTCGGTTGGTGAGGGGTTTGCCCGTCATTTTTTCGATCACCACCTCCCTAGCCCGGAAACCCTCCCAAAAAAATACATTTCCTTCAGTCTCTCATCTGAGACCACCCACCGGAACTTCTCAAGTCCCTCTCTCTACCACCTCCACGACCACCGCACCGGAACATCCCCGCCGGACTTCCCTGGCCTACCCGAGCCCTCGCGATCCTCGTCATCCGGCTGCCTGCCGGAGCCGCTTCATCGACGCCGTCATCAACCGGACCGGATCATCCCCGCCGAACCTCGAAACCATATGCTCATCCAGCAGTCTACCGCAGTCGCTTCAGCTGCGGTATCGTCCACCCCGCCGGAGCCGCTTCGCCGGATCCGTCGTCCACCGCATCGGATCTTGCTCACCGACACCGCTGTGCATGAACCGGATCTGCTTCACCGGCGCAGTGCATGATCTAAACTCTTCTACTGTCGCTTTTCTATTGCTTGCCTGCAAGTTCTTGTTTAATCTTGGGGGAACCTGTTTGTGCTAACGACGCGCCGTTACGTTTTTGCAGATGAGATGAGTAACCATGAAGTGTAATGGCCGTCTCTCCAACCCCAAGTAGCACATGTAGCGTACTTCATCACCGGATCTATCAACCCCAGGAAGATCTGCTGTGACTCCCACAGAGTGCTTCTCCTAATGTAAGTCCCTTGTTTTAGCGCCATGTTCTGGGTTCAGATGCTTGTTTGTCTGAAGCTCTTTTAGTTCATTCCTAGCTATGACCGTAACACGTTGCTATTTTCTACTTCATTGCTAACTTTAAGCGATTGAACATTTTGGTTTGCATTCCCTGCTCTGTAGATGTAGCCATCATAACTTCTATCTTGCTCAGTCGTTGTTACAAAAATTATACTGTAGGTATTATAGTAACATCCTGCTATTATTTAGTTCATGGCCAATTTTAAGTAATTGCACATGTTGGTTCGCATTCCCTGCTCTATAGCTTTTGGCATCGTAACTTCTATATTTGGTTTACATTCCCTGCTCTGTAGATCTAGCCATCATAACTTTATCTTGCTCAGTCGTTGTTACAAAAATTATGGCCTGCTACTATGTTGTTTGTGCCAATTTTTTACTCCATGAACATGTTGGCTTGCATTCCCTGTACTACAGGTGATGCCATTGTTTTGTATCTAGTTCATTGTAAGCTAACAAAGTAAGGACTTAGTTTGGCATGCTATCACTCTGCTATCTAGCCTGTAGTACAAATAAACTTGTCATACTACTAGATAATAATTTTGCGTGCCATCTTGTTCTTCAAAAGCTGCATTATTGACTTGTTTCTCTGACTTGGCATGACGCTCACATATGGAAAGCTGAACATATTGGTTTGCATTCCCTCTTATACAAGTTCACAGGTGATCCCACTATATTCTGTATCTGGTCCATCCTAAGCTCCAGCATTAACTATCCTCCATGTGTTGCTCATTACAAGTTTATATCCCGAAACATCTTGATTTGCATCCCCTTCACTATAAGTTCAGGAGTATTATTTAGTTCACGGCCAAAATGAAGTAATTGCACTTGGCACATGTTGGTTCACATTCCCTCCTCTTTAGCTTTTGCCATCGTAACTTCTATTTTTGGTTTACATTCCCTGCTCTGTAGATGTAGCCATCATAACTTCATCTTGCTCAGTCGTTGTTACAAAATTTATAGCCTGCTACTATGTTGTTCATGCCAATTTTGTACTCCCTGAACATGTTGGTTTGCATGGGACTCGACAGTAGTAAGTCTGCTGTTTCATTCTAACATGCTCTGTTATATTGGTTGTTGGTATGCGGCATGCACTCTTTGTTTGCTTATTGTGCGCATTACAATGATCTTGTTATAACGACGAAATGATGAGTTCCAAATTCTTTGCCAAACAATATTGTAGTGTCATTGCCTTTCCATTGTTGCTGTCTTAACTTGTAATGTCTTTGTTTCAGATATAGGTGTTGCATGGACAACTTAAAAGATTGCCGGATCGCTTCATTGTATTGCTAGGTTTAATTACCATTCAATTTCTCTGGGTTCTGTAATATTTTTTCAATGCCTTGCAGCTGATGTAATATTTAGTTAGTTTTTATAGTTCTTTCGCGCATTTTTTCTTTGGTGCTTGTGGTAAGTGAGGCTATCCGACAGAAATCAATGCTGCGTAAATATTCTCAGTATCTAAATCACGAATTCCCATCCCTTAAACGGCCCAATTAAGCGAAATCACATATGTGCCTGCCCGCAAAATCCTAAAGCGCATATTATGCCGGCATATAAACAGCAACTAAACGGGCTGGCCCTTACTTCTTAGGCCAGCCCATTTGATTGGTGGACCCCACACTAATTGGGCTGGCCCACTTGCTTTAAGGTGGACCCCACCAACTCTGGGCCGGCCCACTAATTAGTTGGGCCAGCCCATTTGCTTTTTTGGAGGACCCCACATAATAAATGGGCCGGCCCTTTAAGAGGAAAGTGGGACCTTTTGTGACCCAATATCTTGTTGGGCGGCCACTTGCTATATTGTGGACCCCACATACTAGATGGGCGGGCCCTTTAACAGGAAAGTGGGGCCCACCTGCTTATTGGGCCGGCCCACTATCTTGTTGGGCCGGCCCACTTGCTCTATGGTGGTCCCACATGGTAAATGGGCCGGCCCTTTAAGTGGAAGGTGGGACCCACTGTGTTTTGGCCGACCCACTTTCTATATGGTGGACCCCACATACCAAATGGGCCGGCCCATTAACAGGAATGTGGGACCCACTGTGTTTTTGGCCCGAAGCCCACTATCTTGGTGGGCCAGCCCACTGGCTATATGGTGGGCCCCACATACTAAATGGGCCGGCCCTTTATCGGAAAGTGGGACCCACTGTGTTTTTGGCCCTATTTTGTTGGGCGGGACCACTTGCTATAAGTGGACCCACAAACTAAATGGGCCGATCCTTTAACTGGAAAGTGGGACCCACCTGTTTTTGGCCCGGCCCACTAGCTTGTTGGGCCGGCCCACCCTATACGGTGGACCCCTTTACTAAATGGTGGCCTTCGGGAAAGTGGGACCCACTGTGTTTTGGCCCGGCCCACTTGCTTCTTGGGCCGGCCCATTGCTGTAAGGTGGACCCCACATGTTAAATGGGCCGGCCCATTTAAGTTTTGACCAGTCAACCTTAGAGGTTAGGCCCGGCCCACTTAACTAATGGACCAGCCCAGCTATATAGTTGACCGGTCAAACTATGTCATCTGGCCCGGCCCGCTTAAGACGTGGCAGGCCTCGTGTGGGCCTACCATCTACCACGGGGTTTCAGCCGGTTAACGCCGTTAACTGCGAGTTAACGGCGTCTGCCACGTGGTTTGCATGACGTCAGCAGTCAACGGGCTCCCGAAAACACTTCCGCAACGGTCCGATTTTCCGTGGCGGACGGACCGAAAAAATCGTCGTTGGACTTTGCCTGACGCAGTTTCGACAACAGAACCCATATCGTCGGGTTAGGCCCATAGGCGACGAAAAATGCCCCTTAGTTGACGATTTTGGGACGTTGTCTATCAGAACTTTTCTTGTAGTGAATGAACACCATTCGTTGCGTAGGATTACACGAACCCTCAATGCCGGAGTTAACAAGCTCCACAACATTCGATATTCATGTTTAAGTAACCTTAGAGCATAATAGATCATTGCAAAATAAACCAAGAACTAACATAGTGTCCACATTACACTATGAAGGAGGAATAGATCACATCAATACTATCATAATGACAATTAACTCCACAATCTACAAGAGATCATGATCATAGCCTACGACAAGAACCACACGGTGCACACACTAGTCACCTTTACACCATGCAGGAGGAATAGACTACTTTAATAACATCACATGAGTAGCACACAACTAGTAGCGATACAAAGCTCATCATATGGATCTCAATCATGTAAAGCAGCTCATGAGATCATTGTATTGAAGTACATAGGAGAGAGATTAACCACATAGCTACCGGTACAGCCCCGAGCCTCGATGGAGAACTACTCCCTCCTCATGGGAGCAGCAGCGGTGATGAAGATGGCGGTGGAGATGGCAGCGGTGTCGATGGAGAAGCCTTCCGGGGGCACTTCCCCCCCGGCGTGCCGGAACAGAGACTCCTGTCCCCCAGATCTTGGCTTCGCGATGGCGGCGGCTCGGAACTTTTCTCGTACCGTGGCTTCTTCGTCTCGGGTTTTGGTCAGGGACCTTTAAATAGGCGAAGAGGCGGAGTCGGAGGGCGACGGGCGACGGCGAATAGGGCGCGGGCCCAGCCCGCCGCGCCACCACTGTCATCGAGCCCAGGGCCTCCTGCAGCTCTCGGGTGTTCTGGAAGCTTCGTCCAAAAATAGGATGCTGAATTGATTTCGTCCGATTCAGAGAATATTTCCTTACTAGGATTTGGAACCAAAAACAGCAGAAAACGAGGCGGCCTTCGGCATCTCGTCAATAGGTTAGTTAGGGAAAACGCATAAATATGACATATAATGTGTATAAAACATGTAGGTATCATCAATAAAGTAGCATGGAACATAAGAAATTATAGATACGTTGGAGACGTATCAGCATCCCCAAGCTTAGTTCCTACTCGTCCTCGAGTAGGTAAACGATAACAATGATAATTTCTTAAGTGACATGCCATCATAACCTTGATCATACTATTGTAAGCATATGTAATGAATGCAGCGATCAAAAACAATGGTAATGACATGAGTAAACAAATGAATCATAAAGCAAAGACTTTTCATGAATAGTACTTTCAAGACAAGCATCAATAAGTCTTGCATAAGAGTTAACTCATAAAGCAATAAATCAAAGTAAAGGTATTGAAGCAACACAAAGGAAGATTAAGTTTCAGCGGTTGCTTTCAACTTATAACATGTATATCTCATGGATAGTGTCAATGTAAAGTAATATAACAAGTGCAATATGCAAGTATGTAGGAATCAATGCACAGTTCACACAAGTGTTTGCTTCTTGAGGTGGAGAGAGATAGGTGAACTGACTCAACATAAAAGTAAAAGAAAGGTCCTTCAAAGAGGAAAGCATCGATTGCTATATTTGTGCTAGAGCTTTTATTTTGAAAACATGAAAAGAGCATAAAAATAAAGTTTTGAGAGGTGTTTGTTGTTGTCAACGAATGGTAGCGGGTACTCTAACCCCCTTGCCAGACAAACCTTCAAAGAGCGGCTCCCATTTTATTTTATTTTTGGGTGGCACTCCTTCCAACCTTTCTTTCACAAACCATGGCTAACCGAATCCTCGGGTGCCTGCCAACAATCTCATACCATGGAGGAGTGTCTATTTTTGTAATATTATGAAGGTTAATTAATTTGGGACTGGGAATCCCATTGCCAGCTCTTTTTGCAAAATTATTAGATAAGCGGATGAAGCCACTAGTCCATTGGTGAAAGTTGCCCAACAAGATTGAAAGATAAACACCACATACTTCCTCATGAGCTATAAAACATTGACACAAATCAGAGGTGATAAATTTTGAATTGTTTAAAGGTAGCACTCAAGCAATTTACTTTGGAATGGCGGAGAAATACCATGTAGTAGGTAGGTATGGTGGACACAAATGGCATAGTGGTTGGCTCAAGGATTTGGATGCATGAGAAGTATTCCCTCTCGATACAAGGCTTAGGCTAGCAAGGTTATTCGAAACAAACACAAGGATGAACCGGTGCAGCAAAACTCACATAAAAGACATATTGTAAACATTATAAGACTTTACACCGTCTTCCTTGTTGTTCAACCCAATACTAGAAATTATCTAGACCTTAGAGAGACCAATTATGCAAACCAAATTTTAGCAAGCTCTATGTATTTCTTCATTAATAGGTGCAAAGTATATGATGCAAGAGCTTAAACATGAGCACAACAATTGCCAAGTATCACATTATCCAAGACATTTTACCAATTACTACATGTAGCATTTTCTGTTTCCAACCATATAACAATTAACGAAGCAGTTTCAACCTTCGCCATGAACATTAAAAGCTAAGAACACATGTGTTCATATGAACCAGCGGAGCATGTCTCTCTCCCACACAAGGATGAACTTATTCAGAGAACTAAGATAACAAAACAAAAACAAAAATAAAAGCACACAGACGCTCCAAGTAAAGTACATAAGATGTGATGGAATAAAAATATAGTTTCACTAGAAGTGACCTGATAAGTTGTCGATGAAGAAGGGGATGCCTTGGGCATACCCAAGCTTAGATGCTTGAGTCTTCTTAAAATATATGCAGGGATGAACCACCGGGGCATCCCCAAGCTTAGTCCTTTCACTCTTCTTGATCATAGTATATCATCCTCTTCTATTGACCCTTGAAAACTTCTCTCACACCAAACTTCAAGCAAACTCATTAGAGGGTTAGTGCATAGTCAAAAACTCACATGTTCAGAGGTGACACAATCATTCTTAACACTTCTGGACATTGCACAAAGCTTCTGAAAGTTAATGGAACAAAGAAACTCATTCAACATAGCAAAAGCGGCAATGCGAAATAAAAGGCAGAATCTGTCAAAAACAGAACAGTCCGTAAAGACGAATTTTAAAATGGCACCAGACTTGCTCAAATGGAAAAACTCAAAACTAATGAAAGTTGCGTACATATCTGAGGATCACTCACGTAAATTGGCATAATTTTCTGAGTTACCTACAGAGAATTAGGCCCAGATTCGTGACAGCAAAGAAATCTGTCTCTGCGCAGTAATCCAAATCTAGTATGAACCTTACTATAGAGACTTTACTTGGCACAACAATGCAACAAAACTAAGATAAGGAGAGGTTGCTACAGTAGTAAACAACTTCCAAGACACAAATACAAAATAAAAGTACTGTAGCAAAATAAACACATGGGTTATCTCCCAAGAAGTTCTTTCTTTATAGCCATTAAGATGGGCTCAGCAGTTTTAATGATGCACTCGCAAAAAATAGAAGTTGAAGCAAAAGAGAGCATCAAGAGGCAAATTCAAAACACATTTAAGTCTAACATGCTTCCTATGCATAGGAATCTTGTAAATAAACAAGTTCATGAAGAGTAAAGTGGCAAGCATAGGAAGATAAAACAAGTGTAGCTTCAAAAATTTCAGCACATAGAGAGGTGTTTTAGTAACATGAAAATTTCTACAACCATATTTTCCTCTCTCATAATAACTTTCAGTAGCATCATGAGCAAACTCAACAATATAACTATCACATAAAGCATTCTTATCATGAGTCTCATGCATAAAATTATTACTCTCCACATAGGCATAATCAATTTTATTAGTTGTAGTGGGAGCAAATTCAACAAAGTAGCTATCATTATTATTCTCATCATCAAATATAGGAGGCATAGTATCATCAAAGTAAATTTTCTCCTCAATGCTTGGGGGACTAAAAATATCATGCTCATCAAAGCCAGCTTCCCCAAGCTTAGAATTTTCCATAGCATTAGCAACAATAGTGTTCAAAGCATTCATATTAATATGTTCCATTGGTTTTTTAATTTTCGCATCAAACCATCCATGTCTTAAATCAGGAAATAGAATAAGAAGCTCATTGTTGTCCATTATGCCTAACTAGTGTAAACAAGAAACCAAATGTCGCAATTGCAGAGTCTAAAGGAAATAGCTGTACTTACAACGGCGCCGGAATAGCTTAGTAGCGAGATCCGAGTGTGAGTACCTTTACCTTTCCTCCCCGGCAACGGGCGCGAGAAAAGTGCTTGATGTCTACTCACGCTTCTTTTCCTGTAGACAGTGTTGGGCCTCCAAGAGCAGGTTTGTAGAACAGCAGCAAGTTTTCCCTTAAGTGGATCACCCAAGGTTTATCGAACTCAGGGAGGAAGAGGTCAAAGATATCCCTCTCATGCAACCCTGCAATCACGGTACAAGAAGTCTCTTGTGTCCCCAACACACCTAATACACTTGTCAGATGTATAGGTGCACTAGTTTGGCGAAGAGATAGTAAAATACAGGTGGTATAGATGGTGGTAATATTGTAGAAAGTAAAGATGCAGTAAAACAGTAAACAAGCGGCGCCAGAAAATAGCTTGCTGGCGTGGAAAGCAATTCTTTGTGATGGAAACAAGGCCTAGGGATCATACTTTCACTAGTGGACACTCTCAACATTGATCGCATAATAAATAACTCTTTCTCATATGTGCTACATATACTCTTGTTTGATAATGAACACCATTCGTTGCGTAGGATTACACGAACCCTCAATGCCGGAGTTAACAAGCTCCACAACATTCGATATTCATGTTTAAGTAACCTTAGAGCATAATAGATCATTGCAAAATAAACCAAGAACTAACATAGCGCACACACTGTCCACATTACACTATGAAGGAGGAATAGATCACATCAATACTATCATAATGACAATTAACTCCACAATCTACAAGAGATCATGATCATAGCCTACGACAAGAACCACACGGTGCACACACTAGTCACCTTTACACCATGCAGGAGGAATAGACTACTTTAATAACATCACATGAGTAGCACACAACTAGTAGCGATACAAAGCTCATCATATGGATCTCAATCATGTAAAGCAGCTCATGAGATCATTGTATTGAAGTACATAGGAGAGAGATTAACCACATAGCTACCGGTACAGCCCCGAGCCTCGATGGAGAACTACTCCCTCCTCATGGGAGCAGCAGCGGTGATGAAGATGGCGGTGGAGATGGCAGAGGTGTCGATGGAGAAGCCTTCCGGGGCACTTCCCCGTCCGGCAGCGTGCCGGAACAGAGACTCTGTCCCCGGATCTTGGCTTCGCGATGGCGGCGGCTCTGGAACTTTTCTCGTACCGTGGCTTCTTCGTCTTGGGTTTTAGGTCAGGGACCTTTAAATAGGCGAAGAGGCGGAGTCGGAGGGCTGACGAGGCGACGACACAATAGGGGGCGCGGGCCCAGCCCTGGCCGCGCCACCCTGTCGTCTGGGGCCCACAGGGGCCCTCTGGAGGCTCTCGGGTGTTGGAAGCTTCGTCCAAAAATAGGATGCTGGGAATTGATTTCGTCCAATTCCGAGAATATTTCCTTACTAGGATTTTGGAACCAAAAACAGCAGAAAACAGGAACTGGCCCTTCGGCATCTCGTCAATAGGTTAGTTCCGGAAACGCATAAATATGACATATAATGTGTATAAAACATGTAGGTATCATCAATAAAGTAGCATGGAACATAAGAAATTATAGATACGATGGAGACGTATCAATTAGTTTATTTGTTGTTTCCATAGTCATGATTTATCAATTACTTGTACGGATTATTTCATATGGATATTTGCTTATATATTCAACAATCCAAAAACCTGATTTTAGGCAAATCAATTCAAGCAGCGTTGCTGCCGCTACTCGACCTCCCCTCTTTGATGGTATGCATTACAAGAGGTGGCGCACAAAGGCAGTTCTATGGTTTACAAACCTAGGCTGTTTTAGCGCCACAGATGCTAGACCTGAGGGGCCTCTCTCTGCAGAGGAGCAGGAAAAGTTTGAGAAGGTCGACGCCATGTTTAAGGCGGCCTTGTTCAGCATTCTTGGGGACAACATTGTTGACCCGTACATGGCTTTCGACCATGGTAAAGATGCGTGGGATGCGCTCGAGGCCAAATTTGGGGTCTCGGACGCTGGCACTGAACTGTATGTCATGGAGCAATACTATGACTACAGGATGACTGATGAGCGCTCCGTGGTTGAGCAGGCTCATGAGATTCAGTCCCTTGCCAAAGAACTCGAGCAGTTTAAGTGTACCTTACCGGACAAATTTGTGGCCGGTGGCATTATTGCCAAGCTTCCTCCTTCGTGGAGGAACTTTGCTACTTCTCTGAAACATAAGAGACAAGAGTTTTCCGTTTCGGATCTCATTGGCTCGCTTCATGTGGAAGAGAAGGCGAGAGCAAAGGACACACGCGCTCGTAGTTTTGAGGGAGGTTCCAGTGCCAATGTGGTACAGAAGAAGAACTTCCAATCTCACAAGTCTAAGAATAAGAACAATGGAAAAGGCAAGTTTGACGAGAAGAACAAAGCCTCCAACTCAACCAACTTCAAGAGGAAGACTCCTTATAAGAAGAAAGGGAACTGCCATGTTTGTGGCGCTCCTGGACATTGGGCTCCTGATTGCCCAGAACGCCATGATCGGCGTGGGAACAGCGGCAAGTCCGCAAATGTTGTTATTGGTGTTGATACTGAGATGAAGGACGTTGGGTACGGTATTTCCCCTACTGTCCTTTCAGTATGTAATTCTCCTGATTGGTGGATAGACACCGGAGCCAATACACATGTATGTTCTGATGTTTCTATGTTTTCTTCTTATCAGGTCGCAAGGACTTCCTCCGTGCTGATGGGAAACGGCTCACGTGCTTCTGTTCGTGGTGTTGGTACGGTGGATCTGAAGTTTACTTCGGGAAAGACCATCCAGCTGAAGAATGTGCAGCACGTTCCCTCCATTAATAAGAATCTCGTTAGCGGATCGCTTTTATGTCGAGATGGTTTTAAGTTGGTTTTTGAGTCCAATAAAGTTGTAATTTCCAAGTGTGGACAATTTGTTGGAAAGGGTTATGTGTGCGGAGGCTTGTTCCGCTTATCTTTGTCAGACTTATGTACTCAAATTATTAATCATGTTTGCAATGATAGTGAGTCCGATATTTGGCATTCACGACTTTGTCATATTAATTTTGGGTGCATGACGCGGCTAGCGAATATGAATATAATTCCGAAATTTGCTATTGTCAAGAAATCCAAGTGCCAAGTATGTGTGCAAGCTAAGCAACCACGTAAGTCTCACAAGACTGCGGAGGCAAGAGACTTGGCACCGCTGGAGCTTATACATTCGGATCTTTGTGAAATGAATGGTGAATTGACAAAAGGAGGGAAAAGATACTTCATGACTTTAATTGATGACTCTACTCGATATTGTTATGTGTACCTCCTGAAATCTAAAGATGAAGCTCTTAATCACTTCAAAATCTTTAAAGCTGAAGCAGAAAACCAACTTGATCGAAAGATCAAGCGGCTAAGGTCTGATCGTGGTGGAGAGTGATACGTCTCCAACGTACCTATAATTTCTTATGTTCCATGCTAGTTTTATGACAATACCTACATGTTTTGCTCATACTTTATATCATTTTTTATGCATTTTCCCGGACTAACCTATTAACAAGATGCTGAAGCGCTAGTTCCTTTTCTTGTTTTTGGTTTCGAAATTCTACGAAATATTCTCAAATTGGACCCCACGAAGACAGAGTCAATATTTTGCCGAGGACCCAGAGAGCCAGAGAAGGGCGGGCGGGGGCCAAGGGCCCCCACACCATAGGGCGCGGCCCACCCCTCTGCGCGCCACCAGGTGGGGAGGGCACCCTGGGGCCCCTCCGAGGCCGCCCTTCCGCCTATATATTCTCCCAGTAAAAACCCTAGGGGCATCGGTCTTCCTCCACGAAAAGTTACGTAGCCGCCGCCATCGCGAAGCCAAGTTCGGGGGACAGAAGTCTCCATGGCACGCCGCCGGGACGGGGAAGTGCCCCCGGAATCCATCTCCATCGACACCACCGCCATCTTCATCCCCGTTGCTGTCTCCCATGATGAGGAGGGAGTAGTTCTCCCCCGAGGCTGAGGGCTCTACCGGTAGCTATGTGGTTCATCTCTTTCTCCTATGGTGTGATCTTTGTGTGATCATGAGCTTTGTAATCTAGTTGAATATGTAGATGTTACTCTTGTCTATTATGCACTCTAGAGGTTACTTTAATATGAACTCCGGAGTCACTCTCCACGGTGTGATGGTGACAGTGTGCGCATCGTGTGTGATTCCTTTATGAAGTTGTGGAGCTTGTTTACTCCGGCTTGAGGGTGCTCTTGTAGCCCTACACAATGAATGGTGTTTGTTATCCAACAAGAGAGTGTTTGAGAGTAGCATTTATTTATTCAATTATGTGATCATTGTTGAGAGTGTCCACTAGTGAAAGTATGATCCCTAGGCCTTGTTTCTAAGCATTGAAACACCGTTTCCAACAAGTTCTGCTACATGTTCGCTTGCTGCCATTTTTATTTCAGATTGCAATTGCTACTTATAATCATCCATATTACTTGTATTTCACTATCTCTTCGCGAACTAGTGCACCTATACATCTAACAAGTGTATTAGGTGTGTTGGGGACACAAGAAACTTCTTGTATCTTAATTGCAGGGTTGCTTGAGAGGGATATCTTTGACCTCTACCTCCCTGAGTTCGATAAACCTTGGGTGATTCACTTAAGGGAACTTGCTGCTGTTCTACAAACTTGCTCGAAAGCCCAAGCGGCTAAGGTCTGATCGTGGTGGAGAGTATTTTTCCAACGAGTTTGATTCTTTTTGTGCGGAACATGGTATTATCCATGAGAGGACGCCTCCCTACTCACCTCAGTCAAATGGGGTGGCCGAAAGAAAGAACCGTACTCTAACTGATTTGGTTAACGCCATGTTAGATACATCGGGTCTATCCAAGGCATGGTGGGGGAGGCGATATTGACTGCATGTCATGTCCTAAACCGTGTCCCCACAAAGAACAAAACCATTACCCCTTTTGAGGAATGGGAAAGGAAAAGGTTGAAACTCTCTTACCTACGAACTTGGGGCTGTATGGCGAAAGTAAATGTGCCGATACCCAAGAAGCGCAAGCTTGGACCAAAAACCGTGGATTGTGTTCTTCTGGGATATGCATTTCATAGCATTGGCTACAGATTTTTGATAGTAAAATCTGAGGTATCCGACATGCATGTTGGTACAATTATGGAGTCGAATGATGCGACTTTCTTTGAGGACATCTTTCCCATGAAAGACAAGTCTAGCTCATCAAATCAGGAGATGCCTAGTTCATCAAGTCAGGAGTTAGTTACAATTCCTGAACCTACCATTGCGATAGAACACTATGATAATCCTGTGGAGGACGACAATGAAGCTCCCAAAAGGAGCAAGAGACAGAGGACTGCAAAGTCCTTTGGTCATGATTTCATTGTGTACCTCGTGGATGATACTCCCACTTCTATTTCAGAAGCCTATGCATCTCAGGATGCTGACTACTGGAAGGAAGCTGTCCGTAGCGAGATGGATTCCATCTTAGCTAATGGAACTTGGGAGGTTACTGATCGTCCTTATGGGTGCAAACCTGTAGGATGCAAGTGGGTGTTCAAGAAAAAGCTTAGGCCCGATGGTACTATTGAAAAGTACAAGGCACGACTTGTGGCCAAGGGTTATACTCAGAAAGAAGGCGAAGATTTCTTTGATACATACTCACCTGTAGCTCGACTGACCACTATTCGAGTACTACTTTCCTTGGCTGCCTCCCATGGTCTTCTCGTTCATCAAATGGATGTTAAGACAGCTTTCCTAAATGGAGAGCTCGATGAGGAAATTTATATGGAGCAGCCTGATGGATTTGTAGTAGATGGTCAAGAAGGAAAGGTGTGTAAGTTGTTGAAGTCTTTGTATGGGCTTAAGCAAGCGCCTAAGCAGTGGCATGAGAAGTTTGAAAGAACTTTAACCGCTGAAGGCTTTGTTGTAAACGAAGCTGACAAGTGTGTATACTATCGCCATGGTGGGGGCGAGGGAGTTATTCTTTGTCTCTATGTCGATGACATATTGATATTTGGGACCAACCTTACTGTGATTAAGGAGGTCAAGGAGTTCCTATCTCGTTGTTTTGAGATGAAGGACTTGGGAGTAGCTGATGTGATCTTAAACATCAAGCTGCTGAAGGATGACGATGGTGGGATTACATTGCTTCAGTCCCACTATGTGGAAAAGATCCTGAGTCGCTTCGGGTATAGCGACTGCAAATCTTCTCCAACGCCTTATGATCCTAGTGTGATAATTCGTAAGAATAAAAGAATTGCTAGAGATCAATTGCGATATTCGCAGATCATTGGCTCGCTTATGTATTTAGCCAGCGCCACGAGGCCTGACATCTCCTTTGCTGTAAGTAAACTCAGCCGTTTTGTGTCTAGACCTGGAGATGTTCATTGGCATGCTCTTGAGAGAGTTTTGCGCTATTTGAAAGGCACTGCGAGTTATGGCATTCACTATACTGGGTATCCAAGGGTACTTGAGGGTTATAGTGATGCAAATTGGATATCTGATGCTGATGAGACTAAGGCCACAAGTGGTTATTTGTTTACACTTGGAGGTGGCGCTGTTTCCTGGAAGTCTTGCAAGCAGACCATCATTACGAGGTCAACTATGGAAGCAGAACTCACAACATTAGACACAACCACTGTTGAAGCAGAGTGGCTTCGTGAGCTCTTGATGGACTTACCTGTGGTTGAGAAACCAATACCCGCTATTCCTATGAACTGTGATAATCAAACTGTGATCGTCAAAGTAAACAGTTCTAAGGATAATATGAAGTCATCAAGGCATGTGAAGAGGAGACTGAAAACTGTCAGGAAAATGAGAAACTCCGGAGTTATAGCGTTGGATTATATCCATACGTCTAGAAACCTGGCAGACCCCTTCACAAAGGGACTATCACGAAATGTGATAGAAAATGCATCGAGGGAGATGGGTATGAGACCCACACTATGAGCTGTCCACGGTGGTAACCCACTCTATGTGATCGGAGATCCCGTGAATTAGAGCTGGGAGACAAGCTGTTGGTCAGCTGGGAGGAGAGTATATATCCCTATAGCAATTTTACCACTCCGTAAGATGCAATACTCTCCTAATCTGCATGGCAGGTTGATAATTATCTTAATGTGTTCTAAGTGGCTTATTTTAGCAGAGATGTTGTCCTGCAGAACATCTTTTGAAGAACACACCTATATGAGTCCGATTGTTAAACGTCGCAATCTATGAGAGTTGGGTGCTCTCTAGTAAACTCATGAAAGGCCCTGGAGTATGACGTATAAGCTCCAAACCGCGAGGAAGCCTCGCGGCAGCCTAGTATCGGTCTAGGCTTTGTATGAAGCTAGTGCGCAGAAAACTTGTAGTTCAAGGCATAGTCCACTATCCAAGTTGCAATCTAGTGTAATATGAAGCTTTAAGTGGAAGTTCAACTTAACAGTCTCCACGACATACCGGTATATAAAACAATGTTCTGGAAACTTATTGATGAGATGTGCCAATGAGAGTTTGTGGGGGATTGCTGGAATTTTGGGCATTTGGCCTTTGGCCCATGGCCCATTATCAAATTCTGAAACTCACATGGCCCATTTTAAAATCAGTGGCAGCACTAGTGGGGGCTAAAGTTTAGTCCCACATTGCTAGTTGGGAGAGAGTTGGAGTGGTATATAAGGTGGGCTGTTCTAGTCCTAGTAAGTGAGTGAGAAGAGAGAGAGCCCTCACGCACTCCTCCTCCTCCGCCGCCCGCCTCGCCACGCCTCGCCTCGTCACGCACGCACGTCACGACGCGCCGCGGGTTGCGGGAATCTCGCCGAGCCGAGCTTATCTTTTTGTTGTTCGGGAAATTAATTGTGTAATCAATTACAATTATGAGTCATTAACGGACGCGTTAACTCAGCCGTTTCGTTCCGGTTTTTCTGGATCGTGGACTCGTACGTGGGCTGCGCCTCACGACCTTCCCGAACCGCACTATATAAGCGCGGACGCACCCTAGCCTGTACGAGACACATATGCGACTACCTGTTTCCAGTTCATTGCGCCGCCGCCTTCGTCTTCCTCATCCCGTCCGTCGGCGTGCACCGACTGCCGGGACAGTAGGCCTCCGGAACCCTGCCTCTCGTGAACCTGTACGGGTGAGGGGCAATCAGGTTTTTGGGGAGCGCTCCGGCGCGACTACTGGCATCACGACGTCGTCATCGGACGACGAGTTCCTCCACACCGACAACTTCTTCCCGGACCTCAGCGACTTCTTCGACAACCTCAACATGGGCGACAACGACGCTGCTGCGAAGTATGTGATCTTGTCGTTTCTCTTTCAGTTTATGTTAGAGTTTCTTCTTCTAGTTTCTGTGGTAGATGCGATCGGTTTGTCTTGTTTAGATGTGATCTGTTCATCTACCTTACTAGTCTGCATGATTAGTTTATTTATTGTTTCCATAGTCATGATTTATCAATTACTTGTACGGATTATTTTATATGGATATTTGCTTATATATTCAACAATATTTGCAGTAAAAAAGGTCCATATGATGGAAGATGATGAAATATTTAATCGTGAAATAGATGCATTGATGCATATTCGACATCGTAACATCGTGAAGTTATTCGGCTACTGCTCTGCTCCTCAGGGGAGATTTCTTGTGTATGAATACATGGATAGAGGAAGCTTAAAAGCATATTTGCAGAGCAATGAAACTGCAATTGAATTGGTTTGGGCCAGGAGACTAAATATTATTAAGGACATTGCTCATGCTTTGTCTTACATGCATCATGGTTGCTTTGCACCGATAGTCCACAGAGATATAAAAAGCAGCAATATTTTGCTTGATGTTGAATTCAGAGCCTGCATCTCTGATTTTGGCATAGCCAAAATACTAGACTTGGATGCATCAAACTGCACAAGGCTTGCCGGGACAAAAGGATATCTTGCCCCAGGTGATACTATGTTTGATTATAGTTTATACAATCTACATTAGTATTCATTTTTAAATCAATACACACATACAAAGAGTTGTGAAAACTAACTGTCCAATTTTTGGTGTTTCAGAGCTTGCATACACAGCAAGAGTGACAGAGAAGTGTGATGTTTATATCTTTGGAGTACTGGCTCTAGAGTTGTTTATGGGACATCATCCAGGTGATTTTATTTCGTCCATGGCCAGGAAAAGTACATTGCTTCAGGATTTTTTGGACACCCGGCTCCCACTCCCTGAATCTGGGATCGCAAGTGAAATATTTAAAGTGATTGCCGTTGCTATTCGGTGCATAGAACCTGATCCATCCCGCCGTCCGACAATGCAACAAACAATCAAGGTGTTCTCTACAACTGAAGGGCCTGATTATGATTATCTGCACACTGGCATTGTCATCCCTTCCTGCTGGTCGTGAATGTTCATTTATGCATATTGTTGTTTCTTCCTTTGATTACAGACTGTTTGTAGTACATCATGTGTATAGTAGTTTATTTTGTAATAATTCATACCATTCGTAGCTGGTTGGCTGTTAGCTACATACATATAAATATTCGTAAAGCAGAGCTCCTGAAGTTTCTTCAGAACATTAATAAATATTCCATCTGCATCCTCTGTCAGATTAAGTGGTCAATAACATTGTCATGAACGTCTCCTTTTGTGTCATTGTAGCCATTGCTAGATGCCCAAGACTTCAGCTGTTGCCATTACTTGGGTCTGCAACAAGACGATGATGGGTACAGTGAATAACTATTTCATGTGGTTCTGGAAGGTATATACGAGCAGTGCAGATTGTTTCTTTTACAGGCAGCGTCTGATTTCGAAGGCAGGATCAGAGACTGGAAATAAGAACAAAGACAGAGCCTCCATGTTTAATTTATTTTTCTACTAATAATGATATGATTCGTATCAAACTAGAAAGAAAAGAAACTTTTAGCAGGACGAAATAAGGAGCACTGTCTATGCACGCTGCTTCAAAATTTGCAGGTTGTTTCTGATGGAGACAGGACAAACAGTAGAGTAAATACGTATGAGGAAACTACTGTTTTTCTTTCTCTCAACTTTTACAAATTTTCATACTCACAATGATTCACGTGTAAAAAGAAAAAGAGGGCCAAATAGAGTGTATTATATTATACAAAATAAGTAACGGAGAGAAGAACCTAAAAGATTAAAAAAAACTAGTCTACTAAACCTACACTTTATAAAGTGGATTCAGTGGACATAATTAATTTTTTGTCCAATTTAAGCTATTTTTACCCAATCATTACTAGCCTTTTGGGGACACCGCTGGGCAGAGGCACCCTCCAAATGGTCTGCCCGGCGTGTGTTCCGAACATTGTTTGAGGGTTACGGCTCGGGATTGTTTGAGTGTCACGGCGAGGGGATGCTCTAACTCGTTGCTTGTAAAAAATCATAGCTTGCAACTAAACTAAACCACATTAAAAATGCATTACCGCAAGCCAAACATAAATAGTGTAATAGACGAATGAACATAAAGAAATTGGAAAAATGTTCTGGATCTTGCGGCCAGCAGCGTGCTACCCCAATCGTCTGAGCGTGCTGACCCTTGTTGGTTGTTGTGCAGCCTCCCCTCAACGGTCCACTCCTCCGTGGAGGCCTAGCTTAGGCTCAGCAACGCGTATGGCCATGGAAGTTTTAAATTCATATGTTTCCTACTATCCTGAACCCAATAAGATAAAGAACGGTTGGGAATAGTTCCGGTGTTGCCTTCTCCAGGGTCAACGGGCTCCGAAGAGCGGGATTCACGGCCGGTGACGCCGAAGGGGATGTGGTCCGCCATGGATAGGTTTTCCAAGTGGATTTTTTGATGTTGTATATGTTAGTTAACTTTGTTATAAATGCATATGGTTTTTGTAGTGAAAGCACACACAATATATTGCAATGTTTGCCTAGGCGGTTGCCACAATATTTGTGTATGAATTTTGTTGGGAAAGCATATGCCAGATGTTGCAAGGTTTTCTATGAGTTGTGTGTTTCCTCGAAATTTTCGACGAAGTTTATGTGCATTTTCAAAATGTTCCAACTACATGATTGTTTTGTTTAAATCATTCTTTTTTTCAAATAGTGTGTGATTATTGTTGTAATTCAGTATGCAACATATTAATTGTTTGTTTAACGACTTCTCCATTAATGCAAACAAATGGGGTTTTTCTGTAATAGTTTGTTATTTTTGTTGAAATTGTTGCCCTTTTTGTGAATCAATCTGCACAGAAAAAGTTGTTGTTTATCCACTTAATTTTGTAGCTTTACTGTTTTTAAAATATCGCAATGATTTTGTTGTAATACTATTTTTTGTACTCGGGTGAGGATTTTTGTTGTAATACTATTTGCGGTAGTGTAAATCACCACGATGGCATATGTGATGTAAATATCAGGAAGTTTAGGCGAAATGAGATATACTCTTTCGGTTTAAGTGGGAAGTTGGGACCGCAGGTTGATTTCCCAAAAGCTGAGGGGCTAAAACTGCATTGCGGCTGGTGAGGTCGGATTACGATCAACGAAGAGAACCGCCTAGCACTAACCATAAATTACTCACCAAACAAAGGGAGATCGAAAATAGCTATAAAAAATTAGGTATGGACAATGGGGAATAGGAGGAGGAGTAGTGGGCTGAGCAACGAGGAGAACAGAAAGTGGAACCAAGGACCTGCGCGCTATCTCACAATGGGCATAAAACCCGACATGAAACATGTACCTGGAAAACCTGACAACCGAAACCATTTAACCCGAACCCGATAAATCAGGTGTTTTTATTTGGTTTGAGTTCTGACAAAACCCAAACTAGCCTATTTAACCTCAAATTTTTTTTTGAGAGAACCAGTCGCCCTTTATTGATCATTCAAAAACATGGGAATACAAAACGCGTCTGGTGTATGCTCTAGCCAAACGTGACGACTAGTGTTCAAATAAGCTGAACTTCTAGCTAAGCCATGGGCTTCTACATTCGATGATCTCTTCTCATGAGTAAACCTCACAGAAATAAACACATCGGCTACTGTTGCCTTGATCTCCTTGAGCACCGAACTAAACCGTCCCAGATTATCACCCTCCAACCCCGAGATGACTTCCAGGAAATCAGAAGCAACGTGGATGTGCTTCAGAGATAAGTTGCACACGAGCGCCAATGCTTCTCGGCATGCAGTTGCTTCGAGTATAGTAGGATCAGACACGCCACGTATAACCTGTGCTGATGCACCCATGAATGCACCATCGCCGTTTCTGCACACCGCCGCCACAGAGCCAAAGTTTCCATTCTTCCTAACTGCTGCATCAACATTTATTTTCACATGTCACGCCTCTGGTGCAACCCACCTCTTAGCTTGTTCCTTTGGTCTCTCCGATGGTGTGAGAGCCTTCTTTGCTTCAGCAATCTTTAAGTCTCGGATAAAATTCTCCACAAAGTGAAACGTGGATAGGGGACTTTGGAATATGTCCTCATGAATCGCTTTCCTCCGAGCATACCAAATCGCCCATAGAGTGACCAAACAGAATGTTAGGTCTTCTTGCCGCAATGTCGCAATCGTAGAGAACAGCCATTGCTTAGCATCCGGCTCCGTTGTCCTCTCCATATGTTCTGTGACTCCGTGCGGAGCAAGGGCCCAGACACATCTCGCCATATTGCACTCAAGCAAAGAATGTCGCCAAGAGTCAGCTCGGCCACAAATTCCACATGAAATATCAGGCGCCATATGACGTCGATGTCTAACATCACCTGTGGGAATAGACTGCTTCGCCAACCTCCACAGAAAAAACCTAATCTTTGAGGGTACCTTTACCTTCCAGAGAGATGTCCAGGCTCGCTCTTCTTCTTTGTGGTTTGAAGACGTCGCCCTTCCCTCTATCCAGGCTTCTGGTGTACGCTTTATATTACTAATCATCTTATAGGCTGATCTGACTGAGAAAATCCCTGTCTTCTCAAAGTGCCACGCCCAACAGTCATCCATTCTCCTTGTACTCAACGGACTCGCGGTGATCACCTCTATGTCCATCGGTAGGAAAAACTGTTGGAGCTTTGGTAAATTCCAACTTGCTGTTGTCACATCTATGAAGTCGGAAACCATCTGTGGTGCATCATTCTGCAAACAGGTAATCAGCCTTCTAACCTCATCCCTCGGCAGGCAATTCTCATCCCAAGCTCTTGTCTGTTCCCTGCTCCTATCCGGCGAACCAGACCCTGCTGCATAGTATCTCTCCCCTCCAAAATTGAGCGCCAGATCTGCGAAGGATGGGCCCCAAGATTGGCGTTCAACAAATCAGTATTAGGATAGTATACTGCTTTAAGAATCCAGGCACTCAATGTCTCCGGGTTCTGTAGGAGGCGCCACGCCTGTCGAGCTAGAAGCGCAAGGTTGAAAAGCTCGATATCGCGAAACCCTAACCCTCCAGCAAATTTTGGTGTGGTCATTTCCTCCCATGAGACCCAACAGGTTCTCCTTTTTCCTTCTCGACTTCCCCACCAGAAGTCTCGGATCAACGCATTAAGCTTCTGACAAAGGCCTCTTGGTAATTTGAAACAAGCCATTGAAAAAATGGGTATAGCTTGTGCAATAGATTTAATAAGTATCTATTTCCCTCCGGCAGACAATATAGTCTCAATCCACCCTTGTACCCTCTTCCATAACCGGTCCCTTAAGAATTTACAGGTACCATTAACAGACCTTCCAACATAAGAGGGCATCCCAAGGTACTTATCATTGAGTGTCTCATTAGGAACATCAAGTATCACTTTCATCTCATTGCGAACTGATTCCGGACACCCTTTACTAAAGAAGACAGATGATTTATCAAAACTTATCCTCTGTCCTGAAGCTTGATAGTAGCTTTCCAACACTTGTGCTACCTCAAGAGCTTCTGATACGTCTCCAACGTATCTATAATTTCTTATGTTCCATGCTAGTTTTATGACAATACCTACATGTTTTGTTCACACTTTATATCATTTTTATGCATTTTCCGGGACTAACCTATTAACAAGATGCCGAAGTGCTTCTGTTTTCTGCTGTTTTGGTTCCAGAAAAGTTGTTTGGGCAATATTCTAGGAATTCGACGAAACAAAAGCCAAACCTCCTATTTTTCCGAGGGACACACGGAGCCAGAAGGGCAAGCCAGGGGGAGGCCCACGGCCTCCACACCATAGGCCGGCGCGGCCAACAGGGGCGCGCCGCCAGGTGGTGGGCCTCGGGCACCCACCGACGCTGCCCCTTCGCCTATATATTGCCCCAGATGCGAAAACCCTAAAGAATCCAGTCATATTCCACCAAGGGTTCCGCAGCTCCGTCGCCACCAAAAACCCTAATTCGGGGGACAGAAGTCTCTGTTTTGGCACCGCCGGGACGGGGAATTGCCCCCGGAGGCATCTCCATCGACTCCATCGCCATCTTCATCGCCGTTGCTGTCTCCCATGATGAGGAGGGAGTAGTTCTCCCCCGAGGCTGAGGGCTCTACCGGTAGCTATGTGGTTCATCTCTCTCCCCATGGTGTGATCTTTATGTGATCATGAGCTTTGTAATCTAGTTGAATATGTAGATGTTACTCTTGTCTATTATGCACTCTAGAGGTTACTTTAATATGAACTCCGGAGTCACTCTCCACGGTGTGATGGTGACAGTGTGCGCATCGTGTGTGATTCCTTTATGACGTTGTGGAGCTTGTTTAGCGGCTTGAGGTGTGCTTTTGCAGCCCTACACAATGAATGGTGTTTGTTATCCAACAAGAGAGTGTTTGAGAGTAGCATTTATTTATTCAATTATGTGATCATTGTTGAGAGTGTCCACTAGTGAAAGTATGATCCCTAGGCCTTGTTTCTAAGCATTGAAACACCGTTTCCAACAAGTTCTGCTACATGTTCGCTTGCTGCCATTTTTATTTCAGATTGCAATTGCTACTTATAATCATCCATATTACTTGTATTTCACTATCTCTTCGCCGAACTAGTGCACCTATACATCTGACAAGTGTATTAGGTGTGTTGGGGACACAAGAGACTTCTTGTATCTTAATTGCAGGGTTGCTTGAGAGGGATATCTTTGACCTCTACCTCCTGAGTTCGATAAACCTTGGGTGATTCACTTAAGGGAAACTTGTTGCTGTTCTACGAACCTCTGCTCTTGGAGGCCCAACACTGTCTACAGGAATAGAAGCGTGCGTAGACATCAGCTCCCTCCACACTAGCTTTAACAAACAGCAGGCTATCATCAGCAAAAAGTAAGTGGTTTACTGCCGGAGCAGAAGGTGCCACCGTTAGTCCTTGGAGCTATGATGATTCAACAACACTTCTAGATTTTAAGAGGCACGACAGGCCCTCTGTTGCTAGTAGAAACAAGTACGAATAGATAGGATCACCTTGTCGAATACCACGAGAAGGTCTGAAGGATTCTAGAGGTGATCAATTAAAAAGAACAGAAAATGACACCGAAGAGATCATCTTCGTCACTAACTCCACCCATCCTGCATCAAACCCGAGCTTAATCATAATTGCTTGCAAATATCCCCACTCCACTCGGTCATAAGCTTTCCTCATGTCCAGCTTGAGAGCACAATGTTGGTGTTTCTTCGCTTTATTTCTCTTCATAAAATGCAAGCACTCATAGGCTGTAATGATATTGTCAGTAATCAACCTTCCCGGAACAAAGGCTGACTGTTCCTGCGAGATTATCTCAGGAAGTATTTCATTCAATCTATTTACAAGGACTTTAGAAGCTATCTTATACAAAACGTTGCATAGACTGATAGGCCGAAATTGCCCCAACTCAGTTGGGTTGGCTACTTTCGGAATGAGTACTATAAAGGTACTATTTATCTCCTCCGGACTGTCCATACCTCGTACAATTCGAATCACCGACTCCGTCACCTCTTGCCCACATAGCTCCCAATTGCGCTGAAAGAAATGTGCTGGAAATCCGTCAGGTCCTAGCGCCTTCATGGGGTACATCTGAAACAAGGCAGTCTTGACCTCTGCCTCTGTATATGGCTTTGTCAGACCGGCATTCATTGACGCTGAAACCTTCCTGGGGACTGTGTTGAGCACACTATCCATCCCCTGGGTGCCCTCTGTCTGGTACAAATTACCAAAGAAATCCCGCGAGAGGTCGCTAATTTCCTGGATATCTTCTGTCATCTCCCCATCTGCTCGCTTAATGCTCGTTATTCGGTTCTTCTTACGTCGTCCACTAGCTCGCTCATGGAAGTATTTTGTATTTCTGTCCCCCTCGGACAACCATTGTATGCGTGATCTTTGCCTCCACATGACCTCCTCACAATGTTGTAACTCAATGATTCGATCACACACCTTTGTCTCCTCGTATGACGGCCCCACTCGGTCTGGTATGGCTCGCAACCGTTCCAGCTGAAGCCTAAGCTGTCTGAGTTGTCGCCGAACATTACCAAATGAGTTTTTATTCCAACTAACAAGATTCTGCGAGAGAGATGTCAATTTTCCCCGCACTCCGCTTGTAGTCGTACTGCTACCTCCTTCCGTCCACACTTGTTTTAGGAAAGGATCAAAGCTCTCATGGCTCTCCCACATAGCCTCATATCTGAAAATCCGCGCACTTCTTTGCTTCTGTACCTTTGATACGTCTCCAACGTATCGATAATTTCTTATGTTCCATGCTACTTTATTGATGATACCTACATGTTTTATGCACATTATATGTCATATTTATGCATTTTCTGGAACTAACCTATTAACAAGATGCCGAAGAGCCGTTGCTGTTTTCTGCTGTTTTTGGTTTCAGAAATCCTAGTAAAGAAATATTCTCGGAATTGGACGAAACTTTCGCCCAGGGTCCTATTTTTGCACGAAGCTTCCGAGAGACCGAAGAGATAACGAAGTGGGGCCACGAGGCGGCCAGAGGGTAGGGCGGTGCGGCCCAAGCCCTGGCCGCGCCGACCTAGCCCCTGGGCCCCTCGTGTGGCCCCCGCGTTGACCCTCCGCCTACTTAAAGCCTCCGTCGCGAAACCCCGGTACCGAGAGCCACGATACGGAAAACCTTGCGAGACGCCGCCGAATCCCATCTCGGGGATTCGGGAGATCGCCTCCGGCACCTGCCGGAGGGGATTCATCTCCGGAGGACTCTACACCGCCATGGTCGCCTCGGAGTGATGAGTGAGTAGTTCACCCTGGACCATGGGTCCATAGCAGTAGCTAGATGGTCGTCTTCTCCTTGTTGTGCTTCATTGTTGGATCTTGTGAGCTGCCTAACATGATCAAGATCATCTATCTGTAATTCTATATGTTGTGTTTGTCGGGATCCGATGGATAGAGAGTACTATGATTATGGTGATTATCAATCTATTGTTTATGTGTTGTTTATGATCTTGCATGCTCTCCGTTATTAGTAGAGGCTCTGGCCAAGTTTTTGCTCTTAACTCCAAGAGGGGGTATTTATGCTCGATAGTGGGTTCATGCCTTCATTTACACCTGGGATCGTGACAGTAGGTTCTAAGGTTGTGATGTGCTGTTGCCACTAGGGATAAAACATTGATGCTATGTCTAAGGATGTAGTTGTTGATTACATTACGCACCATACTTAATGCAATTGTCTGTTGCTTAGCAACTTAATACTGAATGGGGTTCGGATGATAACCTGAAGGTGGACTTTTTAGGCATAGATGCAGTTGGATGGCGGTCTATGTACTTTGTCGTAATGCCCGGATTAAATCTCACTATATTTATCATATCATGTATATGCATTGTTATGCCTTTCTCTATTTTGTCAATTGCCCACTGTAATTTGTTTACCCAACATGCTTTATCTTATGGGAGAGACACCTCTAGTGAACTGTGGACCCCGGTCCTATTCTTTACATAGCATACAATCTACTTGTTTTACTGTTTTCTTTGCAAACATCTTCCACTCGATACGTTTAATCCTTTGTTACAGCAAGCCGGTGAGATTGACAACCTCAGCTTTCGTTGGGACAAAGTACTTGGGTTGTGTTGTGCAGGTTCCGCGTTGGCGCCGGAATCCCTGTGTTGCGCCGCATCACATTTCGCGACCATCAACCTTCAACGTGCTTCTTGGCTCCCTGGTTCGATTAAACCTTGGTTTCTTTCTGAGGGAAACTTGCTCGTGCGCATCATACCTTCCTCTTGGGGTTCCCAACGAACGTGTGAGTTACACGCCATCAAGCTCTTTTTGGCGCCGTTGCCGGGACCTGAAGAAAAGTTACACCCGAGAGATTTCTAACTCCCACGTCAACTACACGCCGCTCTTTTGGCGCCGTTGCCGGGGAGATCAAGACACGCTGCAAGGAGTCTCCACTTCTCAATCTCTTTACTTTGTTTTTGTCTTGCTTTATTTTATTTACTACTTTGTTTGCTGCACTAAATCAAAACACAAAAAAAATTAGTTGCTAGTTTTACTTTATTTATTGTCTTGCTCTCCATATCAAAAACACAAAAAAATTAGTTACTTGTCTTTACTTTATTCGCCTTGTTTACTTTTTGCTTATTGCATCATGTTTCCTTTTAATTTCACCACAAAAGACATACCGGTAGGACGTGGGTCCATAGTTGGGAGAAATAATATAGAAGAATTTTTCAATCATGTTAGTATTACTGAAGATTTTGAAGATAGACACTTGGTAGAACTTGCTCCTACCTATGAAATTGCTGCTGCTGCTTTAGTTAGCATGTTGGAAACTAAATTTGTTAATCTCAATCCTATAATCCAACACATGTTTCTTACACTTGGTGATATGGAAGAAGGGGAAAAGAAAGATTTTGTTTTAGAAACCCTTCTTAGAGAATTTGGTGGTCTAGCAAGAGAGGCTAGAAAGGTTTTTGCTAAATTTAATATGCTAGGTTCTCATACCAATTTTATTGGTCTCCTTGAAAAAATGGATATGGACAGAATTAAGTATACTAATAATGTTAATGATGGTGGGGAGATCAAAGCACCAATACCATGTAAACTCCTAGCTATGAATGATGCACTAGAAAATAACTATGCTTGGCTTGTTCCTGAAAATTTGTTCGATGAGAGTAGCAAGCCTAAGACTAATGAAAAGGGAGACGCTAAAACTTATATATCAAATATACTATGCTTGGTTGAGAAAACTCCCAACACCCCTGGTAATAATGTTGATGCTTCTACTCTCGATGTTACTTGATTTGCACTTTCTGCGCCTAGCTGAAGGCGTTAAAGAAAAGCGCTTATGGGAGACAACCCATGTTTTTACCTACAGCAATTTTTGTTTTGTTGAGTCTTGGAAGTTGTTTACTACTGTAGCAACCTCTCCTTATCATGTTTTTGTGCCAAGTAAAGTTTCTATGTCAAAGTTGATGTTATATTTGGGATTGCTGCGCAGAAACAGCATTGCTGTCTGTCACGAATCTGGGCACAGTTCTCTGTAGAAAATTCTAAAAAATCTGCCAATTTACGAGCGTGATCCTCAGATATGTACGCAACTTTCATTAGTTTTGAGTTTTTCCATTTGAGCAAGTCTGGTGCCAGCTTTAAATTCGTCTTTACGGACTGTTCTGTTTTTGACAGATTCTGCCTTTTATTTCGCATTGCCTCTTTTGCTATTTTGGATTTATTTCTTTGATCCATTAATGTCCAGTAGCATTATGCAATGTCCAGAAGTGTAAAGAATGATTGTGTCACCTCTGAATGAGTGAATTATTAATTGTGCACTAACCCTCTAATGAGTTTGCTTGAAGTTTGGTGTGAAGGAAGTTTTCAAGGGTCAAGAGAGGAGTATGATATACTATGATCAAGAGGAGTGAAAGCTCTAAGCTTGGGGATGCCCCGTGGTTCACCCCTGCATATTTTAAGAAGACTCAAGCGTCTAAGCTTGGGGATGCCCAAGGCATCCCCTTCTTCATCGACAACATCATCAGGTTCCTCCCGAAACTATATTTTTATTCAGTCACATCTTGTGTTCTTTACTTGGAGCGTCGGTTTGTTTTCGTTTTTGTTTTTGTTTGAATAAAATGGATCCTAGCATTCACTTTGTGGGAGAGAGACACGCTCCGCTGTTGCATATGGACACATGTGTCCTTAGGCTTTACATAATGTTCATGGCGAAGTTTCTTCTTCGTTAAATTGTTATATGGTTGGAATTGGAAAATGCTACATGTAGTAATTCTAAAATGTCTTGGATAATGTGATACTTGACAATTGTTGTGCTCATGTTTAAGCTCTTGCATCATATGCTTTGCACCCATTAATGAAGAAATACATAGAGCTTGCTAAAATTTGATTTGCATATTTGGTCTCTCTAAGGTCTAGATAATATCTAGTATTGAGTTTTGAACAACAAGGAAGACGGTGTATAGTCTTATCATGTTTACAATATGTCTTTTATGTGAGTTTTGCTGCACCTGTTCATCCTTGAGTTTGCTTCAAATAACCTTGCTAGCCTAAACCTTGTATCGAGAGGGAATACTTCTCATGCATCCAAAATCCTTGAGCCAACTACTATGCCATTTGTGTCCACCACACCTACCTACTACATGGTATTTCTCCGCCATTCCAAAGTAAATTGCTTGAGTGCTACCTTTAAAATTCCATCATTCACCTTTGCAATATATAGCTCATGGGACAAAATAGCCTTAAAAACTATCGTAGTATTGAATATGTACTTATGCACTTTATATTTTATTAAGTTGCTTGTTGTGCGATAACCATGCTTTGAACGCCATCAACTATTGTTGAATATCATGTGAGTTGCTATGCATGTCCGTCTTGTCTGAAGGATCTATCATTTTAGTGGTTGGAGCATGCAAAATTGTTAGAGAAGAACATTGGGCCGCTAACTAAAGCCATGAATCATGGTTGAAGTTTCAGTTTTGGACATATATCCTCAATCTCATATGAGAATAATAATTGTTGCTACATGCTTATGCATTTAAGAGGAGTCCATTATCTGTTGTCCATGTTGTCCCGGTATGGATGTCTAAGTTGAGAATAATCAAAAGCGAGAAATCCAAAATGCGAGCTTTCTCCTTAGACCTTTGTACAGGCGGCATGGAGGTACCCCTTTGTGACACTTGGTTGAAACATGGCATGCGAAGATCCGGTAGTCCAAGCTAAGTAGGACGAGGTGCGGGCACTATTAGTATACTATGCATGAGGCTTGCAACTTGTAAGATATAATTTACATAACTCATATGCTTTATTACTACCGTTGACAAAATTGTTTCATGTTTTCAAAATAAAAGCTCTAGCACAAATACAGCAATCGATGCTTTCCTTTGAAGGACCATTCTTTACTTTTATTGTTGAGTCAGTTTACCTATCTCCTTCCACCTAAGAAGCAAACACTTGTGTGAACTGTGCATTGATTCCTACATACTTGCATATTGCACTTGTTATATTACTTTATGTTGACAATATCCATGAGATATACATGTTATAAGTTGAAAGCAACCGCTGAAACTTAATCTTCCTATGTGTTGCTTCAACACCTTTACTTTGATTTATTGCTTTATGAGTTAACTCTTATGCAAGACTTATTGATGCTTGTCTTGAAGTACTATTCATGAAAAGTCTTTGTCATATGATTCAGTTGTTTACTCATGTCATTACCTTTGTTTTGATCGCTGCATTCATTACATATGTTTACAAATAGTATGATCAAGATTATGATGGCATGTCACTTCAGAAATTATCTTTGTTATCGTTTTACCTGCTCGGGACGAGCAGAACTAAGCTTGCTGATACGTCTCCAACGTATCGATAATTTCTTATGTTCCATGCTACTTTATTGATGATACCTACATGTTTTATGCACATTATATGTCATATTTATGCATTTTCTGGAACTAACCTATTAACAAGATGCCGAAGAGCCGTTGCTGTTTCTGCTGTTTTGGTTTCAGAAATCCTAGTAAAGAAATATTCTCGGAATTGGACGAAACTTTCGCCCAGGGTCCTATTTTTGCACGAAGCTTCCGGAAGACCGAAGAGATAACGAAGTGGGGCCACGAGGCGGCCGAGAGGTAGGGCGGCGGCCCAAGCCCGGCCGCGCCGACCTAGCCCCGGGCCCCTCGTGTGGCCCCGTTGACCCTCCGCCTACTTAAAGCCTCCGTCGCGAAACCCCCGATACCGAGAGCCACGATACGGAAAACCTTACGAGACGCCACCGCCGCGAATCCCATCTCGGGGGATTCAGGAGATCGCCTCCGGCACCCTGCCGGAGAGGGGATTCATCTCCGGAGGACTCTACACCGCCATGGTCGCCTCCGGAGTGATGAGTGAGTAGTTCACCCCTGGACCATGGGTCCATAGCAGTAGCTAGATGGTCGTCTTCTCCTTGTTGTGCTTCATTGTTGGATCTTGTGAGCTGCCTAACATGATCAAGATCATCTATCTGTAATTCTATATGTTGTGTTTGTCGGGATCCGATGGATAGAGAGTACTATGATTATGGTGATTATCAATCTATTGTTTATGTGTTGTTTATGATCTTGCATGCTCTCCGTTATTAGTAGAGGCTCTGGCCAAGTTTTTGCTCTTAACTCCAAGAGGGGTATTTATGCTCGATAGTGGGTTCATGCCTTCATTTACACCTGGGATCGTGACAGTAGGTTCTAAGGTTGTGATGTGCTGTTGCCACTAGGGATAAAACATTGATGCTATGTCTAAGGATGTAGTTGTTGATTACATTACGCACCATACTTAATGCAATTGTCTGTTGCTTAGCAACTTAATACTGAATGGGGTTCGGATGATAACCTGAAGGTGGACTTTTTAGGCATAGATGCAGTTGGATGGCGGTCTATGTACTTTGTCGTAATGCCCGGATTAAATCTCACTATATTTATCATATCATGTATATGCATTGTTATGCCTTTCTCTATTTTGTCAATTGCCCGACTGTAATTTGTTTACCCAACATGCTTTATCTTATGGGAGAGACACCTCTAGTGAACTGTGGACCCCGGTCCTATTCTTTACATAGCATACAATCTACTTGTTTTACTGTTTTCTTTGCAAACATCTTCCACTCGATACGTTTAATCCTTTGTTACAGCAAGCCGGTGAGATTGACAACCTCACTGTTTCGTTGGGACAAAGTACTTGGGTTGTGTTGTGCAGGTTCCGCGTTGGCGCCGGAATCCCTGGTGTTGCGCCGCATCACATTTCGCGACCATCAACCTTCAACGTGCTTCTTGGCTCCTCCTGGTTCGATTAAACCTTAGTTTCTTTCTGAGGGAAAACTTGCTACTGTGCGCATCATACCTTCCTCTTGGGGTTCCCAACGAACGTGTGAGTTACACGCCATCAACCTTCTCCCCCTCAAACAGAAGGATAATTGGAGAATGGTCTGATGACGCCGCTGACAGATGATGGAGTTCTGCAAGCGGGTACCGAGCACTCCAGCTCGTCGTGGCCAGGGCCCTATCCAAACGGGTGCGGCAGTAGCTCCCTCCCGCCACCTTTTTCTCGAAGGTCCATGGTAACCCCCTGAACCCAAGATCCTGAACCCCACATATATCTATTGTATCACGAAAAGCTGTAATCTGACCAACACTTCGCTGATTTACACTATCGTGTTCCGAACGATGTAAGACCTCGTTGAAATCTCCAATGCATAACCATGGAAGTGCCAACGTTGATTTAACAAACTTCAGCATGTCCCATGTCTTGTACCTCTCATTGGTACGGGCCTCACCATACACACAGGTAAGCCGCCACGGTTGCATATCAACAGATGAAACAATAGCATCCAAATGGTATTGAGAGTAAGGTAAAATCAATATTTATTTCATTGTTCCAGAAAATAACAATTCCTCCTTTTCTACCCAAGCTATTAATAGCAAAGCTTCGGTCAAAACCTAGCGTTCTAGCTAGTCCTTCCACCCGACCCTTCTGTAATTGAGTTTCAACGATACAGAGCACAGATGGGGCCTGTAGACGCGCCAGGTCACGCACCTCATTGATAGTCGAGTCCATGCCAAGCCCTCGACTATTCCAACACAGTATACTCATTGATCTCGGCGGCACTCCTCGAGGGAGCCCGCCTTCGCCGCTTCAGCATCATTCTCTCCGCTTGTGAGACTTGTCCCTGTTAAAGCTTTTTTCAGCTTCCTCTGCTCTCTAGGTGAAACATAGGTCGGTGGTGGAGGGGGCACCGCTTGATTATCTCCGACCCGCCCTTCGCCCATATCCAGCTTGCGGTTAACATTGGCTTCCGAGTTTAGATTTTCCTCATTGCCAACCTTAGTCTGTTTCTTCAGTGGGCTCGCAGCCGTATCATCCAGATCCTCATCTTGTCCCCCTGTTAAACCGGCCTCCAACGAGGACCTCTTTTTGGACGAGTTGGTCGTCGGCTCAGCAGGAGCCTTCGGCTTCCACCGGCGCGTAGTCAGGCCTGCGTTGTAATTCCGACCAGCCCCATTCATCCTATCTCCATGGTAGCCTCCAGAGCCTCTTCCCCCTGCAACAGGTGTTCTCCCTTGGGTACGTAATACACGCATCCCCGGTGTACCCGGACGCCAGAGCGCCTCATCCGCTTTCAGCCACATACCAAACTGCAGCTCGTCCTCTTCAAACTCCCCTGTAACACATTCTAAATACTCATGGTCCATCAATCCACAATGTTCACAGTGACGCGGCCTTTTGTCATACTGCACTTGCAGGAACATTCTTTCCTGCCCTTCAGGCGTCAACGAAGTAAACCGGCTGAGAGGCTTCAGAGAATCCAAACTCACCCTAACTCTATGAAATTCTCCAGCTTCCGACAGCACCGCCATCATCTCCACTGCCAAGACATCCCCCACCCTGCTAGCCAGCTGTGTGATGATTTCCTTTGTGCGATAGCGGGGTGGTATACAATGGATTTGGATCCATACCTGAACCTTGCGCGGTACCACTGATGGTACCGTCGTCGTTCCGTCAAAAGGTTCTATCATCAGCGCCGCCCCTCGGAAAAGCCAAGGTCCCTCCTCCGTGATTTTCTTCCAGTCACCCAGACACCTAGCTTGCACCGTAAAAAGATTTTCTGCCACTGCTCGAAACGTGACCTCCTGTGCCGGATTCCATGCTGGAGTCATGGTCTTCTTCAGCGATTTCGAGCTGAAGCCCTTCCGAGTTAAGACTCTTGCCGCCGCCATCCACTTGACCGCCGGCAACTTTCACACCTCTTCCTTCCCTAGGAAAACGTCATCAAGCTCCGAGTCATGGAGCTTCAGGTTCTTCAAGAGCTCTCCCACATCTTCCTTCTTTCCCTTCTTCCGCCCTTCACTAGCATTGGACGACTCCGCCGCCATCTGTCAAGCACCCTCGATCGTTTCGCCTTGAAACCCTACCCCTAGACCCCGCCCACCAAGGCCGGGAAACCAGACTAGCCGGCCCCTTGGTCAGCCCGAGTGAGGAAGAAAGGAGAGAGAGGGATCGCCGGCGTCCCGATCAGGTCAGGTGTACCTCCGGCAGGTTTCGCCGCCGCAGTCGCCCAAACCCTGTGAAAACCCTAGGTCTGTTTCACCTCAAAATTATATAAAGTCTACTAGCAGCAAATACCGCCTCAGTTCAGCCTTTTAGTGCAGGCCCAACCCAACTTCCCTGCACGAGCACCCCGTCCCCTTCGAGCATGGCCCCATCCCAATGGCATTCCCACTTCCTAGCGAGTAGCGACCCAGCCGCCAGAGGTGATCTCGATGTGGACCTCCGCTCCGAGGCTCCGACTCGTCGCAGTGTCATGGAGAAGGCTTGCGTCGTCGCCCCTCGCCTGGTGAACCTCCTCTGCCGCCAATCACAGGCAGCCCGGCAGTCATAGCGCGGGGCGGCGCGCAGGACCTTGGCGCCTCCAAGGCTCCGACTCCGCCGCTACGCTCTCCAACAGCAACCCCGCGCAGCGCACACGACCATCTGATCTCGGCCCTCCTCGTCAGCGGTAAGAGCAGGTCTAACATACCCCGTAAAAGGGGCAAACCCGTATAATAACCGCCGATTTGAGAGTTTCGCGTCTACCCGGCCGTCTAGCACGCCCCGTAAAACGGCCCCCGCATCGATTTTTGCTGTTTTGGACTACGGGGCGGGTCGTCGCCCCCTACTTGTGCGGGGTGGGAGCGGGGATAGTGGGTGAAACCAGCATCGCCCACTCCACAGCGCGCGAAGCATTTCGCTGAAGCCAACCGCCGCCGCCGCCGACCGATCTCCTCCCCCGCGCCCTTCCCGGCCGGATCCCGCTTCCATGGACCGTGCGCAAGAGCCGCCTGCCGCCGGCGATGCATCTCCTCCGCCCGCGGTGGTCGATGTCGCCGTCGGAGCTGCGCCGAACGCCGGGGCGGTGTCGGCCATGATCTCCGCCACCATCCCGTCGAAGAGGAAGAGGATTCCGAAGGTATTCTTCGAATCACCTGCGCCGGCGGCCGCAGCAGCGCCGGTCGCAGCTTGTCCGGCCCAAGCCCCGCCGGCTGCCAAGAAGGGGGCCAGGATGAAGACCAAGGCGGCCGGGCCGAGGGGCGTCGCGCCGGCCAAGGTGCGGACAAAGGCCATCAACCGCATCGGCCTCGCGCCTCCACCGCCCTCCAAGGCCACGCCCTCTCCTCCCTCCGTTCCGTCCGATGCGCCGCTCGCGCCGCCGCCATCCACCATTGACGTAGACAAGGTGTTCGATGTTGAGTCCACAACATCCTACATGGACATGCTCAACGAATCCGCGGTGAATTTGGACGCCGGTATGGATGCATTCGATGCCGAGTGCAACGTCGAAGAGATTGATGAGGAGGAGGAGGATGAGGGTGACGAGGAGGAGGTGGTTGAGGTTGATCCGGCTGCCGCCGGTTCTTCGTCGACGCCGAAGCCACGCACGGCGAACTACAGCGAGATCGAAGACACCATCTTGGTCCGAGCTTGGTAGCAAGAAGGCAGGAGCGGGAGGAGTTGGATCAACTCATGAAGTCCAAGGAGGCATTGACGATGAAGACGTTGGAGACCAAGCTCCTCATCACCGACAAGAAGAGTGTGGTGAAGCTTGCCAAGGTGCAAGCAAGGAAGGAGCTTGACATAAAGATGATCGCAGCCAAAGAAGCCAAGGCCATGAAGGAGCTCTTGGCCGAGGAGAGGGAAATCATGATGATGCGCACCGACGGCATGGACGAGGATCAGCTGGCGTGGTGGAAGGAGACCAAGGCGGACATCATTGCGAGGAAGAAGGCTGCGCGTCAAGCTCATGATCAAGGTGAGTCTCCGGCGAGCGGTGGCGCCGGTGGTGATGGATCCGTTGATGGTTGATCACATTTGGGAATTCCGTGGCTTGAACATTGCCTATGATCGTGTTGTGATGTTAAAACTATGAATTATGCATCACATATTTTGGATGTGCTATGTTTGATGTGAAATTGTTGTGCAAATTGCTGTCTAAAACCCTGTTTTGAGGGGCCGGAAACTCGGACGAGCTAGCAGAGCCCGTATCCCCACCCCGTAAAACAGGCTGTTTTACGGGGTGGGGATACGGGCTCTGCTAGCTCGTCCGAGTTTTTGGCCGGCGAAATCTGGATACAGGGCCCTTTACTCGTGTTATACGGCGCGAAAATATACGGGGCCTGTTAGACTTGCTCTAACCCCGTACTCAACTGTTGAAGGACCTGATGATCATCTTGATTATCTGCACACCGACATTACCATCCCCACCTACTGGTCATGAACGTTCATTTAGCACACTGCTGTTGCTTACTCTTGATTACAACAGACTAGTTGTTTTTTTTTAGACAAACAGGCTCAAAGCCCTGCTTTATGAGAAAGCATAAAAGAGTTATTACAAAGCATCTTTTCAGCTCTGGGATCCTTGCTAGAAACAAGGATCACAACATACACCTCACAACACTAGCCATTGCTAGATGCTCAAGCCTTTGTGTCAATCTCCCTTTGTGTCATTGTAGGCTTGTATCCATTGCTAGATGCTCAAGCCATTAGCTACTGTCATCACTTGGGGCTGCAACATGATCAAGTGGTTGCTTTTTCAAATCCAACCGAACTCCTCTTCGCCTCTCTCTCCCTCTCTCCTCCTCTGCAGGAAAGGCGACAGAGGCGACCCGTTTTCCGGTGCTGGCTCCGGCGTCTCCCCTCCCCCGAGGGCCTCGTGCTCGTCGGTGTGGAGGGGGTCGCCGGATCTGGCGCCCGGACTTGTATAGCTGTAGGTTCTAGGCCTATTAGCTTAGGTTTTCGGCTGTCCACCGTTGTGGCTTTGGTGACGACGGCGGCAGCTTCGAATAAAAGTGCTCCGGCGACATCCTCGACGGGGATGGTCCGGGAGCCGTGGTCTTCCGATCGGGGACGGCGTGGCGGCGGCGGTGTCTTCGATGCGGACTTTTGTCCTCGGTCTCCGCCGTCGCGACGGCGCTCGCTCCGGCGCCGGAGTCGGAGACTGCGAGGTTGTACAGGAGCAGGTCCCGGTTGCTGTCGGACTTGGCGGCAGCGGCGGTGGACACTGAAGCTCACTTGGTTCTGCGCCGGGCATGTGGTTGCTGGCTGGAGGATCTGTCTTTCTTCCTCGGATACGGCGAGCGGAGCTTGCAGATCTTCATCCTGGCGATGGTCTCGGGGTCTGCCTCCGGCCGATGCGCCACAAAGACATAGGCTTTGCCGCCGGCGAGCCTTTTCTGAGGTCCACAAAGCTGCAGGACAGCGAGGGGGCCGCGCCAGGCTTGGGTTCGAGGTTCTTCGCCGCCCCTTCTTCTGGTGGTTGCTCCGGCGGCTTCGAAGATGGGTAGCGATCGATGGTTTGCTGCACAAAGGATCCCAGGGACCGTTTTGTTATTTCTTCTCTTTTCGGGTTTCTTTGTGTAAGTGTGTGTGGACAGCTGGGTTTCCAGTGTCTTCTCGTCTATGCGTACGTGTCCTGTACGACCTGCTATGAATGAAATAGAACACGTATTGGCTCAAAAAAAAAAAAAAAAAGTGGTTGCTTTTTCAACACGTGCAATGGCCTGATGGGTACAATGGTCAATGAGGCACCATTACTTTTTCCTCTGTTCGGACCGTTCATCCTATCTCCATGGTAGCCTCCAGAGCCTCTTCCCCCTGCAACAGGTGTTCTCCCTTGGGTACGTAATACACGCATCCCCGGTGTACCCGGACGCCAGAGCGCCTCATCCGCTTTCAGCCACATACCAAACTGCAGCTCGTCCTCTTCAAACTCCCCTGTAACACATTCTAAATACTCATGGTCCATCAATCCACAATGTTCACAGTGACGCGGCCTTTTGTCATACTGCACTTGCAGGAACATTCTTTCCTGCCCTTCAGGCGTCAACGAAGTAAACCGGCTGAGAGGCTTCAGAGAATCCAAACTCACCCTAACTCTATGAAATTCTCCAGCTTCCGACAGCACCGCCATCATCTCCACTGCCAAGACATCCCCCACCCTGCTAGCCAGCTGTGTGATGATTTCCTTTGTGCGATAGCGGGGTGGTATACAATGGATTTGGATCCATACCTGAACCTTGCGCGGTACCACTGATGGTACCGTCGTCGTTCCGTCAAAAGGTTCTATCATCAGCGCCGCCCCTCGGAAAAGCCAAGGTCCCTCCTCCGTGATTTTCTTCCAGTCACCCAGACACCTAGCTTGCACCGTAAAAAGATTTTCTGCCACTGCTCGAAACGTGACCTCCTGTGCCGGATTCCATGCTGGAGTCATGGTCTTCTTCAGCGATTTCGAGCTGAAGCCCTTCCGAGTTAAGACTCTTGCCGCCGCCATCCACTTGACCGCCGGCAACTTTCACACCTCTTCCTTCCCTAGGAAAACGTCATCAAGCTCCGAGTCATGGAGCTTCAGGTTCTTCAAGAGCTCTCCCACATCTTCCTTCTTTCCCTTCTTCCGCCCTTCACCAGCATTGGACGACTCCGCCGCCATCTGTCAAGCACCCTCGATCGTTTCGCCTTGAAACCCTACCCCTAGACCCCGCCCACCAAGGCCGGGAAACCAGACTAGCCGGCCCCTTGGTCAGCCCGAGTGAGGAAGAAAGGAGAGAGAGGGATCGCCGGCATCCCGATCAGGTCAGGTGTACCTCCGGCAGGTTTCGCCGCCGCAGTCGCCCAAACCCTGTGAAAACCCTAGGTCTGTTTCACCTCAAAATTATATAAAGTCTACTAGCAGCAAATACCGCCTCAGTTCAGCCTTTTAGTGCAGGCCCAACCCAACTTCCCTGCACGAGCACCCCGTCCCCTTCGAGCATGGCCCCATCCCAATGGCATTCCCACTTCCTAGCGAGTAGCGACCCAGCCGCCAGAGGCGATCTCGATGTGGACCTCCGCTCCGAGGCTCCGACTCGTCGCAGTGTCATGGAGAAGGCTTGCGTCGTCGCCCCTCGCCTGGTGAACCTCCTCTGCCGCCAATCACAGGCAGCCCGGCAGTCATAGCGCGGGGCGGCGCGCAGGACCTTGGCGCCTCCAAGGCTCCGACTCCGCCGCTACGCTCTCCAACAGCAACCCCGCGCAGCGCACACGACCCTCTGATCTCGGCCCTCCTCGTCAGCGGTAAGAGCAGGTCTAACATACCCCGTAAAAGGGGCAAACCCGTATAATAACCGCCGATTTGAGAGTTTCGCGTCTACCGGCCGTCTAGCACGCCCGTAAAAACGGCCCCCGCATCGATTTTTGCTGTTTTGGACTACGGGGCGGGTCGTCGCCCCCTACTTGTGCGGGGTGGGAGCGGGGATAGTGGGTGAAACCAGCATCGCCCACTCCACGCGCGCGAAGCATTTCGCTGAAGCCAACCGCCGCCGCCGCCGACCGATCTCCTCCCCCGCGCCCTTCCCGGCCGGATCCCGCTTCCATGGACCGTGCGCAAGAGCCGCCTGCCGCCGGCGATGCATCTCCTCCGCCCGCGGTGGTCGATGTCGCCGTCGGAGCTGCGCCGAACGCCGGGGCGGTGTCGGCCATGATCTCCGCCACCACCCGTCGAAGAGGAAGAGGATTCCGAAGGTATTCTTCGAATCACCTGCGCCGGCGGCCGCAGCAGCGCCGGCCGCAGCTTGTCCGGCCCAAGCCCCGCCGGCTGCCAAGAAGGGGGCCAGGATGAAGACCAAGGCGGCCGGGCCGAGGGCGTCGCGCCGGCCAAGGTGCGGACAAAGGCCATCAACCGCATCGGCCTCGCGCCTCCACCGCCCTCCAAGGCCACGCCCTCTCCTCCCTCCGTTCCGTCCGATGCGCCGCTCGCGCCGCCGCCATCCACCATTGACGTAGACAAGGTGTTCGATGTTGAGTCCACAACATCCTACATGGACATGCTCAACGAATCCGCGGTGAATTTGGACGCCGGTATGGATGCATTCGATGCCGAGTGCAACGTCGAAGAGATTGATGAGGAGGAGGAGGATGAGGGTGACGAGGAGGAGGTGGTTGAGGTTGATCCGGCTGCCGCCGGTTCTTCGTCGACGCCGAAGCCACGCACGGCGAACTACAGCGAGATCGAAGACACCATCTTGGTCCGAGCTTGGTAGAACAAGAAGCAGCTAGCTTCCGGGAGAAGTTGGATCAACTCATGAAGTCCAAGGAGGCATTGACGATGAAGACGTTGGAGACCAAGCTCCTCATCACCGACAAGAAGAGTGTGGTGAAGCTTGCCAAGGTGCAAGCAAGGAAGGAGCTTGACATAAAGATGATCGCAGCCAAAGAAGCCAAGGCCATGAAGGAGCTCTTGGCCGAGGAGAGGGAAATCATGATGATGCGCACCGACGGCATGGACGAGGATCAGCTGGCGTGGTGGAAGGAGACCAAGGCGGACATCATTGCGAGGAAGAAGGCTGCGCGTCAAGCTCGTGATCAAGGTGAGTCTCCGGCGAGCGGTGGCGCCGGTGGTGATGGATCCGTTGATGGTTGATCACATTTGGGAATTCCGTGGCTTGAACATTGCCTATGATCGTGTTGTGATGTTAAAACTATGAATTATGCATCACATATTTTGGATGTGCTATGTTTGATGTGAAATTGTTGTGCAAATTGCTGTCTAAAACCCTGTTTTGAGGGGCCGGAAACTCGGACGAGCTAGCAGAGCCCGTATCCCCACCCCGTAAAACAGAATATTTTGGCCGGCGAAATCTGGATACAGGGCCCTTTACTCGTGTTATACGGCGCGAAAATATATGGGGCCTGTTAGACTTGCTCTAACCCCGTACTCAACTGTTGAAGGACCTGATGATCATCTTGATTATGTGCACACCGACATTACCATCCCCACCTACTGGTCATGAACGTTCATTTAGCACACTGCTGTTGCTTACTCTTGATTACAACAGACTAGTTGTTTTTTTTTAGACAAACAGGCTCAAAGCCCTGCTTTATGAGAAAGCATAAAAGAGTTATTACAAAGCATCTTTTCAGCTCTGGGATCCTTGCTAGAAACAAGGATCACAACATACACCTCACAACACTAGCCATTGCTAGATGCTCAAGCCTTTGTGTCAATCTCCCTTTGTGTCATTGTAGGCTTGTATCCATTGCTAGATGCTCAAGCCATTAGCTACTGTCATCACTTGGGGCTGCAACATGATCAAGTGGTTGCTTTTTCAAATCCAACCGAACTCCTCTTCGCCTCTCTCTCCCTCTCTCCTCCTCTGCAGGAAAGGCGACAGAGGCGACCCGTTTTCCGGCGCTGGCTCCGGCGTCTCCCCTCCCCCGAGGGCCTCGTGCTCGTCGGTGTGGAGGGGGTCGCCGGATCTGGCGCCCGGACTTGTATAGCTGTAGGTTCTAGGCCTATTAGCTTAGGTTTTCGGCTGTCCACCGTTGTGGCTTTGGTGACGACGGCGGCAGCTTCGAATAAAAGTGCTCCGGCGACATCCTCGACGGGGATGGTCCGGGAGCCGTGGTCTTCCGATCGGGGACGGCGTGGCGGCGGCGGTGTCTTCGATGCGGACTTTTGTCCTCGGTCTCCGCCGTCGCGACGGCGCTCGCTCCGGCGCCGGAGTCGGAGACTGCGAGGTTGTACAGGAGCAGGTCCCGGTTGCTGTCGGACTTGGCGGCAGCGGCGGTGGACACTGAAGCTCACTTGGTTCTGCGCCGGGCATGTGGTTGCTGGCTGGAGGATCTGTCTTTCTTCCTCGGATACGGCGAGCGGAGCTTGCAGATCTTCATCCTGGCGATGGTCTCGGGGTCTGCCCCCGGCCGATGCGCCACAAAGACATAGGCTTTGCCGCCGGCGAGCCTTTTCTGAGGTCCACAAAGCTGCAGGACAGCGAGGGGGCCGCGCCAGGCTTGGGTTCGAGGTTCTTCGCCGCCCCTTCTTCTGGTGGTTGCTCCGGCGGCTTCGAAGATGGGTAGCGATCGATGGTTTGCTGCACAAAGGATCCCAGGGACCGTTTTGTTATTTCTTCTCTTTTCGGGTTTCTTTGTGTAAGTGTGTGTGGACAGCTGGGTTTCCAGTGTCTTCTCGTCTATGCGTACGTGTCCTGTACGACCTGCTATGAATGAAATAGAACACGTATTGGCTCAAAAAAAAAAAAAAAAAAAAAGTGGTTGCTTTTTCAACACGTGCAATGGCCTGATGGGTACAATGGTCAATGAGGCACCATTACTTTTTCCTCTGTTCGGACCGTTAGGTTGTTTAAGCTATATACAAGCAGTGCGGATTGTTTTCTTTTACTGGCGCCTTCAACAAGATTATGATGTTGCTACTGCTTTGTCTTGCAGAAAATGTTGTCCTTACAAATCCTTCGGGCATTCGTATTGTTTTTATTCGGTGCCACTTAATTTGCTCTGTCAAGCGATCTGGGTCTACTGATTGATTGCTAAGCACATCATATCAACTGTAACTGAGGCCTACCGAAGAGATGACATGGATATATCAATGGCACAATGAATCGTGAATGGATGCCGGTAGCGAACCTAGATACTCCATGGATATATGAAGCAACCATAAACAAAAAGAAATGTGGTGCCATAAAGATTATGATAGTTGACACATTAAGATAGTGAAGGCGAATAAAGCACAACCATAAAGCAAAAGAAATGATAGTGAACTTAGGCGAATAAGTGAAACTACTGATTTACTACCTAAGCCTTGGCTTTCTAAAAAGGTTTATATTTCTTTAAAAAAAGCTTATATTTCAAAACGTAGCTATTATTATATATCAAAATGAACACAGACCGAAGCGATTAAATTGTCTCAGAGTTCAGAGTTCAGGAAATTAAGAGACCATTACGAATGTCCTTTTTTTAAGAGAAAAGGAAGCGGTTTCTTGCTTTCAGACGTTGCATACTTAATTACATTGTCTATTTGTCCGGTTTTCTCTAAGGAGAACCATAGGCCACGTATGAAAAATCAATAATTAGTTAGCCATTACATGCTCGCCACCTAAACTGGGTATCTACTGGGACAGAGACAGCAGCAGCACAAGCGTGTCCATTTAAGGTGCTGCCATGAGCTTCCAGGAGACGCAAAAATAGAGCCAATTCCTATCCTAGGCATGGAGTCTCCCAAAATACTTGCCACCATATTCATGATGGCCACCGCCACGGCACTTGTGTCGGGAGCGGCGGTTCTGCCATCGCTTGAACGACAAGCAAGAGCGCTGCTCTCTTGGAAAGCTACACTCAACAATGAAAGCCAACACTCCTTGCAGTCCTGGGGAAACATGTCATCAGCGCCATGTACTTGGCATGGCATCCGGTGCACAATGTGGCGGCACCATCCGGTGATCACCAGCCTCTCTCTACGGCGGATGAGGCTGAGAGGGACGTTGGAGTCCATCGACTTCTCGGTCCTGAGTACCTTGACATCCCTCGACCTCTCGCACAACCAGTTTGGCGGGAGCATTCCCTCGAGCTTGGCGCATCTTCGAGATCTGCAAGCTCTGCTTCTGCACCACAACCAGATAAGAGGCTCAATTCCACCTGCTTTAGCAAACCTCACAAAGCTCACAACCCTGGGTCTCTCCAATAATAAGCTTGTGGGGTTGGTTCCTCGAGAAATTGGAAATTTAGCAAGGCTTAAAGAGCTCAACCTTAGTGCAAACCAATTGGAAGACTATATTCCAGCTAGTATGGGAAACTTAACACAACTAACTACTCTTCGTCTTGATACTAACAACTTCATTGGATCCATCCCTCAAGAAATAAGCAATTTGGTAAACCTCAAGGATTTGCGACTCGGACTGAACCAACTTACAGGTTCCATACCAACAAACTTGGGAAATTTGACTAAACTCACCACCTTGTTTCTGTGGGGTAACACCTTGTCTAGCCACATCCCTAAAGAATTAGGACGTTTGATGAAATTAGAGGACTTAGAGCTTGCTGAGAACATGCTGACAGGTTCCATCCCACAAAGCCTAGGGAATTTGACTAAACTCACTGTGTTAGACCTTGATTCCAACCAACTTTCTGGACGTATTCCCCAAGCATTAGGTTACTTGGTCAACATAGAGGCCTTGTATCTTAACGACAACAAACTAACAGGTCCCATACCAAATGTCTTTGGGAATTTGACCAAACTCGCCAAATTGTACATTCATTATAACCAACTTTCTCACCATATTCCTCGTGAAATTGGCAAATTAAAGAGCCTGGTTGAGTTGCACCTCGCTTTTAACAACCTCTCTGGTGCCCTCCCACCCGGTCTTTGTGCTGGAGGCCGGCTACAACAATTGACCGCTACAAACAACAACTTGGTTGGACCATTACCTACAAGCTTGCTGAAGTGCACTAGCCTAGTAAGGGTTCGCCTCGAGAAAAATCGTTTGGAAGGTGATATCTCCAAGATGGGAGGTCATCCGAATCTTGTCTACATCGATATCAGCTCAAATAGACTATTCGGCAAACTCTCCAAACGTTGGTGTGAATGCTTCAAGCTTACTATGCTGCGTGCCTTGGAGAATAGTATTACTGGAGTCATACCACCATGCATAGGACAATTACCTCAGTTGGGGGTACTCGATGTTTCATCAAATAGACTTGAAGGAAAGATTCCACCAGGAATTGGAAATATAACGGTGATGTTCAATTTAAACCTCAGTAACAACTTGTTACAGGGAGGTATACCACAAGAGATCGGATCCTTGAAAAGCTTGGAGTACTTGGATTTATCATCGAACAACCTAACTGGGCCAATAAGAGGGTCCATTGAGCATTGTTCGAAGCTCCGCCTCCTGAAGTTGAGCCATAATCACCTCTATGGCATCATTCCTATAGAACTAGGGATGCTAGTCTCCCTTCAAGATGTTTTGGATCTAGGTGATAATTCTTTTCATGGCATAATACCGAGTCAATTGGGTGGTCTCAGCATGCTTGAAGTGTTGAATCTTTCACACAATTTCTTAAACGGGAGCATCCCACCGTCATTTCAGAGCATGACCAGCCTCTTATCAATGGATGTGTCATACAACGAACTTGAAGGACCAGTACCGCAAAGCAGGTTCTTCAAAGAAGCTCCAATTGGATGGTTCGTGCACAATAACCAATTATGTGGTGTAGTGAGAGGTTTGCCCTTCTGTGAAACTACTGGAAGTCATGAACATGATCAGAAATTCAAAGTTGTTTTAGTGACTATAATTTCTGCTCTTGTTTGTTTTCTGCTTATCATGGCAGTCGTGATAGTATTGCAATGTAAAAGTACGAAATCAATTGTAAAAAGTGTGGATGAACCACAGCCTAGAAATTTGTTCACAATCTGGAACTTCCACGGACAAGATGTGTACAAAAAAATTGTTGATGCCACAGAAAATTTTAGCGACACCCACTGCATTGGGAATGGAGGTCATGGTTCAGTGTATAGAGCTCAGTTGCCAACAGGGGAGATATTTGCTGTAAAGAAGATTCATATGGTGGAAGATGGTGAGATACTTCATCGCGAAATAGATGTGTTGATGCATATTCGGCATCGCAGCATTGTGAAGTTATTTGGCTACTGTTCTGCTCCTCGAGGGAGATTTCTTGTGTATGAATACATGGAGAGAGGAAGTTTGGCAGCATCTTTGAAGAGAAAAGAGACTGCAGTTGAATTGGTTTGGGCGAGGAGGTTAGATATTATTAGGGATGTTGCTCATGCTTTATCTTACATGCATCATGGTTGCTTTGCGCCCATAGTCCATAGGGATATAAAAAGCAGCAACATTTTGCTTCATGTTGAATTCAAAGCCTCCATCTCTGATTTTGGTATAGCCAAAATACTAGACGTGGATGCGTCAAACTGCACAAGACTTGCCGGAACAAAAGGATACCTTGCCCCAGGTAATATTATATCCTTACATTGGTCCGAAAAATTAATACTCCACGTTCTGTTTGCCAAATCTAACTCTCCAATGTTTGGTCTTTCAGAGCTTGCATACACAACAAGGGTGACAGAGAAGTGTGACGTTTATAGCTTTGGAGTTCTGGCTCTAGAGTTGTTTATGGGACATCATCCAGGTGATTTTCTTTCGTCCATGGCCAACAGAAGTACGCAACTCGAGGATTTGCTGGACACCCGGCTCCCCCTTCCTGAAGCTGAGATCGCAAGTGAAATATTTAAAGTGGTCGTGGTTGCTGTTCGGTGCATAGAACCTGATCCATCGCACCGCCCAACGATGCAAGATGTAATCAAGGTGTTTTCTACAACAGAAGGACCTTATTATTGTCTTGATTATCTGCACACCGACATTGCCATCCCTGCCTGCTGGTCATGAATGTTCATTTAGCACATTGTTATTGCTTTCTTTTGATTGCAAACTGTTTGTAATACATCATCTGTATGGTAGTTTGTTCTCTGCTAACACTGTGTACCATTCATAGTGGTTCATGGTTGGCTATTGCTTCGGAATATTGATGAGCAATTGCATTTCCATATGTTAGATTATCCAATTATTTTGGTGTTTTCAGTTGGTTTGTTACAGCCTTACAGGTTTTAGTTTCCCCTTTCTTCAGTTTCGTCTGTGCGTGTGTCGCCGTTGCAGCCTAGACACAACGTGCCGCTGAATTCTCTTGCCCTAACTGTAGGATGTCACGATCGCAAAGGGTGGCGAACGGGGCTACGAGCGATTTCCCGTTCGTATGCACATGATAAGCAATAACAGTTGTTAAGCAGTTCGCAGCAAAAACTCCTCGAGTTCATTTCTGAATTTGGGATTCCTCGTCCCATTTTGGGTCCTTGTAGCCACTGCAAGATGGATGCACAAGCCTTTAGCTTTTCCCACCCATCGTATGCGGCTGCAACAAGATCCACTGGTTGCTTCTCAGCAATGAAGCTCCCAAAATAACAAAAGACTCATATGTCCTTTTCTTCTATGTATGTATGGACCTAGAAGATATACACAAGCAGTGCAGATTATTTCTTTTACTGGCACAGTTTCTGGTTTCAGAAGCAGGGTCAGGGACTGGAAAGAAGAACAAAGACACAGAACTCGATTTTTATTTTATTTTTTGGTCCACTTATTATGGTAAGAATTTTTGTACGTCCTATTTATGAAGTATGGAAATAGTTCATAACAACCTACAAAGATAACCTACTTTTAACACAACTAAATATGGAATAGTGTATGTATTTCAAGTGTTAATCAGGTGGTCCACAGGGAAAACATGACAGAAGTAGAAATGCAAATACGTCTAACCCTGATAACTACTATTTTCCTTTCTCTCAACTTTTACAAATTATCAGGCTCACACTGATCCATGGGAAAAGGGGGGGGGGAAGGGAGTGGATTATATCATACAAAATAAGTTATGGAGAAGAAACTAAAAGATAAAAACTAGACTACTTATCCTACCCTTTGATGTGGATCTACATTTCAAGTGGATTCCGTGGAGTTAATCTCAAGCTCAGCCCACCACAGAGGGTTATTCCTTGGGGTCGTCTGCTCCGGCGATAATCTGATGACACCTTTCATCAGACTTGCAACCTCGTTCATGGATGGCCTCTTCTCTGTATCGCGGTTTATACACAGCCTCACAACATCACACAGTGCTGCCAAGTCTTCATCAGGCACGGACGACGACGCCCTGAGCATCGGATCAGGCATTGCACTGAGCGGTCTCTTGCCATCCAGATAGCTTGAAGCCCAGAGGACAAGTAGGCCATGGTCTTCAGAGAATGGCAACCGACCGGAGATTACCTCAAGCAGCAGTATCCCAAACTTGTAGACAATGCTGTCTTGGTCTGAGGTTTGCATCGAGAATTCGGTGTCGGAGAGCTTGGCTGCGTAGTCTTCCGTCAGGTAGATGGATGAGGAGTTCAGTGTTCTTGGGGTAAAAGGAGGGTCTAGTTGGTTCATGTGCTCTAAGCAGTATGTTACTCCCATGATGATGCGGAGCCGAGTAGGCCAGTCCAAGTGTTCTGCTTCTCTAACTGCATACAAAATAGATTAGCGATCATTATAGTCAACTTTCTCTTCTGGGTCAAGCAAATAAGATATGAATATATCTTAGGAAACAAGAATCAGATGAGTGCCATTGTTTCTAATACAGACAATGATGTGCAGCTATAACACTCACTGTGCAAATGCTCAAAGAGGGAACCACATGGAGCATACTCAAACACCATCATCCTGGTGAATGGCTCGTCGTCACATGCACAATAACCAAGTAGGTTCATGAAGTTCTTATGGTTCACTTTGGACAGCACAGAGATCTGAAATAGGAAGAGTTTGTCATACACAACAGACAGTAGTACTAGAACAGTACTATGCTATAGATTGAGCATTTTTGTAGTTTTGCTAATGAGCTGTTACCTTGTTCCTAAATTGCTCCTCAGACCGAGCCAACCATTCTTCGGGAGACTTAACTGGACTGGAGGCAACTGCTATTTCAACTCCACTTGACAGAGTTCCCTTGTACAATGCACAGTCAGATTCAGTACCAATCACATTGCTGAAATTCTCACACGCTGCCTCGAGTTCGGTCCTTCCTAAAGAAGGAACACCTGCCCACAAGGTAAAACACGCTCAACATCTCTAAGTTCAATATGCGGCACACGTTTCAGATGGTGTAATATGGCATTTCAGCAGTACGCCTCAGGTAATAGGAGACTGACCTGTCACAAAGGCTTTGCTTAGCTGTCCACTCAGCCCGGTAGCCCATGGAATGACGGTGTTATCCTTCTTTCTACGGGAGAGTAGATACATGGTAGAGGCTATAACCACCAGGCCAAGTGCTCCACCGATGCACAACGCGTAGATAGCCAAATGAGATATAGAAGAAGACTTGGTTTCAGGTTGCGACTGCGACGGCGAAGGGGACATGGGATGATGGGTGCGGTGTGGCTGGTCAGGCGAGGATGCTGAGTCTTGCTGCCGCCTTGTCTGTAGGAGTTTCCTCAGAGTGGTACTCTGTATGGTTCTACATAACAAATCAACATAAAATGAAAAGTATGATCGGTAAACTTGTAGTCCGCAATTAGCAAATCGTGATATTCTCGCTTAAATTTTATATAACAGACAGGAGGTTACATATCCCCCAGTACAATAGTTGTTAATTTTGGTGTTTGCTTTGCCTTTTAACCTATTTTAGTGAAAATGTAATGTATTTTCAAGGGGCTATGATAAGTGACAGGAAGGCACTACCTCTGCTTTCGCTTACTACACACATAATAACGAAACTTAAGCCCTCATTGTTGGTTTTGCACTAATACATTTCTATAACGTTATGGAAGTATGATGTGATGAAAACATTACATTGTGAGAAATCAAAGAGTAACATACTGACATTTCACCGAAATGATTTCACTATAAGCTAGCCACATATTTAGAGAAGTATTACTGATCAAACATTGTAATGTTTAATTAGTCAAAGTCAAGATTGTCAATTAAACCAAAACAGAGAGAGTATTTTGGTTTTCAACTGCGTGTGACATGCCAGATGTCCTTTAGATGTTATATATGCTAGTCTAATTCAAAATTTCATATGAAAGCAAACTCTGTATTGTATAGAAGAAGACTGACTTTGTTAAGCATTTTCTGCATGACTGTTGCCCTCCATCAGCTAAAACCTCTGAAATCATGGTACGATCTTGCAGCTCTGCAGGAATTTCAGTTGACACCTTGTTTCCCTCGACTAAGCTGCAAGATAGTCACATGGCTTTAGATAATGTATCAGGCACAAGGCACTGCAGAATTTAATCCTCTAAGGCTCTAATGCTCTGGATGAAATTTAGTCACAAAAGTCCTATGTTTTCCCTAAACTGAAACAGTCCTCTAATGCTCTGGATACATATCCATTAATTAAGGTAATATTAGTGGATATTGTCAAAAGAAGGAATCACCGAATGCTTGAAAGTCAAAACCTTGTTTCACACACATAACCTAAATATTCCACAGACTAGATATAGCTTCCTCTAGAATGACACGCAGCTGCCCTGCATATTTTCAAATAGTCATGGCTTCTTCTAGAAACCTTTGACCTATAAATCTCGGATGCTACAAACAAAAAAGACAAGAGCGAGCAATAGCATGCAGCCCCTGAATCAAAATAAGACTTGGTCTATGAGTAAACTAAACCATGACTGACAATACACACAATATAAGTACTTTCAAATGATTGACATCTTTACAAAAGAAAACAAAAAACAAAACAATAATTACATAATCCGTGACATGTGTCCACCATGAATCTGATCCTACAAGCACAAGAACAGATAAGGTTGACTTACGAGGCCACCAGGCTGCCATGATCCGAACACCCCAGTTCAAACCAAGAACAGCGATTCTTTTCTCCTAAATTCGATAAGGATCCACTTGGATCCCCTTGTATTCTTTGTCTGAATCTCGCAGCAGCTCGCCCTGAAGTGCCAAGAATCAAGATAGATGCAGATGGTTAACCGCTGATCAACTTGAACCAACGCGATTATGATCACCTCATACTAATCACAACCCATGGGAAATGAAATCCATCTCACCTTCTTCATCACTGATGGAGGCACAAGACCCATGCCTCTGACACAAAACGAAGGTCAGCAGCAAGAACTGAACCGCTCTAATGCTCCAGACCTCCATTCTGCCCTCAGTGTCCGAGTAATTTCTGCAGGATGGTAGTAAAAGACAGTAAGAGCAGAACGGGACACAGACGATAAAAAAAGGGAGGAAAAAGATTCCAGCACTTCTATTTTACTACCTAAAGCTGAAATCTTTGGCGCGGTGGAAGGAGCACGCGCCGTTCCATGCCGCCTGAAGAAAGGAATCGAGTAAAGTTGTGTCTCCGCTGCAAGGGTAAGTGGAACAGGAGAGCAAAGTTAGATTTCTGAAAAGAGCAAACCCAGCTCAAGTAAAGAATCCACCCTCTCGGTCGCAGATCTGTATCTCAAGAACCAAAGATTCAAGAGGGAAAATGCACTCACAGAAGGAATAAAACGAAAGCCGTAGCAAGAAAATCTAGGAGTATGATTGTACTGTAAAAGAGAGGGATCGACAGGAGAAGTGGCAGGGAGGGAGGAAGTGTGTTGGGAACGGATAAATGAGCTGGGAGAAGACGAGGAAGAGCTCGGAGCTAGGATCACGAAGTCAGTCGTCCAGGACGCGGAATACTGAAATTGGAGTGAACTTTTTGTGGGCGATTGGATTGGAGCCGGATGTCTGTCTGCCAGCCAGCCAGGTAGTATCATGCACACATGGCAGGTGGCAATTTCCCCTCCCTTCCCCACTTGCCTTTCCGAGCTCTTCATTTGCCTTTTGCGGGGCTCTTGTTTTGCCTAAAATTTCGCAGTGATCTTCGGTGAGTTTCAGGGGAACATGAACGATGTGTTTACTCCCTCACGTTCTCACAAGCTTGGCAGTTGTTTTTTCTGTATAAATAAATTGGATAGTAAAATAAATGTGTGATTATGTGTTTTCACTCACAAAAATGTGTGATTATGCAATTTGAAAATGAGTAATCGTTATGGATATTTTTTGCTGTATCAAATGGAGGTCGACATTTCGGGGATTTTAGGTGGAGCAGGACACACCAGAAATGTCTTTGTCCCGTGCACGTGGTTGCCGTTTAATTCGCTTTTTTCTTCTTTTAGATTTGTGCTGCAAGTGACACTAAGTTTCGTTATGTTTCGGATATTTAAAACGTACTGATTCATAATGAAACCTGTTGTTTTCGTGCACGGAACAATCCCCACTCTCCCACAGAGAAACTTGCTAGCTAAATCCACGGGAATTGAATCATTGTCCAGGGGAGGCGAATATGATCGCTGAATTTACTCCCTCACGTCCTCACAAGCTTGATAGCTCTTTTTCTGTATAAATAAATTTTATACTCCTGTAAAACAAATGTGTGATTGAGTTCACCCACAAAAATGTGAGATAATGCAATTGAAAGTGAGCAATCCACGTCGCTTTGGCACGTCTCCTCGTTGCTCTTCTTCATCTATGTTAGAGCTTTTAGTGCTAGCTCTCTCATAGCAGCCACGGCGTTTTCTCTTCGGTGGCGATGAAAGGCCATTTGGTTTCGATAGAGTGGTGTTTCTAGTTTGAGTTTAGTTGTTCCGAGGTCTTGGGTGGTATTCCCCCTGTGATGAACGTCGGTGTGGCCACGCGGTATTGACGTTGTATGGTTTTTGCCCATTTTCTGCTAATAATTACGGAGTATTTTAAAAAAATGATTAGTTGTTATGGATGTTTTCCCCTTGTATATCAAATGCGAGGCCGACATTTCGGAGCTTTTAAGTGGATCAGGACACGCCAGAGAAACTTGCTAGCTAAATCGATCGTGCTTGGTCATGTGTGTGGGTTTACAATTGTGTTGATCCGGTAGTGGGGGCAATTTATTAACTATCGCCATCGGAGGCCGCCCCGTCACAGGAGGACGTACTGGACAGAGGTCTCGTGTCAAGCCAAGTCTGCGTGCCAATGTGCCATCGCCACCCAATCGCATGCGTGTTGGTCTCTCCTTTTTTAACCAACCACCCGGCACTCTGCTTAGTTTACTCCCTTTCGTCAGCTTGCTGTTGTCCTGTAACGTCTGGACACAAGAACGATAGTGAAGATGCGTGCTCCATGAAATTGTTTCGTAACTTACCACGACTTACAAAATTAAAATTATGAATTTGTATATAACCACTTCTGATTGTGACATTGGACTCCCTCCGTTCCAAAAAAACAATAAGTTTCTCAATTTTTTCTAGATATGGATGTGTCTATAACTAAAATATGTATATATACATCCGAATCTAGATAAAGTTAAGAAGTTTTTTTTTGGAACGGAGGGAGTATGACATTTTATCGACCAGAATTCAAATACCAATGCTCAAAATTTTACATACACAACTTTTTTCATAGATCTTTATATACCTAACTTTTTTTAGATTTTCACATTCACATATTGGTGGTGTTGGCATTGACGGCCGTGGTGGTGACATCGATGGTGGTCGACGCCCTTCTCCTACGACGGTGTTTCTTCCTCTCTGCGGTGATGGCTTAGCCAACGGCTTTCATCTGCATCCGCCATCTCTACTGGCAGCATCGATCGCCGAGGTGAACGCCATGCTCGATTGTGCCTGATGCTGACCACGACGACGCCTGCGAGCGCCGTTTCCTTCCTGAAGTCGTGTCCATGGCTTTCATCGTGCCTCCGTTCCCTCGGACGTTGGTGGAAACCCTAGGCGCGGTCCATCAGATCAAGTGGCGATGGCGCCATCGTGGCATTATCTTCCAAAGAAGTTGTCTAAGCTTTCTAGGTAGAGGGCGATGTGATAATTGGAGACTAGGCGCAAGGTGATGCGTCGCTGCCAAGGCTTGGTGGGTATCGGGGGCACAATGTGATGCATGGTGAACGCCGCTTGGTCGACGCCTTTCCAGCCTGATAAAATTTTGCGTTCTTCTCGCCAACTCCTCTAGACACAAGAGAGGAGGTACATTTTCTTAGGCTGCGTTGGGGTCGAGGTCAAGCTTCTGTAGCGTGACGCGATCATGAAACCATGTGCTCCATGTTCTCACCGTTCGGGCGGGTTGTTTATCATCGGATTCATAGAAGGTGCATTATTTATCGTTTGGCGATACATCATGTTTGGTGCACGGTGTTGTAGCCTTATTGGGTTGTACGGGCCCATCTAAACCTTTCTTCTATTCTCTTCGGTCTCTTTTAATTGACTCGAAACCAGAGAAAGTATATATGATTAATTAACATATGCTTGAAGAGAAAATGTGCGAGATTTGGATTTTCTGGTCTTCATAAATTCTAGACGTACGTAAGATTTAAGTGAGAACGTGCGTGTGCACATCCCAGCGACACAAGTAACGCAGACAGGGCACGTGAAATTCATAGCATACGGGCATCAGGGCTTGGCTCGCACATGTGGGTGGACACGCTTTAGCTAGCTGAGTTCGGAATCGGTCCCTTCCTACTCCATCGGTCACGCACGCGTGCACACGTGAACTTGTCCTCACATCTCTCGCAAATTAATTCAGAGATCATCCTTCTTCATCCACCATCTCCCTTTGAACTCTTCCGGCTGATGCATAACTTCTTCGCATCGCTTCTCCCACTTGCACGAAAGAATTGGGCGACGAAGCATCCTGGTACCTGCTATACGTGCCAGAAAAAATTAGTGTACAATAGCTTTCGTGATGTCACGTACGGTAGCCCGTTGTGATCGTGAGTCTCCAAGGTCGTGCCAGAAAAAATGTATGGTTGGTAGTCCTGCCGCGCTGGACGTTTCATCCAGAGTCTCCAGGATTAGACTTCACTGGTATTGTCACTCTGCCTCGCTCCAGCCTTTGTTAGTCGTCTGAGAAAACCTTACTGTTGTCCATCTTCTTCAACTCGGCCTACGGCCTACCTACGTACGTCTCTAGAAGAGGCCATCAACATTCTTGAAAGAAAAAATTATCATTCTCGAAAAGAGAAGAAGAGGTCATCACTTGTTTTAATGTGCTCTTGCTGTCTGGAGACATGTTTGAAGGAAGGACCGTGACTGATCACCTACATCTTCAGCTAAAGGAAGAGCTGAACTGGCTATTCTTCAGGGAAAGCATCAAGCATTGCTCTAAACATCGTCTTTAAACTAAGAAATTCGACCTGACTTCTACACTTCGAGGAATAGGTTCGACGAATTGCTTTGACATGGTGTGTACCTTCATATGTCTAGATTATGTTTGGCATTAACATCTTTAGAAACCCAAAAGCCTAGCGGTGGCTTGTTAAATTTTTAGTACCAACATTGGGCAATGGAACTCGTGGACTTAAACACTATGGTCCTCAAATCTATAATTGACACCTACGGTCCATGGTGTTTTGGTCTGGCGTATTGAATGTGTTAAGTTTGTTTCCGTTGGTGTTTCTCTTGTTTCATTTTTGCGGTATTTATAGTACGACGGTGAAGCAGTGGCTCAACAACAAAACTTGCAAGGAGTGTGTCCTTTGGATATGATTCTTCCAACAGTCTTAGGTTTTCACCTATTGATGTTGGAGGCCCATGGGAAAATTCGACACATGTAGGGTTATATCCAATGGATATGATTCTTTCAACAATCTTAGGTGTTCACCTATTGATGTTGGCGGTCCATGGGGATACTTGACACATGTTTATGTCCCCCAGATATGATTCTTTCAACAATCTTACAGTTTTCTCTTGTTGACATTGGTGGCCCATGCATGGGGCTATTCGACACATGTAAGATTATCCAGCTTATGCAGGTTTTATTCCCAATCGGTGTTTTCACCAGGGTCGTGGATAGACTCGCCGTTGGCCTTCACGAGTGAACTCAGTAACAATATTTTGCTTACAATTGACTCGCTTTTCTTAAAACTTCAATTATCTAGTTTCTGCATGTTTAACAAGCACCGGGTGTTTGGTCTAGTGGTATGATTCTCGCTTCGGGTGCGAGAGGTCGCGAGTTCGATTCTCGCAACACCCCAATTTTTTTTCTTTTCATAGTCAGAAAAACCTCCTATGAAATATTCCCACATTCTGGTCCTCATGAACTATTCCCAACACTCGGGTCCGTTCCATTATCGGTCTGTACATCACCTAAATTTTAACACTTTTACGACTACATGGTGAGTCGTGAAGACGGGTAACCTGGGCATAACATGTACCATCAGCCAGCCAGATCACGCCGGTTGGTGCGTGGTTGGGAACGCATACGCCAACCACGCATGTTACTAGACCCCTCACTGAATTGAACTGATAGCATCAAGCAAAAATTGTCCATCTGGCGTTCATGTGGCCAACTATACCGCCACCATCTCCACAATATGCCCAAGATGCAACTCCTGATAACATTAACGAAAACAAAGGAGTAGGATAGTAGCATTTCACTAAACCATACAAGTGGCCAAACAAGAAATGCTCCCACTTAACAACACGCATACGGACTCGTGGGCCATGGCACACAGCAAAGGCAACATACAGTCAAAAGAAAATTCAGAGAACATTTGCCAACAAAACAAAGGACCCATTTTAGTTGTGTATCAAACAATAATTATCAAGGCCATGCTGTAAGCCAGTAAACTAGTCTCGTGATGTCCAGTAACAACACTAGATCTGACCCAATGAGCCGAACGAGCAATATCGAGATGATACGGAAGTCAGTGATGTGGCTTAAACCCCACTCAGCTTACAGTAAGCCATAAAGTGATACCCTGTCTATCATTTTGACAAGACCAACCACAAGGCGGTATAAATGCAGATGAAGGCCTTCAGCGGAAGTAGACCGAAACAAGTGGGATGTCGACGTCTTCGTCGTCATCATCCTCACAAGCCACCACAACGTCAAGATGGCGCCTGTAAGAAGGCACCTCCATCTTTGCCACATCCCTGGCAACATCTGCCACCTTCCTGTCCAGCCGTTCCTTGTGTCTGGGGAACATAGAGTTGTACAGCAGCGAAGTGCCACAGGATATGCTGTAAGCGTTCAGGCCCTTCTCTTTGAGCCACCCCAGGAGCTCCCTCAGTGTGATGTTGCCGGTCACAGTCCACCGGTCCCAGACTGTCCATGACAGTTCTTGATGCTTAATGGTCTTGGGCGGGACTGGCTCAGCAATCGAGAAGAGGGGGATCGCGAGGTTCGCAAATGTGTTGCGGTAATTTTCAACCTTGTGTCCACCAGCAAGGACTTTGTAAAGCTCGAGGCAGACAAGGCCAGTGGCCATTGCAGTTGCGGTGGCGATAGCTGGGATGATCCTGCCAGCTATAAACTTGGCTTTCAGCTTGTCCACTTCAGGAATACTGTAGTTTCTTGCCCGCATGTTGGCAAAACCAGCTATAACATCCATATGGAAATTAGTGTCATCATCCTGCAAAATACAGAAAGCAGCTCATCAACTCTTCATACAAGAAACTTCAGGATGCATAGGAGTAAGATGCATTGTTGCCATACCAAATGAAAAAGCAAAAACAAGAAAATTAGGAATTTTTGTTCTGCCATGAAATCGAGCATTTACCATGCAAGGTATGGTAAATAAGTTGACGGAAATAATTCATAGTAAATCAGTTTAGTTTTACAAGGATTAATATGATATGCTGACCTTCTCAAACTGTATTGGGTTCATGTGGAACCCTGATGGCAGTCTTTTGGAAATGTCTTCCAACTTAGCAATAAGCTCTTCAATGACAGCAGCATCATCAACAGATGCAGAGGATAGACTAGTGGCCTTCTCATCTGTAACTATCTTAACCCCCTGTTTTGGTTGGAAATCAGGGACTATCACCTTGTCGACAGCTTCAGCGGCAAGCTTGTTTGGGGTTTTGGCCCACTCTGGTATGGGTATTCCAAAAGTTTCTGCCCTTAATATTGAAGCAGCCAAAATGAAGCTAAGCTGACTTGGATCACTAGACGAGAACTCCACAGGTCGTGGGAACCGCTTTGGAGCAGACCAGAAAGGAGCACCAGAGCTGGTCATTGAGTCTTCTGGGAAAGTAAATGCCAGCTGCTTCACACGATTGGAGAAGTAATCCTCAAACCTGAGGTACACAACCAGGGAAGCAGTAAGGTAACATTAGAAGTATGATTAACAGAGCCCTGTGAAGTAGACTCACAATACAAAAGATCTAGCTGCAATTATTTCAAAATTCATAACTCCGTTGCATAAATAAGTCACACAATTGTGAAGGAGAGGAGGGAGGGCATGGGGGTACACTTACTTAAGCCGGGCCCAGGTAATAGAATCTTGGAACGTCTCGCACTTGTCTCTGTCAAGGCACTCAATAACACGTTCAAGCTGATCTCTAGCTTGTGCATCACCAGCAGTTCTTGCAGCACTTACATACGTAGTAGGATTTGACAGAAACGCATTTACTTCAGTGGGAGTCTTCTCAAGTAAACCCTCAAACTCAGACCTAGCCCAGGTTAGGCAATGATCAATATTGTGAGGAAATGAATGCACAGTACACATAGGTGCTTGCTTTTCAGGTGGATCCCTCGACGCCCCATAGTTCTCTGTTAAGTGCGGGATGACCATCTGTGTATTGCATTTAGCACCCAGAGTCCCAGATTCCAACAGTGGCTTCTGGAAATACAGACATCTGGAGTCTATGTACAATCTTGCAGTCACATTGTCAAGGGCATTGACAACAGCATCAAGGTTCTCCCAGAAGGAATCATTAAACACATTTTCGGTCTCGGGGCTTGCTCTGTTCTGAAGGGCCTCAACATGAAGCTTAGGATTAATTTCCATAGCAGCAGTGGCAGCAACCGTGGACTTTGGCTGTCCAATGTTCCAGTCACGGAAAAGGAACTGGCGACTCAGATTGCTCTTTTCAATAACATCATCATCTGTCACAGTCAGCCTTCCATTCTGACTGCAAGAAATACCCATTAGCGCCAGGTTCTTCAAAAATTCACATCCAAGTGCCCCAGAACCAACCATAAAGATTTTTGCTTCCTCCAGTTTCTTCTGAAGCTTAGATCCAAATACACTGATTTGAGCATCATATCTAGTGTTCTCTGGCTTCAAATCACTAGGTTCCAGGGGGTCAACAGGGAGAGACTCGACAGAATCAAAATAGAAGAACTACAAAATTAAAACAATTGACGTTACAAATAACTGTATATAAATGTAAATCATATACTCAAGACAAGAGACAGCAGATTCTAACCTGATACAGTGGATGGAATTTCCCTGAGCATGCTTTCACGACCTCCTGACCTACAATACCACCAAACATTGCAGCCATAGGGTTCAGAACAGCCCTGGAACCACTGGCAAAATGGTGCAGGAGCTTTTTGTCAATTCCTTCGAGTTTCTTATCACCCAGAGTTTCATTAATGCTATCAGCATACTCTATCACCTTTTGCACATCATCACTAGACCCAGCAACAGGGAATCTCTTCAACTCACTCCTAAACTTATCCAAAGCTTGGAATGCCAAATGCAGAAGAGGTGGGCGCTCGAATTTGGAGAAATCACTCATGAGAAATTCTCCTGGCTCTACCATGGCCTCTTTCAAGGGTTTGAATTTAATAACTTTCGGTAGCTTGATCTGTGTGACGATACCACCTCTAACGTATGCGCCAAACGAAGAGGTGTCTTCTTCTAACTGAAAAGAGAAAGGCCTTGCATTCTTGACCTTTCTTGGCTTCCCATCATTCAGCTCAGTCATTCCATGGACTTCAGAGAAAACAACTAGATCACCATCCTGGAACTCCACACGCTCATCATCCACAAAGGACACAAGTGCTGGATTGTCATTACTGATCGATGCAACAATTCCTGTATGTGGTTCCTCTCCATCCACATCTAAAACTGTAAACTCAGGACCGAAATCACAAAACACACTGCCAAAAAGACCGCGAACTTCAGACTTGATGAAAGCAATGGGTGGCTGGTGACTATGGCAGTAATCATCAAACTCAACTGCCTTTTCTAAGCTGATATCAGTGAAGACCACGGCCTGTAAGTACATATAGAAGTGATTATTCTGAGGATGAGAAATGACCAAATATACCAGTGTAAATCAAGAAACATATAAACAAATTTCATAACAAACATCAGAAGAGTCATCTAATCCTCCTCAAAAACTCATATACTGCAAACTGAAGTGCAACGCCAAAAAGAAAACATTGTCATTTGTCAAAACAAGAACATGGCTGTGAAATTTCAGTTGCATTGGACAAACAACATCTCTTTGTGGGAAATGCTGGTCTGATGGAGCACATGAACAAATTTATAGCAAACAAATGACGGGTCACAATAAAATATTGCCAAGGCCAAGACTTGCTCAGTTAGCAGAATACAAATTACCAAATACAAAATTCGCAGTTAAAATAAAATTCTATTTCAGGACCAAAATCACGCAACAATATATGAAGGTAAAACCAGGAGGTTAATGGAGCATGGAAATATATATAGATTATAGAAACCTATACTATCTAAATAGTCAGGTAGGTGATGCCTCTTCAGAATCTCATGGAAATCCCTTGATAATATGCAAGGTTCAACATTATACTTCATACAATTTTACAGTGTACACACTTCAACATATCTCGATTATTATGGGTCATGACCAAAAATTTATAGTACATGACTGTATTTACTTTATTACTCCCTCTGTTCCATATTAATTGTCGCAGATACATCCAAATCTGCAACAACTAATATGGAACGGAGGGAGTATTTCTTAAAAGTGATGTTCTATAAATGCCACAGTTATGGTGCAAGGCTTTTTTCTACATGCTAGTTGTTCACAAAACTGGTGCATAATTTCAATACCAAAACTAAATAGCAAGACAGATAGCCTGTTGCTACAACTAACATACACAGAAAGTTCAAGCATGATATAAAACCTTAAACGGAAGGCACGCACAAGTGCAAAGAATGAAATAGCAAGCTAAGAGACCACAGATCAATTTCATGCTGGCGCACCTGAAACTTTGAAAGTTGCTCCTTGGTCAAATCGCCGGTCAAAGCAGAGATGAGAACAGCATTGTTAAGCTCTTGCAGCTTCTGTACGCAAGCTTGAGCACGATTTTGCCCAACATCACTCTCCGAGAGGAAGAAGTTGCTTGATAAGTCCCATAGCTCCACATTACCATCGTCGTGCAATGTTACAGACTTGACACCCGCTAGGACAAGGTTCTTTGCTGCAGGAATACATGGTTACTAGATCAAGTATAAGCCAATGGTTTTTACCATCCCATAATTAAAACTGTCAAAAGTTTGAAAAGCTCAATAATACATTGAATGACAAGCATCTGAATAAACTTATAAATTGTTTTATACTCAAATACTCCTGGTGTGTGCCATAATGAGAAACTGACATCTCAGCATGTATCCAATAACCAAATTAACCAGCAGGACAAAAAGTATGGTGCCAGGTATCAACTTGTTATCACCGATCAAAACTATTCTTGGGATTATTACAAAAAAATGTCAGCATTACATACGCACAGTACAGTTTGCCCATCATACCATATAGACTAAGAGTTTGTAACCAAGAGGCACTTGATAGGGTAACACAACAATTCTGGTTTGGTGGTTTAAACAGCACTTGTCAGCATTGGGTCGTGGTGAAAAACACTGGTTAAAGAGCATAGGAAGATAATAGTTTTGACTAGATGGTTCAAAGTCAAATCATAGGACAGAATAATAAGAGTACGTCTAGATAAGAGGGCAATCCGTCATCACTGTCCTTGGATCAAACTAGCAACAATCCAAGCAGAGCCAGAGCTGAGCCAAAAGCTCATGTACGAATTACGAGCAGAAGATAAATTTAGGTAGTACAAAAAAACGTAATAGGAATTCCTAGGTCACTAAGCTACATCTAATCAAGCAAATAATTAAAAAACAAGGTAGTTAGCAAATAATAAATTGGCAGTTTCCTTTTTAATAGCTAACCCACTTACCACATATACAAGGTAACGTTTTACGGAAAGAAATTAAGCAAGCTAGTTAGTTAGAGGAGAGCCGGCTGGACTGCACATACCGATCTCGACACCGAGGCCCTGGAGCCCCGAGACGAGGACGTTGGAGGCGAAGAGGCGCTTCATGGTCTCGCGCCCGTAGACGGCGAGCTGGCGGCTGTGGAGGTCCTCGTCGATCTCCATCCCCTTGGGCGGTGCCATGGCTGCCGCGTCCTCTGCCTCGTCCCCCTCCCCGGCGCGGGTCTTCTTCTGCAAGTCCTCGACCTCGCCCGCGACGATCTCCCGCTTGCGGGGCAGCATATAGCGCGCAGCGCCGCCGAGGAGCCCGAGCACGGCCGCCGACGCCGCGAAGAGCAGGCAGTAGTACGCGGCCTCCGCCAGATCCAGCGCGCGCGCGCGTGCTAGGGCCGCGAAACCTGCACCGGAGGGAGGGCCCGTCGTGAGGCGGGGAGCGCGAAGAGGGAGGGCGGATTCGGCGGGACTCACCTTGGATTCGCTCGTCGCCGGCGGGAAGAAGGGCGGGATGGTCTAGGGTTTCTGAGTCTGCGGGAGAGGAATCGGAGGACCAGATTGCGAAGACTCGGCGGTTGTTTGCTGGAGTTGGGGACGGGGACGGGGACGGGGACGGGTTTTTTTATGGGTACTGGTGCGTGGGGCCCGCGTGTCGGTGAGTAGCGAAACCGCGTGTGCTTTTCTTGCTGGCGGGGAAACGAGCATCTGTCCTCTCTGGAAAGAACGAGGAGGCTGCGAAGGTGGGACCAGATACACGCTGACATGTGGCTCCAATTATTTCAGGCATCGTCCACCTAGTCGATTATATTTTGAAAACAAAAGTGTTTGTGTGTGGTAAATACTCCAAGTTGTTATGAGATCATAGGTGATGTGTAACATTGGCAAGTGCTTAAGTGAAACATTGATGTGGATACTTCTGATAATATGGATACTTGTGTGGAGTCGTGTACCATATGTTGGACTTCGTGCTTTGCTAGCGGTGTGTTGATCCATTAGACTAGTCATAGTAGGGAGTAACATAGAGTAGTAACATGGTGCATCATTGTTATAGATCTTGTGAGCTGCCTAACATGATCAAGATCATATATTTGTAATGCTACATGTTGTGTTTGGTGGGATCCGATAAATCTAGAATATTATGTTAAGTTGATTATCAATCTATCATATATGTGTTGTTTATGTTCTTGCATGCTCTCCGTTGCTAGTAGAGGCTCTGGCCAAGTTGATACTTCTAACTCCAACAGGAGTAATTATGCTCGATAGTGGGTTCATGCCTCCATTTAATCTGGGATCGTGACAGAAGGTTCTAAGGTTGTGGATGTGTTGTTGCTACTAGGGATAAAACATCAATGCTTTGTCTAAGGATATTTGTGTTGATTACATTACGCACCATACTTAATGCAATTATCTGTTGTTTACAACTTAATACTGGAGGTGCGGATGCTAACCCGAAGGTGGATTATTTAGGCATAGATGCATGCTGGATAGCGGTCTATGTACTTTGTCGTAATGCCCTGATTAAATCACATAGTAATCATCATTGATATGTATTGAATCTTTATTTGTCAATTGCCCACCTGTAATTTGTTCACCCAGCATGTTAGTTATCTTATTGGAGAGACACCACTAGTGAACTGTGGACCGGTCCATTCTTTTACATCTGAATACATTCTACCGCAATCATTGTTCTTACTTGTTCTTTGCAAACAAACACCATCTTCCACTCGATACGTTTAATCCTTTGTTTCAGTAAGCGGTGAGATTGACAACCTCACATTGTTACGTTGGGGCAAAGTATCTTGATTGTCTTGTGCGGGTTCACGTTGGGCGATTTCATTGGTGTTGCGCCGCACACTCCTCCACCAACAACCTTCACGTGCTTCTTGGCTCCTACTGGTTTGATAACCTTGGTTTCATACTGAGGGAAACTTGCTTCTATACGCATCATACCTTCCACTTGGGGTTCCCAACGGACGTGTGCATCTACGCGTATTAAGCTAAATTTCGCGCCGTTAGATCAAGACACGCTGCAAGGGGAGTCTCCACATCCAATATCTTTACTTTGTTTTTGTCTTGCTTTACTTTATTTTATTTACTGTCTTGTTTGCTTCATATCTAAAAACACAAAAAATTAGTTACTTTACTTTCTGTCTTATTTACTTGCTCTATATCAAAAACACAAAAAATTAGTTACTTGTCTTTATTCTACTTGCCTAGTTTACTTTTATTACTGCTATAATGGGTACTCCTGAAAATACTAAGTTGTGTGATTTCACTAGCACAAATAATAATGATTTTATATGTACTCCTATTGCTCCACCTGCTACTGACAGAATTCTATGAAATTAAACCTGCTTTATTGAATCTTGTTATGAGAGAGCAATTTCTGGTGTTAGTACTGATGATGCTGCTGCCCATCTTAATAATTTTGTTGAACTTTATGAAATGCAAAAGTATAAGGATATAGATGGTGATATTATAAATCTAAAATTGTTTCCTTTCTCATTAAGAGAAAGAGCTAAAGATTGGTTGCTTTCTTTGCCTAAAAAAAGTATTGATTCATGGACTAAATGTAAAGATGCTTTTATTGGTAAATATTATCCTCCTGCTAAGATTATATCTTTGAGAAGTAGCATTATGAATTTTAAACAATTTGATAATGAACATGTTGCTCAAGCATGGGAGAGAATGAAATCTTTGGTAAAGAATTGCCCAACCCATGGACTGACTACTTGGATGATCATCCAAACCTTTTATGCAGGATTGAATTTTTCCTCGAGGAACCTATTGGATTCAGCTGCTGGAGGTGCTTTTATGTCCATCACCCTGGGTGCCGCAACTAAACTTCTTGATGATATGATGATCAATTACTCTGAATGGCTGATACGTCTCCAACGTATCGATAATTTCTTATGTTCCATGCTACTTTATTGATGATACCTACATGTTTTATGCACATTATATGTCATATTTATGCATTTTCTGGAACTAACCTATTAACAAGATGCCGAAGAGCCAGTTCTTTTTCTGCTGTTTTTGGTTTCAGAAATCCTAGTAAAGAAATATTCTCGGAATTGGACGAAACTTTCGCCTAGGGTCCTATTTTCGCACGAAGCTTCCAGAAGACCGAAGAGATAACGAGTGGGGCCACGAGGCAGCCAGAGCTAGGGCGGCGCGGCCTGGCCTGGCCGCGCCACCCAGCCCCTAGGCCCCGTGTGGCCCCCGCGTTGACCTCTCGCCTACTTAAAGCCTCCGTCGCGAAACCCCCTGAGAGCCACGATACGGAAAACCTTCGAGACGCCGCCGCGAATCCCATCTCGGGGATTCAGATCGCCTCCGCACCCCCGGAGGGGATTCATCTCCGAGGACTCTACACCGCCATGGTCGCCTCCGGAGTGATGAGTGAGTAGTTCACCCTGGACCATGGGTCCATAGCAGAGCTAGATGGTCGTCTTCTCCTTGTTGTGCTTCATTGTTGGATCTTGTGAGCTGCCTAACATGATCAAGATCATCTATCTGTAATACTATATGTTGTGTTTGTCGGGATCCGATGGATAGAGAGTACTATGATTATGGTGATTATCAATCTATTGTTTATGTGTTGTTTATGATCTTGCATGCTCTCCGTTATTAGTAGAGGCTCTGGCCAAGTTTTTGCTCTTAACTCCAAGAGGGGGTATTTATGCTCGATAGTGGGTTCATGCCTTCATTTACACCTGGGATCGTGACAGTAGGTTCTAAGGTTGTGATGTGATGTTGCCACTAGGGATAAAACATTGATGCTATGTCTAAGGATGTAGTTGTTGATTACATTACGCACCATACTTAATGCAATTGTCTGTTGCTTAGCAACTTAATACTAATGGGGTTCGGATGATAACTGAAGGTGGACTTTTTAGGCATAGATGCAGTTGGATGGCGGTCTATGTACTTTGTCGTAATGCCGGATTAAATCTCACTATATTTATCATATCATGTATATGCATTATTATGCCTTTCTCTATTTGTCAATTGCCCGACTGTAATTTGTTCACCCAACATGCTTTTATCTTATGGGAGAGACACCTCTAGTGAACCGTGGACCCCGGTCCTATTCTTTACATAGCATACAATCTACTGCAATTGTGTTTACTTTTTTCTTTGCAAACATCTTCCACTCGATACGTTTAATCCTTTGTTACAAGCCGGTGAGATTGACAACCTCACTGCTTCGTTGGGACAAAGTACTTGGGTTGTGTTGTGCAGGTTCCGCGTTGGCGCCGGAATCCCTGGTGTTGCGCCGCATCACATTTCGCGACCATCAACCTTCAACGTGCTTCTTGGCTCCTCGGTTCGATTAAACCTTGGTTTCTTTCTGAGGGAAAACTTGCTACTGTGCGCATCATACCTTCCTCTTGGGGTTCCCAACGAACGTGTGAGTTACACGCCATCAATGGCACACTGAAAGAACTCCTCAAGGTAAGAAGGTAAATTCTGTTGAAGAAACCTCTTCTTTGGGTGATAAGATTGATGCTATTATGTCTATGCTGGCAAATGGTAGATCTCATATTGATCCTAATAATGTTCCTTTAGCTTCAATGGTTGCTCAAGAAGAAAATGTTGATGTGAATTTCATTAAGAGTAATAATTTTAACAACAATGCTTATAGGAATAATTATGGTAACAACAACTATAGGTCATATCCTTCTAATAATGGTAGTGGTTATGGTAATTCTTATGTTAATTCTTACAACAATAATAAGAGTGTACCCTCTGGTCTTGAAGTGATGCTTAAAGAATTTATTAGTACACAAACTGCTTTTAATAAAACTGTTGAGGAAAAGCTTGGTAAAATTGATGTTCTTGCTTCTAAGGTTGATAGTCTTGCTCTTGATGTTAATCTTTTAAAACTTAAAATAATGCCTGAGGAAGTTAAAGATGCTAGGTTTGCTAAAACAAATGCCATCCAAGTTCGAATTAATGATAATATTAGAATGTTGGCTGAATTGCATGCTAGGTGGGATAGAAAAGTGATACGTCCAAACCGTATCTACTTTCCCGAACACTTTTGCTATTGTGTTTTGCCTCTAATTTGTGTATTTTGGATACAACTAACACGGACTAACGCTGTTTTCAGCAGAATTGCTCTGGTGTCTCGTTTTTGTGCAGAAATCCAACTTTCGGAAAAACCTCGAATTTATACAGAAAGCCCTATTTTCCCAGAAGACTCACGGAGCGAAGGGCGAGCCAGTGGGGGTACGAGGGCCCCACACACTAGGCGGCGCGCGGCCCGGGGGCGCGCGGCCCTAGTGTGTGGCCCCCTCGGCTGGCCCCCGACGCCCCTTCGGACTACTTATCGCCCTCGACCTAAAAACGCACGGAGAGAAGTCGAAGTCGAGAAACCCTCCAGAGAGCCGCCACATCGCGAAACTCCGTCTCGGGAGCCGAAGTCTCCGTTGGCACTCCGCCGGGACGGGGAATTGGAGGAGATCTTCACCGCCATCACCGCCAACGCCTCTCCATCGACCAGCCATGTTTCCCCCATCCATGTGTGAGTAATTCCCCCGCTGTAGGCTGAAGGGGATGGTAGGGATTGGATGAGATTGGTCATGTAATAGTCATAAGATTGTTAGGGCATAGTGCCTAGTATCCGTAGATGTCACTTTTATGATATTGTTGCAACTTGTTATGCTTAATGCTTGTCACTAGGGCCCGAGTGCCATGATCTCAGATCTGAACATGTTATTGATTCATGAAGATATTCGTTGTTTATGATCTTTGATACGTCTCCAACGTATCGATAATTTCTTATGTCCCATGCTACTTTATTGATGATACCTACATGTTTTATGCACATTATATGTCGTATTTACGCATTTTCTGGAACTAACCTATTAACAAGATGCGAAGAGCCATTCTGTTGCTGTTTTTGTTTCAGAAATCCTAGTAACGAAATATTCTCGGAATTGGACGAAATCACCGCCCAGGGTCCTATTTTTGCACGAAGCTTCCAGAAGACCGAAGGGGAGTCGAAGTGGGGCCACGAGGTGGCCAGATGACGAGGCGGCGCGGCCGGGCCCGGCCGCGCCGGCCGTCATCGGGCCTCGTGCCGCCTCTTGACCTCGCCCTTTCGCCTACTTATAGCCTCCGTCGCGAAACCCCCGTCGAGAGCCACGATACGGAAAACCTTCCGAGACGCCGCGCGCGAATCCCATCTCGGGGATTCAGGAGATCGCCTCCGCACCCGATGCGCGTAAATGTACACGTCCGTTGGGAACCCCAAGAGGAAGGTATGATGCACAGTGGCAAGTTTTCCCTCGAAAGAAACCAAGGTTGATCGAACCAGGAGGAGCCAAGAAGCACGTTGAAGGTTGATGGTCGCGAAATGTGATGCGGCGCAACACCATTCCTACGCCAACGTGGAATGCACAACAAAACCAAAGTACTTTGCCCCACGAAACAGTGAGGTTGTCAATCTCACGCTTGTTGTAACAAAGGATTAAACGTATCGAGTGGAAGATGTTTGCAAAGAAAACAGTAAACACAATTGCAGATTGTATGCTATGTAAAGAATAGGACCGGGTCCACAGTTCACTAGAGGTGTCTCTCCCATAAGATAAAAGCATGTTGGGTGAACAAATTACGGTCGGGCAATTGACAAATAGAGAAAGGCATAACAATGCATATACATGATATGATAAATATAGTGATATTTAATTGGGCATTACGACAAAGTACATAGACCGCCATCCAACCGCATCTATGCCTAAAAAGTCCACCTTCAGGTTATCATCCGAACCCCATTCGAGGTTGCTAAGCAACAGACAATTGCATTAAGTATGGTGCGTAATGTAATCAACAACTACATCCTTAGACATAGCATCAATGTTTTATCCCTAGTGGCAACAACACATCACAACCTTAGAACTTTCTGTCACTGTCCAGTTCAATGAAGGCATGAACCCACTATCGAGCATAAATACTCCCTCTTGGAGTTAAGAGTAAAAACTTGGCCAGAGCCTCTACTAATAACGGAGAGCATGCAAGATCATAAACAACACATAAACAATAGATTGATAATCACCATAATCATAGTACTCTCTATCCATCGGATCCCGACAAACACAACATATAGAATTACGGATAGATGATCTTGATCATGTTAGGCAGCTCACAAGATCCAACAATGAAGCACAACAAGGAGAAGACGACCATCTAGCTACGCTATGGACCCATGGTCCAGGGGTGAACTACTCACTCATCACTCCGGAGGCGACCATGGCGGTGTAGAGTCCTCCGGAGATGAATCCCCTCTCCGGCAGGGTGCCGGCGATCTCCCGAATCCCCGAGATGGGATTCGCGGCGGCGGCGTCTCAAGGTTTTCCGTATCGTGGCTCTCGGTCCGGGGTTTCGCGACGGAGGCTTTAAGTAGGCGGAGGGTCCACACGGGGGCCCAGGGGGTAGGTCGGCGCGGCCAGGGCCTGGGCCGCGCCGCCCTAGCCTCTGGCTGCCTCGTGGCCCCACTTCGTTATCTCTTCGGTCTTCTGGAAGCTTCGTGCAAAATAGGACCCTGGGCGAAAGTTTCGTCCAATTCCGAGAATATTTCTTTACTAGATTTCTGAAACCAAAAACAGCAACAATGGCTCTTCGGCATCTTGTTAATAGGTTAGTTCCAGAAAATGCATAAATATGACATATAATGTGCATAAAACATGTAGGTATCATCAATAAAGTAGCATGGAACATAAGAAATTATCGATACGTTGAGACGTATCACACCTGCCGAGAGGATTCATCTCCGGAGGACTCTTCATCGCCATGATCGCCTCCGGAGTGATGAGTGAGTAGTTCACCCCTGGACTATGCCTGTAGCTAGATGGTCATCTTCTCCTAATTGTGCTTCATTGTTGGATCTTGTGAGCTGCCTAACATGATCAAGATCATCTATCTGTAATACTATATGTTGTGTTTGTCGGGATCCGATGGATAGAGAATACTATGTTATGGTGATTATCAATCTATTGTTTATGTGTTGTTTATGATCTTGCATGCTCTCCGTTATTAGTAGAGGCTCTGGCCAAGTTTTTGCTCTTAACTCCAGAGGAGTATTTATGCTCGATAGTGGGTTCATGCCTTCATTGATACCGGGACAGTGACAGAAAGTTCTAAGGTTGTGATGTGTTGTTGCCACTAGGGATAAAACATTGATTCTATGTCTAAGGATGTAGTTGTCGATTACATTACGCACCATACTTAATGCAATTGTTTGTTGCTTTGCAACTTAATACTGAATGGGGTTCGGATGATAACTTGAAGGTGGACTTTTTAGGCATAGATGCAGTTGGATGGCGGTCTATGTACTTTGTCGTAATGCCCGGATTAAATCTCACTATATTTATCATATCATGTACATGCATTGTTATGCCCTTCTCTATTTGTCAATTGCCCGACTGTAATTTGTTCACCCAACATGCTTTTATCTTATGGGAGAGACACCTCTAGTGAACTGTGGACCCCGGTCCTATTCCTTACATCGCATACAATCTACGCAATACTTGTTTTATCGTTTTCTTGCAAACAATCATCTTCCACACAATACGGTTAATCCTTTGTTACAGCAAGCCGGTGAGATTGACAACCTCACTGTTTCGTTGGGGCAAAGTACTTTGGTTTTGTTGTGCAGGTTCCATGTTGGCGCCGGAATCCCTGTTGTTGCGCCGCATCACATTTCGCCACCATCAACCTTCAACGTGCTTCTTGACTCCTACTGGTCCGATTAAACCTTGGTTTCTTTCGAGGGAAAACTTGCCCGTGCGCATCATACCTTCCTCTTGGGGTTCCCAACGGACGTGTACATCTACGCGCATCAAGCACTTTTTCTGGCGCCGTTGCCGGGAGATCAAGACACGCTGCAAGGGGTCTCCACTTCTCAATCTCTTTACTTTGTTTTTGTCTTGCTTTATTTTATTTACTACTTTGTTTGCTGCACCTAAACAAAACACAAAAAATTAGTTGCTAGTTTTACTTTATTTATTGTCTTGCTCTCCATATCAAAAACACAAAAAAATTAGTTACTTGCATTTACTTTATCTAGTTTGTTTTATTTACCGTTGCTAAAATGAATACCCCTGAAAATACTAAGTTGTGTGACTTCACAAACGCAAATAATAATGATTTCCTATGCACACCTATTGCTCCACCTGCTACTACAGCAGAATTCTTTGAAATTAAACCTGCTTTACTGAACTTGGTTATGAGAGATCAATTTTCTGGTGTTAGTTCTGATGATGCTGCTGCCCATCTTAATAATTTTGTTGAACTTTGTGAAATGCAAAAGTATAAGGATGTAGATGGTGATATTATTAAATTGAAAGTGTTTCCTTTCTCATTAAGAGGAAGAGCTAAAGATTGGTTGCTATCTTTGCCTAAGAATAGTATTGATTCATGGACTAAATGTAAGGATGCTTTTATTGGTAGATATTATCCTCCCGCTAAAATTATATCTTTGAGAAGTAGCACAATGAATTTTAAGCAATTAGATACTGAACATGTTGCTCAAGCATGGGAGAGAATGAAAACTTTGGTAAAGAATTGCCCAACCCATGGACCGACTACTTGGATGATCATCCAAACCTTCTATGCAGGACTAAATTTTTCTTCACGAATTTATTGGATTCAGCCTGGAGGTACCTTTATGTCCATCACTTTGGGGGCGGCTACAAAACTTCTTGATGATATGATGATAAATTACTCGAATGGCACACGGAAAGAGCTCCACAAGGTAAGAAGGTAAATTCTGTTGAAGAAACCTCTTCCTTGAGTGATAAGATTGATGTGATTATGTCTATGCTTGTGAATGGTAGATCTAATGTTGATCCAAATAATGTTCCTTTAGCTTCATTGGTTGCTCGAGAAGAAAATGTTGATGTGAATTTCATTAAAAATAATAATTTCAACAACAATGCTTATAGGAACAACTCTGGTAATAACTATAGGCCATATCCTTCTGCTAATGGTAATGGTTATGGTAATTCTTATGGGAATTCTTACAATAATAATAGGAGTGTACCCTCTGGTCTTGAAGCTATGCTTAAAGAATTTATTAGTACACAAACTGCTTTTAACAAATCTGTTGAGGAAAAGCTTGATAAAATTGATATTATTGCTTCTAGAGTTGATAGACTTGCCTCTGATGTTAATCTTTTAAAATTGAAAGTTATGCCTAATAATGATATTGATAATAAGATTACTACTACAGCAAATGCCATCCAAGTTAGAATTAATGAAACTGCTTGTGATAAAACTGCTGAATTTTTTCCAACCTTGGGGACAATGATCCCATTGCTGTAGCTCATAATGATTTAGACTTTGATGATTGCCACATCTCTGAAGTTATAAAGTTCTTACAAAAACTTGCTAAAAGTCCTAATGCTAGTGCTATAAATTTAGCCTTTACAAAACATATTACAAATGCTCTCATAAAAGCTAGAGAAGAGAAACTAAAACTTGAAACTTCTATTCCTAGAAAGTTAGAAGATGGTTGGGAGCCCATCATTAAAATGAAATTCAATAACTTTGAATGTAATGCTTTATGTGATCTTGGTGCAAGTATTTCTGTGATGCCTAAAAAGATTTATGATATGCTTGACTTGCCACCATTGAAGAATTGTTATTTGGATGTTAATCTTGTCGATAATGTTAAAAAGAAACCTTTGGGGAGGATTGATAATGTGCGCATTACGGTTAACAATAACCTTGTCCCCGTTGATTTTGTTGTCTTGGATATCGAATGCAATGCATCTTGTCCTATTGTATTGGGAAGACCTTTTCTTCGAACCGTTGGTGCTGTTATTGATATGAGGGAAGGTAATATTAAATATCAATTTCCTCTCAAGAAAGGTATGGAACACTTCCCTAGAAAGATAATGAAGTTGCCTTTTGATTCTATTATTAGAACAAGTTATGATGTTGATGCTTCATCTGTTGATAATACTTGATTTGCACTTTCTGCGCCTAGCTGAAAGGCGTTAAAGAAAAGCGCTTATGGGAGACAACCCATGTTTTTACTACAGTACCTTCTTTTATATTTGAGTATTGGAAGTTGTTTACTACTGTAGCAACCTCTCCTTATCATGTTTTTGTGCCAAGTAAAGTTTCTATGTCATAGTTGATGTTATATTTGGGATCGCTGCGCAGAAACAGCATTGCTGTCTGTCACGAATCTGGGCACAAGTCTCTGTAGAAAATTCGAAAAAATCTGCCAATTTACGAGCGTGATTGATACGTCTCCAACGTATCGATAATTTCTTATGTTCCATGCTACTTTATTGATGATACCTACATGTTTTATGCACACTTTATGTCATATTCGTGCATTTTCTGGAACTAACCTATTAACAAGATGCCGAAGTGCCAGTTCCTGTTTTCTGCTGTTTTTGGTTTCAGAAATCCTAGTAAGGAAATATTCTCGGAATTGGACGAAATCAACGCCCAGGGTTCCTATTTTGCCCGAAGCATCCAACACCCGAGAGCCACCAGAGGAGGGCCCTGTGGGCCCAGATGACATGGTGGCGTGGCCCAGGCCCTGGCCGCGCCACCCTATGGTCTCGTCGCCCTTTGACCCCCTGCGCCGCCTCTTCGCCTATATAAAGCCCCCGCATCGAAAACCCTTACGGAGGAAGCCACGATACGAGAAAAGTTCCGAGCCGCCGTCATCGCGAAGCCAAGATCTGGGGGACAGGAGTCTCTGTTCCGGCACCCGCCGGAGCGGGGAAGTGCCCCCGGAAGGCTTCTCCATCGACACCGCTGCCATCTCCACCGCCATCTTCATCACCGCGCTCCCATGAGGGGGAGTAGTTCTCCATCGAGGCTCGGGGCTGTACCGGTAGCTATGTGGTTCATCTCTCTCCTATGTAGTTCAATACAATAATCTCATGAGCTGCTTTACATGATTGAGATTCATATGAGTTTTGTATCACAATTTATCTATGTGCTACTCTAGTGATGTGTTATTAAAGTAGTTTTATTCCTCCTGCATGTGTGCAAAGGTGACAGTGCGTGCACCGTGTTAGTACTTGGTTTATGCTATGATCATGATCTCTTGTAGATTGCGAAGTTAACTATTGCTATGATAATATTGATGTGATCTATTCCTCCTACATATGCATGAAGGTGACAGTGTGCATGCTATGCTAGTACTTGGTTTAGTCGTTTTGATCTATCTTACACTTAAGGTTACTTAAACATGAGCATTATTGTGGAGCTTGTTAACTCCGGCATTGAGGGTTCGTGTAATCCTACGCAATGTGTTCATCATCCAACAAAAGTGTAGAGTATGCATTTATCTATTCTGTTATGTGATCAATGTTGAGAGTGTCCACTAGTGAAAGTGTAATCCCTAGGCCTTGTTCCTAAATACTGCTGAGTTACTACCGCTTGTTTACTGTTTTACTGTGTTACTACTGCAATACTACCACCATCAACTACACGCCAGCAAGCTATTTCTGGCACCGTTGCTACTGCTCATATATATTCATACCACATGTATTTCACTATCTCTTCGCCGAACTAGTGCACCTATTTGGTGTGTTGGGGACACAAGAGACTTCTTGCTTTGTGGTTGCAGGGTTGCATGAGAGGGATATCTTTGACCTCTTCCTCCCTGAGTTCGATAAACCTTGGGTGATCCACTTAAGGGAAAACTTGCTGCTGTTCTACAAACCTCTGCACTTGGAGGCCCAACACTGTCTACAGGAAAGGAGGGGAATAGACATCAAGCACTTTTCCGCGCCGTTGCCGGAGGAAAGGTAAGGTACTCACACTCCGGATCTCGGCTACTAAGCTATTTTCCGGCGCCATTGTAAGTACTCAAGCTATTTCCTTTAGACTCGCAATTGCGACATTTGGTTTCTTGTTTACACTAGTTAGGCATAATGGAAAACAACAAAAATATGAGAGATCTTTATGAACTTTATCTTGAATTAGGACATGATGTGTTTGAAGAGAGAATTAAAAAACCCATGGAACTTTATATGCATGATAATGGGAATGTTATTAGTATGAATGCTTTGAACACCATTGTTGCTAATGCTATGGAAAATTCTAAGCTTGGGGAGCTGGCTTTGATGAGCATGATATTTTTAGTCCCCAAGCATTGAGGAGAAAATTTACTTTGATGATACTTTGCCTCCTATTTATGATGATTATAATGATAGTAGTCTTTTGTTACCACCTGTTATGGAGGATAAATTTGATTATGATTACAATATACCTCCTATATCTGATAGCTACTTTGTTGAATTTGCTCCCACTACAACTAATAAAATTGATTATGCTTATGTTGGGAGTAGTAATTATTTTATGCATGAGACTCATGATAAGAATGCTTTATGTGATAGTTATATTGTTGAGTTTGCTCATGATGCTACTGAAAGTTATTATGAGAGAGGAAAATATGGTTGTAGAAATTTTCATGTTACTAAAACATCTCTCTATGTGCTGAAATTTTTGAAGCTACACTTGTTTTATCTTCCTATGCTTGTTACTTTGCTCTTCATGAACTTGTTTATTTACAAGATTCCTATGCATAGGAAGCATGTTAGACTTAAATGTGTTTTGAATTTGCCTCTTGATGTTCTCTTTTGCTTCATTGTCTATTTTCATGAGAGCATCATTAAAACTTTGAGCCCATCTTAATGGCTATAAAGAAAGAACTTCTTGGGAGATAACCCATGTGTTTATTTTACTACAGCAATTTTTGTTTTGTTGAGTCTTGGAAGTTGTTTACTACTGTAGCAACCTCTCCTTATCATGTTTTTGTGCCAAGTAAAGTTTCTATGTCAAAGTTGATGTTATATTTGGGATCGCTGCGCAGAAACAGCATTGCTGTCTGTCACGAATCTGGGCACAATTCTCTGTAGAAAATTCTAAAAAATCTGCCAATTTACGAGCGTGATCCTCAGATATGTACGCAACTTTCATTAGTTTTGAGTTTTTCCATTTGAGCAAGTCTGGTGCCATCTCTAAATTCGTCTTTACGGACTGTTCTGTTTTTGACAGATTCTGCCTTTTATTTCGCATTGCCTCTTTTGCTATGTTGGATTTATTTCTTTGATCCATTAATGTCCAGTAGCATTATGCAATGTCCAGAAGTGAAAATAATGATTGTGTCACCTCTGAATGAGTGAATTATTAATGATGCACTAACCCTCTAATGAGTTTGCTTGAAGTTTGGTGTGAAGGAAGTTTTCAAGGGTCAATAGAAGAGGTGATATAATGTGATCAAGAAGAGTGAAAGGTCTAAGCTTGGGGATGCCCCGGTGGTTCATCCCTGCATATTTCAAGAAGACTCAAGCATCTAAGCTTGGGGATGCCCAAGGCATCCCCTTCTTCATCGACAACTTATCAGGTTTCTTCTAGTGAAACTATATTTTTATTCGGTCACATCTTATGTACTTTACTTGGAGCGTCTGTGTGCTTTTATTTTTGTTTTTGATTTGTTATCTTAGTTCTCTGAATAAGTTCATCCTTGTGTGGGGGAGAGACATGCTCCGCTGGTTCGTATGAACACATGTGTTCTTAGCTCATAATATTCATGGCGAAGTTTCCTCTTCGTTAAATTGTTATATGGTTGGAATTGAAAAATGCTACATGTAGTAATTGGTAAAATGTCTTGGATAATGTGATACTTGGCAATTGTTGTGCTCATGTTTAAGCTCTTGCATCATATGCTTTGCACCCATTAATGAAGAAATACATAGAGCTTGCTAAAATTTGGTTTGCATATTTGGTTTCTCTAAGGTCTAGATAATATCTAGTATTGAGTTTTGAACAACAAGGAAGACAGTGTAGAGTCTTATAATGTTTACAATATGTCTTTTATGTGAGTTTTGCTGCACTTGTTCATCCTTGAGTTTGCTTCAAATAACCTTGCTAGCCTAAACCTTGTATCGAGAGGGAATACTTCTCATGCATCCAAAATCCTTGAGCCAACTACTATGCCATTTGTGTCCACCATACCTACCTACTACATGGTATTTCTCCGCCATTCCAAAGTAAATTGCTTGAGTGCTACCTTTAAAATTCCATCATTCACCTTTGCAATATATAGCTCATGGGACAAAATAGCCTTAAAAACTATCGTAGTATTGAATATGTACTTATGCACTTTATCTCTTATTAAGTTGCTTGTTGTGCGATAACCATGCTTCTGGGGACGCCATCAACTACTCTTTGTTGAATATCATGTGAGTTGCTATGCATGTCCGTCTTGTCCGAAGGATCTATCATTTTAGTGGTTGGAGCATGCAAAATTGTTAGAGAAGAACATTGGGCCGCTAACTAAAGCCATGAATCATGGTTGAAGTTTCAGTTTTGGACATATATCCTCAATCTCATATGAGAATAATAATCATTGCTACATGCTTATGCATTTAAGAGGAGTCCATTATCTGTTGTCCATGTTGTCCCGGTATGGATGTCTAAGTTGAGAATAATCAAAGCGAGAAATCCAAAATGCGAGCATTCTCCTTAGACCTTTGTACAGGCGGCATGGAGGTACCCCTTTGTGACACTTGGTTGAAACATGGCATGCAAAGATCCGGTAGTCCAAGCTAAGTAGGACGAGGTGCGGGCACTATTAGTATACTATGCATGAGGCTTGCAACTTGTAAGATATAATTTACATAACTCATATGCTTTATTACTACCGTTGACAAAATTGTTTCATGTTTTCAAAATAAAAGCTCTAGCACAAATACAGCAATCGATGCTTTCCTCTTTGAAGGACCTTTCTTTTACTTTTATTGTTGAGTCAGTTTACCTATCTCCTTCCACCTTAAGAAGCAAACACTTGTGTGAACTGTGCATTGATTCCTACATACTTGCATATTGCACTTGTTATACTACTTTATGTTGACAATTATCCATGAGATATACATGTTATAAGTTGAAAGCAACCGCTGAAACTTAATCTTCCTTTGTGTTGCTTCAATGCCTTTACTTTGATTTATTGCTTTATGAGTTAACTCTTATGCAAGACTTATTGATGCTTGTCTTGAAGTACTATTCATGAAAAGTCTTTGCTTTATGATTCACTTGTTTACTCATGTCATTACCATTGTTTTGATCGCTGCATTCATTACATATGTTTACAATATGATCAAGTTTATGATGGCATGTCACTTAAGAAATTATCTTTGTTATCGTTTTACCTGCTCGGGACGGCAGAACTAACAGGGATGCTGATACGTCTCCAACGTATCGATAATTTCTTATGTTCCATGCTACTTTATTGATGATACCTACATGTTTTATGCACACTTTATGTCATATTCGTGCATTTTCTGGAACTAACCTATTAACAAGATGCGAAGTGCCAGTTCCTTTTTCTGCTGTTTTTGGTTTCAGAAATCCTAGTAAGGAAATATTCTCGGAATTGGACGAAATCAACGCCCAGGTTCCTATTTTGCCCGGAAGCATCCGAACACCGAGAGCCACCGGAGGGCCCTGGTGGGCCCAGAGATGACATGGTGGCGCGCCCAGCCCTGGCGCCACCTATGGTCTCGTCGCCTTGACCCCCTGCGCCGCCTCTTCGCCTATATAAAGCCCCCGCATCGAAAACCCTTACAGAGGAAGCCACGATACGAGAAAGTTCCAGAGCCGTCATCATCGCGAAGCCAAGATGCGGGGACAGGAGTCTCTGTTCGGCACCTGCAGGACGGATGCCCCGGAAGGCTTCTCCATCGACACCGCTGCCATCTCCACCGCCATCTTCATCACGCTGCTGCTCCCATGAGGAGGAGTAGTTCTCCATCGAGGCTCGGGGCTGTACCGGTAGCTATGTGGTTCATCTCTCTCCTATGTAGTTCAATACAATAATCTCATGAGTTGCTTTACATGATTGAGATTCATATGAGTTTTGTATCACAATTTATCTATGTGCTACTCTAGTGATGTGTTATTAAAGTAGTTTTATTCCTCCTGCATGTGTGCAAAGGTGACAGTGCGTGCACCGTGTTAGTACTTGGTTTATGCTATGATCATGATCTCTTGTAGATTGCGAAGTTAACTATTGCTATGATAATATTGATGTGATCTATTCCTCCTACATATGCATGAAGGTGACAGTGTGCATGCTATGCTAGTACTTGGTTTAGTCGTTTTGATCTATCTTACACTTAAGGTTACTTAAACATGAGCATTATTGTGGAGCTTGTTAACTCCGGCATTGAGGGTTCGTGTAATCCTACGCAATGTGTTCATCATCCAACAAAAGTGTAGAGTATGCATTTATCTATTCTGTTATGTGATCAATGTTGAGAGTGTCCCTAGTGAAAGTGTAATCCCTAGGCCTTGTTCCTAAATACTGCTGAGTTACTCTTTGCTTGTTTTACTGTGTTACTCTGTTGCAATACTACCACCATCAACTACACGCCAGCAAGCTATTTTCTGGCACCGTTGCTACTGCTCATATATATTCATACCACCTGTATTTCACTATCTCTTCGCCGAACTAGTGCACCTATTTGGTGTGTTGGGGACACAAGAGACTTCTTGCTTTGTGGTTGCAGGGTTGCATGAGAGGGATATCTTTGACCTCTTCCTCCCCGAGTTCGATAAACCTTGGGTGATCCACTTAAGGGAAAACTTGCTGCTGTTCTACAAACCTCTGCACTTGGAGGCCCAACACTGTCTACAGGAAAGGAGGGGGAACGTAGACATCAGTGATCCTCAGATATGTACGCAACTTTCATTAGTTTTGAGTTTTTCCATTTTAACAAGTCTGGTGCCACTTTAAAATTCGTATTTACGGACTGTTCTGTTTTTGACAGATTATGCCTTTTATTTCGCATTGCCTCTTTTGCTATGTTGGATGAATTTCTTTGATCCACTAATATCCAGTAGCTTTATGCAATGTCCAGAAGTGTAAAGAATGATTATGTCACCTCTGAATGTGTGAATTATTAATTGTGCACTAACCCTCTAATGAGTTTGCTTGAAGTTTGGTGTGAAGGAAGTTTTCAAGGGTCAAGAGGGAGTATGATATACTATGATCAAGAGGAGTGAAAGCTCTAAGCTTGGGGATGCCCCGTGGTTCATCCCTGCATATTTTAAGAAGACTCAAGCGTCTAAGCTTGGGGATGCCCAAGGCATCCCCTTCTTCATCGACAACATCATCAGGTTCCTCCCCTGAAACTATATTTTTATTCAGTCACATCTTGTGTTCTTTACTTGGAGCGTCGGTTTGTTTTTGTTTTTGTTTTTGTTTGAATAAAATGGATCCTAGCATTCACTTTGTGGGAGAGAGACACGCTCCGCTGTTGCATATGGACAAATATGTCCTTAGGCTTTACTCATAATGTTCAAGGCAAAGTTTCTTCTTCGTTAAATTGTTATAAGGTTGGAATTGGAAAATGCTACATGTAGTAATTCTAAAATGTCTTGGATAATATGATACTTGGCAATTGTTGTGCTCATGTTTAAGCTCTTGCATCATATACTTTGCACCCATTAATGAAGTAATACATAGAGCTTGCTAAAATTGGATTTGCATATTTGGTCTCTCTAAGGTCTAGATAATATCTAGTATTGAGTTTTGAACAACAAGGAAGACGGTGTAGAGTCTTATAATGTTTACAATATGTCTTTTATGTGAGTTTTGCTGCACGGTTCATCCTTGAGTTTGCTTCAAATAACCTTGCTAGCCTAAACCTTGTATCGAGAGGGAATACTTCTCATGCATCCAAAATCCTTGAGCCAACTACTATGCCATTTGTGTCCACCATACCTACCTACTACATGGTATTTCTCCGCCATTCCAAAGTAAATTGCTTGAGTGCTACCTTTAAAATTCCATCATTCGCCTTTGCAATATATATCTCATGGGACAAAATAGCCTTAAAAACTATCGTAGTATTGAATATGTACTTATGCACTTTATCTTTTATTAAGTTGCTTGTTGTGCGATAACCATGCTTCGGGGAACGCCATCAACTATTCTTTGTTGAATATCATGTGAGTTGCTATGCATGTCCGTCTTGTCTGAAGGATCTATCACCTTAATGATTGGAGCATGCAAATTGTTAGAGAAGAACATTGGGCCGCTAACTAAAGCCATGAATCATGGTTGAAGTTTCAGTTTTGGACATATATCCTCAATCTCATATGAGAATAATAATTGTTTCTACATGCTTATGCATTAAAGAGGAGTCCATTATCTGTTGTCCATGTTGTCCCGGTATGGATGTCTAAGTTGAGAATAATCAAAAGCGAGAAATCCAAAATGCGAGCTTTCTCCTTAGACCTTTGTACAGACGGCATGGAGGTACTGTAACATCCCAAGTTTCAACAATAATAAAATCAAGAGAGAGTTTCAATTATTCAAAATTTGCAACAAACAAAAACTTTTTCTATACATGTAGTGCCACATATAGATTCATGCATTTGAGTAAAATTCTTTTGTGCAATTGCCATGATGAGTGTTAGCATGTTTAACTATTGCTATGTAAACCCTAACCAAGATCACCAAACCCTAATTTGAGGGGAAATGGAGAAAATGGGAAAAACCCCATTTTCACTTACATACACAATATGCAAAATTGCAAATCCTCAACCAAGGCCATAATTGCTTGCTCCCTTGCTTCTAAAATACTTCAATATGATAAACTAACACAATTGCATCATTGGATCAAGAATCAAACACAAGGAAATCAAAAATCTTACATACATATGATAATGGTCACTTGTCCCAAAAATATTTTCTTCACTACTTTACCCCTCTGGTTTTCTCATTTCTTGAACTAAACTTGGTCAACCAAAGCCATGTCATCCAAGACCATGTCAAGGTGAGTAACTTTGATGTTGACCACCATGGCTAGAGTTGACTAGGTTGACCAGAATAAAAGTGACAAGTAGGGATGCTGAAATAAAGTGAAGATCATGTCACTTTTGACATTTTGCAAATCAATTCCAAAATGAGTACCACCACCACCAATACCTCACTCTAATTATATAAAAGAGATTCACCAAAAAGAATTTCAAAATTCAAATAAAATTCTCTTGCGGCCATTATGTCGAACAGGTGGCAGGCATCATTTCCAAATTGTGTTACACACTATTATCCAGTGGTTTCTTCACTAAACCTCTTTAAACCTGTGATCATTACACACCTCTACATCCCCTGCATCATCCCAGTACCTGCCTTGGTCGATTAAAGTGAGAGGAGGGGGAAAAGAAACCCTAGACTATGCATGCCGTGGCCATGCCGGCCACCTTTGGGCACCCCTCTCTCTGGCCTCCCTCTCACTTTCTCTTCATGTCTGCGAGCATCTCTGAGCATAAGGACCAAGCCTGTACCACTCACTCGATCGCCAATGCACGGCATTGCCCAGAACGCCCGCGTCCAAAACCATGCCAGAGCATGCCAGCCAACGCGGTGAGCGCGCTCTGGACGCGCCAGTACGTCGTGCACTCGAGCGCGACCGTCCTCCTCCTGCATCCCTACCACTGCGTCGAGCAACTACTCCACGCCCTCTACCACCTAGACATGCTCAAGCACGCGCAGAGGCCTTGTCACCATCGTCCTCGTCGGAATTATGCCGCGGGTACCGCCGCAGACATTGCACGCGCTCGAGCGATTCCGTAGCCCTATCGCTGTGCCCGCTACACCTAGAGCATCTCCAGGGCGACGCCTACACGCTGCCGTCCTTCGCTTGCCCTTTCGCTCGCCGGAAACGCCACGCCATGGCCGCTCCCTTGCAGCACCTCGCGGCACCCCTCGACACTATAAATAGAGGCACTCCCAGCACGCTCTCCTCACACCACTCGACTCCCCTCTCACCACTGATCCTCCTCATCACCGTAGCTAGTTCGATTACTGCCGGAGGCGACTCAATTTCAAGATCGGAGCCGCCGGGGGACGCAGCTCACCGTCGACGATAGGCGCCACCCCGAGCTTCGCCATGCTACCACCGCCTCAGCACCCTCGACCACGTCGCCTCGCCACCAGTAGAACACCGCGGGAACCCTGGTAGGCTCTCCGCCCCCTACGACACCGTGAGCTCGCGGAATCCCGCGGGGACGACGCTCACAGCCGTTGATCGCTGCTCACATCCTACGGCCTAAATTGATCGTACCGCTTCGGCGTGTAAAGAGTCAACGACGGGTGGCCCCTCGTCGTGCAGCCCACGCGCACCAGATGCGTGTTGGGTCGCGCAGTGATGGTTTAAACCGTTTCGGCCCATTAGGTTTTCCCGCGTGGCCCAAAAATTCAAATAGGATTTAATCTATTTAGTTCAAATTCAATACAGATGCCAACTTCAAATTTGAATATCTTGAGATCTACTACACCAAATTTAACCAATTTTATATATTCAGAAAGCTCATAAAATTATCTAAATAATGCCACTGGCCTCATATCCAAATTCGTATTTAATTTTAAATGATAAAAATAACAAGGCAGAGCCTTTTCTAACTTCAAATAAATATTAAGAATTAGTTATAAATAATTTTGAGTTGATTCCAATTTCAATAAATCACAAATGATGTCCTCTAATTGATTATGCAATAATATAGACAGGTTATTTGCATGATCATGGACTAGATGAAATAAAATGGCTATGTAGTCAATTCTAGTGCCTTCTCAACTTGAATTCAAATTTAATAATTAATATGAGAGGTATCTTCTCATTTAAATCTTGATCCTAAGTAATACAACCAGAGGGAATGACTTAGAATAATGAACCTCTGATAGCTATTACTTAGAGATTTTAATTCAATTAAATGACAAGTATTAAAACCATGTGAAGTATAGTACTTCAATTATTATATACTCACATATAATAGATATGGAATGTTGACCTTGGGTCACCCTATATTTCATACCTGATTATTATATGAAGAGATTAAATCTTAGTATAAGGTACTAAGAGGAACTAAATTCCTCTAAGGAGCTACATACAAAGTTAAGAAATAATAATAATGAGAGGAAATTAGTTTTCTATCTTAAATCAAAACTCATCAAATAAATCCATCATGCCATGTTTGATTGAAAATAGGATTAATGTGTGAAATCTTTTAAGTGTTTCTAGTATAGTATGTGAGCTTGGTTTAGTATTTATACCTCGTATTCGTATATAGACGCTAGTAACGAGGAGTATCAAGAGGAGGAAGCCTACTCCCAAGAAGAAGAGGAGAACTTTGATCACTACTCAGCTCAAGGCAAGCTAATAATCTTGCTAACCACCATGATGCAAGCTCTACGAGAGCAATGCATCATCACCCCTTTAAATTTATGTTGTACCTATCCCATGTTTTTATCTTGCAATTACTTTTGCTTATTTATTTCAAAGTACTTTTGAATTTATGATTTTACTTGGTATAGAGTAGAACAAGATCAAAGGTTATCTTAGCACCATTCCAAAGCTAGATAGCACCCCTCATGAAATAGTGGCTAGTGCTAATCAATTAAAATTGGACTACTCTAGATGGGAACATGTGTTGTGAAATGAAGTTTAAACCTTGGAATGATGGTTCATTCCATTGAATGACTTTGAAGGTGAATATGACCAAGAGAAGATAGTGATTTTTGATATAAACCTGATATGGGTTTGAATGCGATACCTTTCCAATTATACAAGTACCCCACAATACCTGATTATGGGTAGGGCTTAACTAGAAACTTGTGTATTTTAGTATGGGTTCCCTCTAAACAAGCATCATAGGGGTTACGCCGAGGCTGCCTCCGTATATGAGAAATGATGTGAATATGAGGTGAATGTACGACCCAAGCCCTGTGCAGTTCCCGGGTTAACAGTTGGTTCTCACCGGGGGGCCAAGCTCATGGGGAGAGGTGCCTATACTAGGACATATAAGTGAAAGGTTATGGTTGATGATCCGCGTACTGAGTTACGATGATTCGGGGTTATCCTCGACGGATGTAATCAAAAGTTGTGGCACAAGAGTACAACCTCTGCAGAGTGTTAAACCTATTCGAATAGCCGTGTCGCGGTTACGGACGATTGGAAAGGCCATACTATTTCCGTTATCAGAATTTATGTTGAAATGATGAAGGTGAATGGTGAATTGACTTGGATCCCAAATGAATGGTGGGAATGACACTAATGTTCCCACTTGAGTTAGTCTAGCAAATAATGGGTGTTTACTAAATGTTTATCAAATGAAAAACTTGGCTTTATGCAAATAAACCTAGAGCTTAGTACCCCTTACTACACTTAATATGTTTTACCTTAGTATTAGTTTGCGAGTACTTTAAAAGTACTCATGGCTTTGCCCTGCTATTCAAATGCCAGACTTTGAAGAGGAGCAACAGTATCAGGATGACGGACAGCAGGAGGTCTACGATAACTAGGATCGTCTTCTAACGTCAAGCGTTGCCTGTGGAATATATAGTCCACTACTACTACGCTTCCGCTACTTATTTGTGATGTTGAACAATCTATTTGTGTAATATTGGATCATGTGATCCCTTGATGTAAGACCTTATGTGTTGTAATAAATGATGACTCTGAACTACTTACTATTATGTCTCGCAAAAACAATCTTCCTGGGATTGCGATGTATGATGTAATAGGGCATCCGGACTTAAAAATCCGGGTGTTTACAGGTTGGTTGAAACCATTGGTTGACAAAGATCCGGTAGTCCAAGCTAAGTAGGACAAGGTGCGGGCACTATTAGTACACTATGCATGAGGCTTGCAACTTGTAAGATATAATTTACATAACTCATATGCTTTATTACTACCGTTGACAAAATTGTTTCATGTTTTCAAAATAAAAGCTCTAGCACAAATACAGCAATCGATGCTTTCCTCTTTGAAGGACCTTTCTTTTACTTTTATTGTTGAGTCGGTTTACCTATCTCCTCCACCTTAAGAAGCAAACACTTGTGTGAACTATGCATTGATTCCTACATACTTGCATATTGCACTTGTTATATTACTTTATGTTGACAATATCCATGAGATATACATGTTATAAGTTGAAAGCAACCGCTGAAACTTAATCTTCCTTTGTGTTGCTTCAATACCTTTACTTTGATTTATTGCTTTATGAGTTAACTCTTATGCAAGACTTATTGATGCTTGTCTTGAAGTACTATTCATGAAAAGTCTTTGCTTTATGATTCAGTTGTTTACTCATGTCATTACCATTGTTTTGATCGCTGCATTCATTACATATGTTTACAAATAGTATGATCAAGATTATGATGGCATGTCACTTCAGAAATTATCTTTGTTATCGTTTTACCTGCTCGGGACGAGAACTAAGCTTGGGGATGCTTGATACGTCTCCAACGTATCGATAATTTCTTATGTTCCATGCTACTTTATTGATGATACCTACATGTTTTATGCACATTATATGTATTTACGCATTTTCTGAACTAACCTATTAACAAGATGGAAGAACCAGATTCTGTTTTTGCTGTTTTTGGTTTCAGAAATCCTAGTAATATTCTCGGAATTGGACGAAATCACCGCCCGGGTCCTATTTTTGCACGAAGCTTCCAGAAGACCGAAGGGGAGTCGAAGTGGGGCCACGAGGTGGCGCAACAGGCGCGGCGCGGCCCAGGCCTGGCAGCGCCGGCCTGTCATGTGGGGCCCTCGTGCCGCCTCTTGACCTGCCCTTTCGCCTACTTATAGCCTCCGTTGCGAAACCCCCGTCTGAGAGCCACGATACGGAAAACCTTCCGGAGACCGCCGCCGCGAATCCCATCGGGGATTCGGAGATCGCCTCCGGCACCCTGCCGGAGAGGGATTCATCTCCGGAGGACTCTTCATCGCCATGATCGCCTCCGGAGTGATGTGAGTAGTTCACCCCTGGACTATGGGTCCATAGCAGTAGCTAGATGGTCGTCTTCTCCTAATTGTGCTTCATTGTTGGATCTTGTGTGCTGCCTAACATGATCAGGATCATCTATTCTGTAATACTATATGTTGTGTTTGTCGGGATCGATGGATAGAGAATACTATGTTATGGTGATTATCAATCTATTGTTTATGTGTTGTTTATGATCTTGCATGCTCTCCGTTATTAGTAGAGGCTCTGGCCAAGTTTTGCTCTTAACTCCAAGAGGGAGTATTTATGCTCGATAGTGGGTTCATGCCTTCATTGATACATGGGAGTGACAGAAAGTTCTAAGGTTGTGATGTCTGTTGCCACTAGGGATAAAACATTGATTCTATGTCTAAGGATGTAGTTGTCGATTACATTACGCACCATACTTAATGCAATTGTCTGTTGCTTTGCAACTTAATACTGAATGGGGTTCGGATGATAACCTGAAGGTGGACTTTTTAGGCATAGATGCAGTTGGATGGCGGTCTATGTACTTTGTCGTAATGCCCGGATTAAATCTCACTATATTTATCATATCATGTACATGCATTGTTATGCCCTTCTCTATTTGTCAATTGCCCGACTGTAATTTGTTCACCCAACATGCTTTTATCTTATGGGAGAGACACTTCTAGTGAACTGTGGACCCCGGTCCTATTCCTTACATCGCATACAATCTACTGCAATACTTGTTTTATTGTTTTCTTGCAAACAATCATCTTCCACACAATACGGTTAATCCTTTGTTACAGCAAGCCGGTGAGATTGACAACCTCACTGTTTCGTTGGGGCAAAGTACTTTGGTTTTGTTGTGCAGGTTCCACGTTGGCGCCGGAATCCCTGTTGTTGCGCCGCATCACATTTCGCCACCATCAACCTTCAACGTGCTTCTTGACTCCTACTGGTCCGATTAAACCTTGGTTTCTTTCTGAGGGAAAACTTGCCACTGTGCGCATCATACCTTCCTCTTGGGGTTCCCAACGGACGTGTACATCTACGCGCATCAATCTTACCTGCAAGTTGTATACCCATGTCGCTGTCCGGAACCAATGGCCCCGAAGTGACAGAAATCGGGACAACCGGAGGGAATGGTAGTGATGTGAGGATCACATGTGTTCACTGAGTGTTAATGCTTTGCCGGTATTCTATTAAAAGGAGTACCTTAATTTCCAGTAGAGTTTCCCTAGAGGCCCGGCTGCCACCGGCTGGTAGGACAAAAGATGTTGTGCAAGTTTCTCATTGCGAGCACGTACGACTATATGGAACACATGCCTATTGATTGATTAGTACTTGGATACCGTTTTATTATTATCTGCAAATGCCCCTGCTTTGATTGTTATATGAGTTTCTCTCATCCATGCAACGCCCGTTAATCCGTCCCTGTGCCTACAGTATTTTAATCCTGCTGTTTACTATAATCACTACTGCTGTCTTTATTCCACTGTTGCTGTTATTTCGCTACTATGCTATAAACTGTTACTACGATAAACTATTGCGAGCAAGTCTGTTTCCAGGTGCAGCTGAATTGACAACTCCGCTGTTAAGGCTTACAAGTATTCTTTGTCTCCCCTTGTGTCGAATCAATAAATTGGGTAATACTTCCCTCGAAGACTGTTACGATCCCCTATACTTGTGGGTCATCAAGACTATTTTCTGGCGCCGTTGCCGGGGAGCATAGCTTTATTTGGAAGTTCACTTGGATTGATATTGTTCGCTGCAATTCTCCATCATGGGTAAACCTCGCGATACTAAGATCGCCATATTACCATCCACTACAAGAAAAGGTACAACTCTGAGTACCTCTGCTGCTCTTGATTCACCATCTGTGATAAGTAAACTTGTTTCACCACCACAAGCTTCAAATGCTGGTACTTCTGCTGAATCTGAAAATTCCTCTCATAATTGTGATGATGCTTCTGCTGTGCTTGATAATGATGGTTCGTTAGGATCTTTTCTAGATGCTACAATTGCTAGGTCTAGGCAAATTGAAAATACTGAAACTCCTAATGAAAATGCTGCTACACCTGTTAATTCACCTGAGTCCGTTGAATATTCTAGTGATGATCTTGATGAAGATTATGTAGAGCTTGATGATGATTTTATTGAAAAATGCAATGCTACTACTGATGCAAGAAAAATTAAAAAGTTGTTGCACATGTTGTTAGATATAAACTGTCTCCTGATCCTAAATTTGCCACATCTCCTATAAACATTAATGATAAAGATTATGATTTTTCTCTTGATCTATCTCATATAGCTATTGTTGAGAAACACCCTTTTGTGGTACTGAAAAAGAAAGTGTTGTTGAACACATGATTGAGTTATCTACTCGAGTATGTTTTCTGATGATGTTAAGATGCGTACTTATTTTGTCGCTAAAATTTTTCCTTTCTCATTAAAGGATGATGCTAAAACTTGGTATATAATAATTTGCCTCCTGGTTCTATTAAAAGTCCAAAAGAATTGCTTGATGTTTTCTTTCGGCATTTTCCTACTAGTGCTCAACATATTGCTTTGTAGAGAATTTATAATTTTGACCAGAAGATGGAGAGAAATTGTCTGAGGCTTTAGATTTTGTCTCTTATTAGAGCTCTACTGATCATGATTTGGAAAAGCATGATTTACTTGATATATTTTATAGTGGACTAACCATTGAGTCTAGGGCATACCTCGATAGTTGTGCTGGTTGTGTTTTCAAAAGAACCCGATCGATACGTCCAAAACGTATCTACTTTCCCCAACACTTTTGCTATTGTTTTGCTCTAATTTGTGTATTTTGGATACAACTAACACTTTACACACGTTGTTTTCAGCTAATTGCTCTGTGTCTCGCTTTGTGTAAATCCAACTCGGAAAATCCTCTAATTTATGCATGGCCCTATTTTCCTGTAATATCGACGAGATGACAAGTAAGGAGGCTCGAGGCCCCACACCAAGGCTGGCTTGCTCCTAGGGCCGCGCGCCCCATGGTGTGGCTCCCCGCCGGCCTCTCGACGCCCTCCTTTGGACTACTTATCGGCCACCTAAAAACGCACGAGAAGAAGTCGAAGTCAACCCTCCAGTAGCCGCCACATCGCGAAACTCCGTCTCGGGAGCCAGTTCTGGCACTCCGCCGGGACGGGGAATTGGAGGAGATCTTCACCGCCATCACCGCCAACGCCCTCCATCGACCAGCCATGTTTCCCCCATCCATGTGTGAGTAATTCCCGCTGTAGGCTGAAGGGGATGGTAGGGATTGGATGAGATTGGTCATGTAATAGTCATAAGATTGTTAGGGCATAGTGCCTAGTATCCGTAGATGTCACTTTTATGATATTGTTGCAACTTGTTATGCTTAATGCTTGTCACTAGGCCCGAGTGCCATGATCTCAGATCCAACATGTTATTGATTCATGAAGATATTTGTTGTTTATGATCTTACCGCAAGTTGTATACACATGTCGTTGTCCGAACCAATGGCCCCTAAGGACAATCGACAACCGGAGGGAATGGTAGTGATGTGAGGATCACATGTGTTCACGGAGTGTTAATGCTTTGCTCCGTACTCTATTAAAAGGAGTACCTTAATTTCCAGTAGTTCCCTAGAGGCCCGGCTGCCACCGGCTGGTAGGACAAAAGATGTTGTGCAAGTTTCTCATTGCGAGCACGTACGACTAAATATGGAACACATGCCTATTGATTGATTAGTACTTGGATACCGTTTTATTATTATCTCGCAAATGCCCCCGCTTTGACCGTTATATGAGTTTCTCTCATCCATGCAACGCCCGTTAATCCGTCTCGTGCCTACAGTATTTTAATTCGCCGTTTACTATAATCACTACCGTCTCTTTATTTCACCGCCGCTATTTCATCTTACATCGCTATTCTTTGTCTCCCCTTGTGTCGAATCAATAAATTGGGTAATACTTCCCTCGAAGACTGTTGCGATCCCCTATACTTGTGGGTCATCAACGACGCTGAAGAATTATTGGCTAAAATAGGTGATACGTCTCCAACGTATCGATAATTTCTTATGTTCCATGCTACTTTATTGATGATACCTACATGTTTTATGCACATTATATGTCGTATTTACGCATTTTCTGGAACTAACCTATTAACAAGATGCCGAAGAGCCGCTTGTCATCTGTTTTTGGTTTCGTAAACCTAGTAAGGAAATATTCTCGAATTGGACGAAATCACCGCCCAGGGTCCTATTTGAAGCTTCCTAAGACCGAAGGGGAGGGGTGGGGCCACGAGGTGGCCAGGATAGGCGCGCGCCCGTGCCTCGGGCCGCGGCCCGCCGTCCCCTCGTGCCGCCTCTCTCCCTGCCCTTTCGCCTACTAATAGCCTCCGTCGTGAAACCCCTAGTACCGAGAGCCACGATACACGAAAACCTTCCGAGACGCCGCCGCCGCGAATCCCATCTCGGGGATCAGGAGATCGCTCCGGCACCCTACGGAGAGGGGATTCATCTCCCGAGGACTCTACACCGCCATGGTCGCCTCGAGTGATGAGTGAGTAGTTCACCGCTATGGGTCCATAGCAGTAGCTAGATGGTCGTCTTCTCCTAATTGTGCTTCATTGTTGGATCTTGTGAGCTGCCTAACATGATCAAGATCATCTATCTGTAATACTATATGTTGTGTTTGTCTGATCCGATGGATAGAGAATACTATGTTATGGTGATTATCAATCTATTGTTTATGTGTTGTTTATGATCTTGCATGCTCTCCGTTATTAGTAGAGGCTCTGCCAAGTTTTTACTCTTAACTCCAAGAGGGAGTATTTATGCTCGATAGTGGGTTCATGCCTTCATTGACACCGGGACAGTGACAGAAAGTTCTAAGGTTGTGATGTGTTGTTGCCACTAGGGATAAAACATTGATTCTATGTCTGATGATGTAGTTTGATTACATTACGCACCATACTTAATGCAATTGTCCTGTTTGCAACTTAATACTCACTGGGGTTCGGATGATAACCTCGAAGGTGGACTTTTTAGGCATAGATGCAGCTTGGATGGCGGTCATGTACTTTGTCGTAATGCCCGATTAAATCTCACTATATTTATCATATCATGTATATGCATTGTTATGCCCTTCTCTATTTGTCAATTGCCCGACTGTAATTTGTTCACCCAACATGCTTTTATCTTATGGGAGAGACACCTGTTGTGAACTGTGGACCCCGGTCCTATTCTTTACATAGCATACAATCTACTGCAATACTTGTTTTACTATTTTCTTAAACAATCATCTTCCACACAATACGGTTAATCCTTTGTTACAACAAGTCGTGAGATTGACAACCTCACTTTTCAGTACTTGGGTTGTGTTGTGCAGGTTCCACGTTGGCGCCGGAATCTCGTTGTTGCGTCGCATCACATTTCGCCACCATCAACCTTCAACGTGCTTCTTGGCTCCTCCTGCTCGATTAAACCTTGGTTTTTTCTCGGGAAAACTTGCTACTGTGCGCATCGATACCTTCCTCTTGGGGTTCCCAACGAACGTGAGTTACACGCCATCAAGCTCTTTTTCTCGGGGCGCCTTCGTCGGGAGATCAAGACACGCCGTAAGGGGAGTCTCCACTTCTCAATCTCTTTACTTTGTTTTTTGTCTTGCTTATTTTATTTACTACTTTGTTTGTTGCACCTAAACAAAACACACAAAATTAGTTGCTAGTTTTACTTTATTTACTGTCTTGCTCTCTATATCAAAAACACACAAAAATTAGTTACTTGTCTTTACTTTATTTGCCTAGTTTACTTTATTGCTACTAAAATGAGTAATCCTGAAGTTGAAGTTCGTTCTTTTAAGCAACAAGGTGGAGAAAGTTTAAAGATGCTTGGTATAGAATTAGTAATGCTCATCATAGGTGCATTAAGAAACACTCCACCACTATCCTTCTTAGGAACTTTTATGTTGGTTTATCTAGTTGGAATAGGTATGTTCTTGATGCTCTTTCGGGAGGTAATTTCCTAGGTACTCCCGCCTTAGAAGCTAGTTGCATCATTGAGAGTCTAGTTGGAATACCACCTGTTAATGAAGTTAAAATTGAAATCTCTCTTGAGGATGTTATGAAAAAATTGGAAACCATAGAGAAAAAATTTCCAAGTATTGAAACTAAATTGGAAATGTTACTAGATAAAACTGATGAATTTGATAAATCCCTAGGAGAAATTAATGAAAGAATTAGTGTCCTAGGAACTTGTGTTGCTCACGATAATCAAACCAATAGGATTGATGAACTTGAAAAAGCTATGGGAACCTTGGGTTCAACCTTCTTCTCTCAAGTATAATGAGAAAGCTTATGTGGGTAAAGAGCAAAAATTTATGTATGTCTCTAAAGTGCCTAAACAAAAGAATTATTATAGGCCTAAAATTGCTAAAACCCCTAGCACCACCATATAAAATTTAGATAATGGAGCACCTAAAGTACCCTCTGCAACAAGTTGTGTTTGCATGAAAAATAATAATGTTGATGCCTCATCTCTTGATAATACTTGATTTGCACTTTCTGCGCCTAGCTGAAAGGCGTTAAAGAAAAGCGCTATGGGAGACAACCCATGTTTTTACTACAGCACTTTGTTTTATATTTGAGTCTTGAAGTTGTTTACTACTGTAGAAACCTCTCCTTATCATGTTTTTGTGCCAAGTAAAGTTTCTATGTCAAAGTTGATGTTATATTTGGGATCGCTGCGCAGAAACAGCATTGTTGTCCGTCACGAATCTGGGCACAAGTCTCTGTAGAAAATTCGAAAAATCTGCCAATTTACGAGCGTGATCCTCAGATATGTACGCAACTTTCATTAGTTTTGAGTTTTTCCATTTGAGCAAGTCTGTGCCATTTAAAATTCGTCTTTACGGACTGTTCTGTTTTTGACAGATTCTGCCTTTTATTTCGCATTGCCTCTTTTGCTATGTTGGATGAATTTCTTTGATCCATTAATGTCCAGTAGCTTTATGCAATGTCCAGAAGTGAAAAGAATGTTTGTGTCACCTCTGAATGTGTGAATTATTAATTGTGCACTAACCTCTCAATGAGTTTGCTTGAAGTTTGGTGTGGAGGAAGTTTTCAAGGTCAAGAGAGGAGAATGATATACTATGATCAAGAGGAGTGAAAGTTTAAGCTTGGGATGCCCCCTGGTTCATCCTTGCATATTCTAAGAAGACTCAAGCCCTAAGCTTGGGGATGCCCAAGGGCATCCCCTCTTCATCGACAACATCATCGTGTTCCTCCCCTGAAACTATATTTTTATTCAATCACATCTTGTGTTTTTTTGAGCCGGTTTGTTTTGTTTTTTTGTTTTTGTTTGAATAAAATGGATCCTAGCATTCACTTTGTGAGAGAGACACGCCCGCTGTTGCATATGGACAAATATGTCCCTAGGCTTTACTCATAATGTTCAAGGTTTCTTCTTCGTTAAATTGTTATATGGTTGGAATTGGAAAATGCTACATGTAGTAATTCTAAAATGTCTTGGATAATGTGATACTTGGCAATTGTTGTGCTCATGTTTAAGCTCTTGCATCATATGCTTTGCACCCATTAATGAAGAAATACATAGAGCTTGCTAAAATTTGATTTGCATATTTGGTCTTTCTAAGGTCTAGATAATATCTAGTATTGAGTTTTGAACAACAAGGAAGACGGTGTAGTCTTATAATGTTTACAATATGTCTTTTATGTGAGTTTTTCTGCACCGGTTCATCCTTGAGTTTGCTTCAAATAACCTTGCTAGCCTAAACCTTGTATCGAGAGGGAATACTTCTCATGCATCCAAAACCTTGAGCCAACCACTATGCCATTTGTGTCCACTATACCTACCTACTACATGGTATTTCTCCGCCATTCCAAAGTAAATTGCTTGAGTGCTACCTTTAAAATTCCATCATTCACCTTTGCAATATATAGCTCATGGGACAAAATAGCCTTAAAACTATCGTAGTATTGAATATGTACTTATGCACTTTATCTTTTATTAAGTTGCTTGTTGTGCGATAACCATGCTTCTGGGGACGCCATCAACTATTCTTTGTTGAATATCATGTGAGTTGCTATGTATGTCCGTCTTGTCTCGAAGGATCTATCACCTTAATGATTGGAGCATGCAAATTGTTAGAGAAGAACATTGGGCCGCAACTAAAGCCATGAATCATGGTTGAAGTTTCAGCTTTGGAAAATATCCTCAATCTCATATGAGAATAATAATTGTTGCTACATGCTTATGCATTAAAGAGGAGTCCATTATCTGTTGTCCATGTTGTCCCGTATGGATGTCTAAGTTGAGAATAATCAAAAGCGAGAAATCCAAAATGCGAGCTTTCTCCTTAGGTGGCATGGAGGTACCCCTTGTGACACTTGGTTGAAACATGGCATTGCAAAGATCCGGTAGTCCAAGCTAGAGGACAAGGTGCGGCACTATTAGTATACTATGCATGAGGCTTGCAACTTATAAGATATAATTTACATAACTCATATGCTTTATTACTACCGTTGACAAAATTGTTTCATGTTTTCAAATAAAAGCTCTAGCACAAATAAACAATCGATGCTTTCCTCTTTGAAGGACCATTCTTTACTTTTATTGTTGAGTCGGTTTACCTATCTCCTCCACCTTAAGAAGCAAACACTTGTGTGAACTGCATTGATTCCTACATACTTGCATATTGCACTTGTTATATTACTTTATGTTGACAATATCCATGAGATATACATGTTATAAGTTGAAAGCAACCGCTGAAACTTAATCTTCCTTGTGTTGTTTCAACACCTTTACTTTGATTTATTGCTTTATGAGTTAACTCTTATGCAAGACTTATTGATGCTTGTCTTGAAGTACTATTCATGAAAAGTCTTTGCTTTATGATTCAGTTGTTTACTCATGTCATTACCATTGTTTTGATCTGCATTCATTACATATGTTTACAAATAGTATGATCAAGTTTATGATGGCATGTCACTTCGTAAATTATCTTTGTTATCGCTTTACCTGCCGGGACGAGCGAACTAAGCTTGGATGCTATACGCTCAACGTATCGATAATTTCTTATGTTCCATGCTACTTTATTGATGATACTCTACATGTTTTATGCACATTATATGTATTTATGCAGGAACTAACCTACCAACAAGATGGAAGAGCCGCTTGTTGTTTTCTGCTGTTTTTGGTTTCGTAAATCCTAGTAAGGAAATATTCTAGAAATTGGACGAAATCACCGCCCAGGTCCTATTTTTAACGGAGCTTCCAAGACCGAAGGGGAGTCGTGGGGCCACGAGGTGGCCAGTGTGAGCGCGCGGCCAGCCCCCGGCCGCGCGGCCTGCCCCTCGGCCCCTCGTGCCGCCTCTGACCTGCCCTTTCGCCTACTAATAGCCTCCGTCGCGAAACCCCGCAGAGAGCCACGATACGGAAATCCTTCCGCAGACGCCGCCGCCGCGAATCCCATCTCGGGATTCAGGAGATCGCCTCCGGCACCCTGCCGAGAGGGGATTCATCTCCCGGAGGACTCTACACCGCCATGGTCGCCTCCGGAGTGATGAGTGAGTAGTTCACCCCTGGACTATGGGTCCATAGCAGTAGCTAGATGGTCGTCTTCTCCTAATTGTGCTTCATTGTTGGATCTTGTGAGGTGCCTAACATGATCAAGATCATCTATCTGTAATACTATATGTTGTGTTTGTCGGGATCCGATGGATAGAGAATACTATGTTATGGTGATTATCAATCTATTGTTTATGTGTTGTTTATGATCTTGCATGCTCTCCGTTATTAGTAGAGGCTCTGGCCAAGTTTTTACTCTTAACTCCAAGAGGGAGTATTTATGCTCGATAGTGGGTTCATGCCTTCATTGACACCTGGGACAGTGACAGAAAGTTCTGGTTGTGATGTGCTTGCCACTAGGGATAAAACATTGATTCTATGTCTAAGGATGTAGTTGTCGATTACATTACGCACCATACTTAATTCAATTGTCCTGTTGCTTGCAACTTAATACCGAATGGGGTTCGGATGATAACTCGAAGGTGGACTTTTTAGGCATAGATGCACTTGGATGGCGGTCTATGTACTTTGTCGTAATGCCTTGATTAAATCTCACTATATTTATCATATCATGTATATGCATTGTTATGCCCTTCTCTATTTGTCAATTGCCCGACCGTAATTTGTTCACCCAACATGCTTTTATCTTATGGGAGAGACACCTCTAGTGAACCGTGGACCCCGGTCCTATTCTTTACATAGCATACAATCTACGCAATACTTGTTTTATCGTTTTCTTGCAAACAATCATCTTCCACACAATACGGTTAATCCTTTTGTTAGTTGGGTGAGATTGACAACCTCACTGTTTCTTGGGCAAAGTACTTGGGTTGTGTTGTGCAGTTCCACGTTGGCGCCGATCCCTCGTTGTTGCGCCGCATCACATTTCGCCACCATCAACCTTCAACGTGCTTCTTGGCTCCTCCTGGTTCGATTAAACCTTGGTTTCTTTCTGAGGGAAAACTTGCTGCTGTGCGCATCATACCTTCCTCTTGGGGTTCCCAACGAACGTGTGAGTTACACGCCATCAATAGGCCGGAATCATGATGATTGGTCTACACCTGAACCAACCCCGACATCGATAGTGAAGAAGAGGGGTATGATTAAATTAAATGATGAAGATATGAGGAAGCCAAGAAGTCTCTTAAAGAGAAGGGTATTAAACCTGAAGATGTGAAGAATTTACCTCCTATAGAAGATTTATGTGAGATAACTCCCCCTTCATCCATGATTGAGGTACACTCTCTTCAACGCTTTACTAGGGAAGATATTCCGTATTCAAAACCTCCTGCTCAATGCTTAGATGAGTTTGATAATTATATTGTTAAGCAAGAAAACTTTAATATGAGAGTAGAGAATCATTTAATGGAAAATTCTCGAGCTATTAGTGAATTGCATGATATTGTGGAGAGAACCTCCAATGATGTTAAGATACTTGTTAAACATTTCCATATGGTTCAAACTCAAATTGATCAACTTACTAAAGTGCAAAATGACTTGTTGGGAAATAATTCAAAAGAAAACATGCTTATGAAGTAACAACTAGAGGTGGTGTTTCTACCCAGGATCCTCTATATCCTGAAGGGCATCCCAAAAGAGTTGAACAAGATTCTCAACTAACTAAAACTAGTGTTCCATCTAAGAAAAAGAAAAGAAAAAGAAACATAAGAATGTTGTAGAATCCTCTGAACTCGTTAATGATCCTAATAGTATTTCTATTTCTGATGCTGAAACGAAAGTGGTAATGAACATGATAAAGATAATGATAAGGATGATACTCTGATAAAGAAGAGAAAAAGAACCTGAAAAGCATGCTAAAAATAAAGTACACTAAAGAAGATTTTATTGCTGAGAAACATGGTAATGAAAGAGAACCTTGGGTTCAAAAGCAAATGCCTTTTCCTAAGAAACTAAAATCAAAGGAGGAGGAACATTATAATAAATTTTGTGATTGGATGAAACCTTTATTTTTGCAAATTCCTTTGACTGATGCTATAAAAATTGCCTCCTTATTCAAAGTATATGAAAGATATTGTCTCTAACAAAAGGAAAATTCCTAATGAGGAGATTTCCACTACGCTCGCTAATTACTCCTTCAGTGGTAAGATTCCAAAGCTTGGAGACCATACCGACTATTCCTTGTTCCATCAAGAATAATTATGTTAGAACTGCTCTATGTGATTTGGGAGCGGGAGTTAGTGTAATGCCTTTTTCTCTTTATAAGAGACTTGATTTAGAAATGTGCATCTTTCGAAGTTCTCTAAAAATTACAAAAATTATATTGTTAGTCCTATTTTTGGACGAGGCACCTGGGAGCACCTGGGGCTGACCAGTGGGGCACCCAGGGTGGCACCCACAAGCCGGCAGCCAGGCGCCACCTGTGTGTGGGCCCCTTTGCCCCACTTCAGCATGTCTTCCTCCCATGCTCTTCTCTCTCCCGAAAAACTCGCACCAAGTTCCTCTCACTCGGTTTCGCTCAAGAACTCGCGATTTCTCGATCTCCTGCTCAGCCCAGATTGCCTGAAATTTGGCACATTTGCTCCTTGGTATGTGACTCCTTTGATTGTCCAATTAGAATTTTGTTTGGTTGAGTATATCTTGAATATTTTGCTGCTGTAGATAACATGTTTAGTGAGTTGCATTCTTGTTCTAAGTGGTAGAAACTAGTTTTGATGCATGTTTAGTACTCTAGCAAGTTCCTATAGTAGTTCCCCTCAATTATATACCTTGAAATCAAATTTTATAATGGTTGTTGAAAATTTAAGAGGAAGATGAAGAAATTCAAATTTGGAGAATTGTTCAAGAAAGGAACAACCAGCACCGGTAGGCCCTCGAGGGCGTCCACTCGGATTAGGCGATCCTACAATGAGGATATCATCGCGCCCAGCTTCGCGCCCGAGAGGACAATGGGGCTCCTAATGCTTCATCCTTCCCATGTTATGATTTTCCTGACAAATGCAGGGATATTGGATGATTTCTTCACCCTTGTCACCAGGGCAGGCTTAGCCGCCTACGTGGGAGATGAAAGGGAGCAATACTACATGCTCACCAAAATTTTCGTTGAGAGCTTCAAGTTCCACAACACGCAATATAAGCCAACAGTTGCATTCAAGATCTATGGTAATCCTGTTACTATGGAATTGGAAGAATTTTGTCGTGCATTGAATATTGCCCCTGTAGGTACAGCAAGGAGGATTGATGACAACCCCGGGACTTGTTGGAGCTCTATCGAGGGATCACCGAAGATGATTGCCGCACCATTCAGCGCGGCAAGATAAGAAATATTCAACTTCCCGCCATTAAATATTTTGCATATTACATTGCTACTAGTATTCTTGGTAGGGAAAATACTAGTAATATCTCTAGCTATCATCTTGCTTTCTTGAATGCTGCACTCACATACCTTATCATCTTGGTTCTCTTATTGCTCGCCGCCTGTCTAGCAGGGGGCCTATTTTGGAGGAACTATTGCACTGCGCATTTTAACACATTTAAGACTCCCTCTTGATTCTAATGATATGCCATTAACCCCTAGGAGACTTGATATTACTGCTATGAAGAGTCATCATTTTGTTACTACTGAATCCACTATAGATAATATGGTCTATAGAATGTTGTTTGCTGGGATGAGAAGGAAATCCTCTTCCCCGACCAGGTTTGTTCAATATTGACAATCATGGTCGCTCACTAAGGAGGAGGTGGAGGAACATATGAAGATACAAGACTTCCACCAGCAGCATGACTCCGAGACGCCGAGCCCTCCTACGACTGCACCGTCACATACCCCGATGTTTCCCCAGACATACCTGGAACCGGGTCGTTCTTCGTACTACGGAGACACCACTTCATGGGGACCGTGGGAATGAACTCCACTTAGGCCAAAAGCCTAATCTTGGGGGAGGTATACCGGCATCACTCATTCTTTGCATATTATGGTTGCTGGATACTTGTACATACTTGTTTAGTTTCTTAGAGTGGTTTTCTAATGAGAGGGAGATGATATTTGGGGAAGTGCTGTCCAAAAACAGATTCTGGGCTGTTACCAAAAAAATTCGTACGCATAGCCAGAACGTTATTTTGAGTTGCCAATTTTTGAGCATGGGCCCGAGGTTGTTATCTAACTTTCATTAGTTGAACACTTTTTGAGCTGAGCAATGGAAGATTTTTGTTAATTTCGATTTCTGTACTGCTGTCAGGATTTGGCAGATTTCTGTCATCCTGCTTTTCTGTGTTTCTGTTAGTTTGCATTCTTTTGTTTTCGCTTTGTTTCTTTCTAAAACACAAAAAGACCAAAAATATTTCTGTTGTTTCTCTTCACCATTTGTTTATTTGGTTCTTTGCTCTTAGTTTACTTTATTTGCTATCGTTGGTTTGCTATGAGAAAACCAAAAAGATTTTGCTTTGTTTTCTTGTTTCTTTTGTTCTTGTTTCAATTAAAACAAAAAATATTTGCTGTTCTTCTTTGGTTTGTAAAGTTCATCATGAGTTCAATGGTCTTCGGTGGCTGGAGCGTGGTTTTCATTTCATATTATCCAAGCTACACAAGTGAAAGGCAATAATGACGATCACAACAATTGGATTGTGGTGAGAGGTTGGTGGAACTCTATTTGTTTTCATTTTTGTACATATACTCATCCATGTGAGCATGCTTAGCTGGTTCATGTGATGTATATGTTATTTGAGAAAGTCTAGTAGTTCATGATCTCTCATGTTTAGCTCCAATTTATTAATATGAGTAGCATGTCATGGATGTTCGCTTGCATTGTTTTATTCATAAGTAAGTATGGTATTGTGGTATCCTCCTCTGAATAATTTATTTATATCGACTTGGCACATGCTCACGCATGCATATGACTGAACAAAAAGTCAATAAAGCCTCGATGATTTATATTGCTTCAGAGTTCTTGTATCACTTTTATGCCTCCGTTAATTTATTTTGCCGCAAGCATGATTATGACAAGTTCGCTTCTCTTGATTTGTCGCCCCCTAGTCTTTTGCTAGCCTTCACTTGTCTTGAGCGGGAACACCGCCGTGCTTCCAAACATCTGAAAACCAAGTTGTTCCAAAGTGTCCACCATAAATACCTATGCATGGCATTTCAAACCATTCCAAGTAAATTCTCATGCGCTACCTTTAAAACTTTCAAAATGCTTCTCAATTTGTGTTAATGTTTCATAGCTCATGAGGAAGTATGTGGTGTTTAGCTTTCAACCTTGTCATTTACTTTTGACGGACTCTCATATGGACTAGTGGCACATCCGCTTATCCAATAATTTTGCAAAGAGCTGGCAATGGGATTCCCCCAAATTAATTAATTCAAATAGACACTCCTCCATGGTTTGTGATTGTTGGACGGCACCGGAAGGATTCGGTTAGCCATGGCTTGTGTAAGCAAAGGTTGGGGGGAGTGTCATCATCATAATAAAACTTAAATAAAAAGGCACTCCTTCATGGTATGTGATTGTTGGCGGCACCCGAGGATTCAGTTAGCCATGGTTTGTGTAAGAAAGGTTGGAAGGAGTGCCACATAAACATGCAAATAATTCATGGGAGCCGCTCTTGGGAGTCGGTTGATGAGGTAGTTAGTGTACCCATTACCATTCGTTGACAACAACAAGCACTTCTCAAAATAATTTTACTCCTGTTTTAAAAATGAAAAGCTCTAGCGCATGTTAATCCCTGCTTCCCTCTGCGAAGGGTCAATCTTTTACTTTTATGTTGTGTCTCCATTCTTTCTTTGAGCACTATCTTGAGAGCAGAACTGTCATTCTTAGTATAATATGCTTGTCTCAAAATATGATTGATTGTGGTATAACTTTGATGCTTTTATCTTTGACAATCACTACTTCTAGTCTTTCTATGAAATCCAGAGGTGCCTCGGCATTTATGTTTTGCCGATCAAATACGGGCAAGAGATACCACTTTATCATATTCTCTTATGAACATTGCAATCCTGCTTATATACATGATTCATGATGCTTATTATTAATTGTTGGTACCTCTCCATGATTGACATAGCTGTTGGATGATCTTATTTGCATGTATCTCATTATAAAGCTTAAGTATTAGCCATAGCATGAGAATATATACATCATATGAGCAAATGTGTTCGTGAAAGTTCTTTTATCGCTCGGTTGTTAACTGAATTGCTTGAGGACAAGCTAAGCTTGGGGGGAGTTGATACGTCCAAAACGTATCTACTTTCCCGAACACTTTTGCTATTGTTTTGCCTCTAATTTGTGTATTTTGGATACAACACGGACTAACGCTGTTTTCAGCAGAATTGCCCTGGTGTCTCGTTTTTGTGCGAAATCCAACTTTCGGAAAACCTCGAATTTATACGAAGGCCCTATTTTCCCGAAGACTCACGGAGCCGAAGGGCGAGCCAGGTGGGGGCGAGGGCCCCACACACTAGGCCGGCGCGGGGGCCGCGCGGCCCTAGTGTGTGGCCCCTCGGCGGCCCCGACGCCCTCCTTCGGACTACTTATCGCCCTCGACCTAAAAACGCACGGAGAGAAGTCGAAGTCGCGAAACCCTCCAGAGAGCCGCCACATCGCGAAACTCCGTCTCGGGAGCCGAAGTCTCCGCCGCCGGGACGGGAATTGGAGGAGATCTTCACCGCCATCACCGCCAACGCCTCTCCATCGACCAGCCATGTTTCCCCATCCATGTGTGAGTAATTCCCCCGTAGGCTGAAGGGGATGGTAGGGATTGGATGAGATTGGTCATGTAATAGTCATAAGATTGTTAGGGCATAGTGCCTAGTATCCGTAGATGTCACTTTTATGATATTGTTGCAACTTGTTATGCTTAATGCTTGTCACTAGGGCCCGAGTGCCATGATCTCGATCTGAACATGTTATTGATTCATGAAGATATTCGTTGTTTATGATCTTACCTGCAAGTTGTATACACATGTCGCTGTCGGGAACCAATGGCCCCGAAGTGACAGAAATCGGGACAACCGGAGGGAATGGTAGTGATGTGAGGATCACATGTGTTCACGGAGTGTTAATGCTTTGCTCCGGTACTCTATTAAAAGGAGTACCTTAATTTCCAGTAGTTTCCCTAGAGGCCCGGCTGCCACCGGCTGGTAGGACAAAAGATGTTGTGCAAGTTTCTCATTGCGAGCACGTACGACTATATATGGAACACATGCCTATTGATTGATTAGTACTTGGATACCGTTTATTATTATCTGCAAATGCCCTGCTTTGATTGTTATATGAGTATCTCTCATCCATGCAACGCCGTTAATCCGTCCATGCGCCTACAGTATTTTAATCCTGCTGTTTACTATAATCACTACTGTCTTTATTCCAGCTGTTTATTTCGCTATCAAGCTATAAAATCTATTACTCTGATAAACTCTTGCGAGCAAGTTTGTTTCCAGGTGCAGCTGAATTGACAACTCATTAAGGCTTACAAGTATTCTTTGTCTCCCCTTATGTCGAATCAATAAATTGGGTAATACTTCCCTCGAAGACTGTTGCGATCCCCTATACTTGTGGGTCATCAAAAAGAAAAAGAAAAACTTGCTAAAGAAAATAATGTAGCTAAAGTATGGACTATTACCACCACTAGTAATGTTGATTCTACACATGTTGATACACCTCCTACTATCAATGATAAAATAATTGGTGTTGGCAATGTTTCTACTCCTAGTACAAAGCGTGCAAAATTGCCTGAAACTGAAACTGCTTGTGATAAAACTGCTGAAATTTTTCAAAATATTGGTGACAATGATTCCATTTCTGTAGAACATAATGGTTTAGATTTTGATGATTGTCATATTACTGAAGTTATAAAGTTCTTACAAAAACTTGCTAGAAGTCCTAATGCTAGTGCTATAAATTTAGCCTTTACAAAACATATTACAAATGCTCTCATTAAAGCTAGGGAAGAGAAATTAAAACTTGAAGCTTCTATTCCTAGGAAGTTAGAAGATGGTTGGGAGCCCATCATTAAGATGAAATTCAATGATTTTGAATGTAATGCTTTATGTGATCTTGGTGCAAGTATTTTTGTTATGCCTAAGAAAATTTATGATATGCTTGACTTGCCACCATTGTAGAATTGCTATTTAGATGTTAATCTCGCTGATAATGTTAAAAAGAAACCTTTGGGAAGGATTGATAATGTTTGTATTACGGTTAACAATAACCTTGTCCCCGTTGATTTTGTTGTCCTGGATATTGAATGCAATTCATCTTGTCCTATTGTGTTGGGAAGACATTTTTCTTCGAACTGTTGGTGTTGTTATTGATATGAAGGAAGTTAATATTAAATATCAATTTCCTCTCAAGAAAGGTATGGAACACTTCCCTAGGAAGAGAATGAAGTTGCCTTTTGATTTTATTATTAGAACAAACTATGATGTTGATGCTTCTTCTCTAGATGTTACTTGATTTGCACTTTCTGCGCCTAGCTGAAAGGCGTTAAAGAAAATCACTTCTTGGGAGATAACCCAAGTTTCATTTTATTTACTGTATTGTTGAGTTTTGGAAGTTGTTTACTACTGTAGCAACCTCTCCTTATCATGTTTTTGTGCCAAGTAAAGTCTCTATGTTAAAGTTGATGCTAGATTTGGATTGCTGCGCAAAGCATTCTGTCTGTCACGAACGCAGATCTCTCTGTAGGAGAGTTAAAAAAATCTGAAAATTTACGTGAGTGATCCTCGATATGTACGCAACTTTCATTAGTTTTGAGTTTTTCCGTTTGAGCAATTTAAGTGCCCCTGCAAAATTCGTCTTACGGACTGTTCTGTTTTTGACAGATTCTGCCTTTTATTTCGCATTGCCGCTTTTGCTATGTTGAATGAGTTTCTTTGTTCCATTAACTTTTAGAAGCTTTGTGCAATGTCCATAATTGCTAACAATGATTGTGACACCTCTGAATGTGTGAACTTTTGATTATGCACTAACCCTCTAATGAGTTTGCTTGAAGTTTGGTGTGGAGGAAGTTTTCAAGGGTCAAGAGAAGAGGATGATATACTATGATCAAGAAGAGTGAAAGGTCTAAGCTTGGGGCCCCCGTGGTTCATCCTGCATATTTTAAGAAGACTCAAGCATCTAAGCTTGGGGATGCCCAAGGCATCCTTCTTCATCGACAACTTATCAGGTCACTTCTAGTGAAACTATATTTTTATTCCGTCACATCTTATGTTCTTTACTTGGAGCGTCGGTTTGCTTTTATTTTCATTTGGTTTGAATAAAGTTGTATCCCATCATCCTTATATTGGAGATATTACGCTCTTTTTTCATGGAACACTTGTGTTCTTAATTGTGCTTTAATGTTCATGGCGAAGGCTGAAATTGCTTCGTTAAATTGCTATTTGGTTGGAATCGAAAATGCTGCATATGGTTTGGAAATTTGGCAATTGTTTGAGCTCTCATAGATCATGTTTAAGCTCTTGCATCATGTAGTTTAATCTATTAATGGAGAACTACCGTAGAGCTTGTTTAATTTGGTTTGCATGATTGGTCTCTCTAAGTCTAGATATTTTTAGGTAAAGTGTTTGAGCAACATGGAAGACAGTGTAGAGCCTTATAATGCTTGCAATATGTTCTTGTGTAAGTTTTGCTGTACCTGTTCATACTTGTGTTTGCTTCAAACAATCTTTCTAGCCCAAACCACCTCCTCTGAGGTGTGTCGACTAAGCCGACAACCTCGTCGCACAGGCGACACAAGATTTTCACCCAACCAATGTGAGCAACTTCTTCGCCCCATGAAACTCTGCCACCTCAACACACAACCATCATCTAGGGCTGATGCCCGGCATCCACCAAACCCTAACACGCACACACACCAAAGTTGTCTCTCCAAGGCGACACCCACAAGAGGGAGGTGACGTTGGAGATGTCATCGTCGGCTCAGATAAACCGGAGCTTGGGTTTTGACCCAAAAAACCCAAGCCCTACTCATCGAAGGAGAAAGTCCACGATGATGTCTCCAAGGAGGGAAACGACGTCCATAGAAACCACCATCATTAACATTGACTCAAGGGTCGGGTAGAGCTTTCACAAGTATCTTTCCTTTCTGGGAGAAAGGATCGCTAGATTTGGAACACCCGAGAGAGCCCAGGCCCATGAAGAGCTAAGCAAGTCATCCCAAACTTCCCCCGCTTCCGGTGGCCTTGAGGCCTCGGAGGTGTGGCGGACCGCGGCCTCTCGTCGGCGAGAAGGTTTTAGTTCTTCGTTTAGTTTGTTTTCGGTGTCTTCTTCGGGATGGTTAGGCGGCGGCTACTTCCTGAAGTTAGAATAAGGTCCTCCTCGTCCTATCCTCGCTCCGGTGGTGCATCTAGTGCCGACGGAGGGCGCGTGGAGTTGTGTGTCCGACGGATCTCCCGTGATCCGGTCGTCTTTCGTGTTCGATTGTGTTGTTTCAGGTCAGTCTATTCCGATCTATGGTTGTCATCTTTGGCGATGGTTGCTACTCTGGTGCGCTGGTCCTTTGGGGCCTTAGCACGAGACTTCCCGTCTGTCTACTACAACAAGCTCTACTACGACAAGCTTTGCCTGGCTCCGTTGATGGAGGGCGAGGACAAGCGCCTTCGGCTCGTGCTAGTGTCCGTAGTCGTAGGTGGTCCAATGACCTATTTGTAATTTTTATTACTTTTAGACATCTTTGTACTACTGTTGATGATTATTAATAGATCGGTAGACTCTTCGCAAAAAAAAAAACTTCCCCACCATCAACCACCAAGCACCTCAAAGCCGCGTCCGAAGCAGCACCTCAAGCCACGAAGAAAGCCACATCCACTAGAAATCGTCACCCTTGTACTGGGCCACCGCCTCGGCATCCCCTCCAGTCTCCACTCCTGCGCTGCTCATGGAGCTCACGAAGAAAGCCATAAGAGAGCTCCCGTCGGCCTAAGCCGACACGCCACACCTGAGCCGGCCAAAGGAGTAGCCCCACGGCCAAGCCAGCCAAATGAGTCCACGGCCAAAAATCAAGGATACCATCTACATGAATGAACGCACAAATAGTCGTATGTTTAACACTGACAGTAGCAAGGCCGCAAGCATTGCTCTGAGCCATGGGGACGACGCCTTCGGTTGTGCTCAGGAAAAAAGTTCCGCACATAACTCTATGTAGTCTACTTTATGTGAGTTTGTCTTTCACAGCTTCTAGGATGCCTACGTATTTCATTTCTATCTAATTTACTCTGGTTAGTCATTCAATATAACTAGGTGTCTTGCTCATAACCTCAGTAAGAAATGAAAAGTTGACAGAATCCAATGTAAAACACCAACGCAACAGGAGGAACTTAACAAGAGTAGCACAGACGATTGGCACGAAGACCAGAGCATGTCCCCCTTCGTTTTATTTCAAAATCCCAGACACAGCGCAGCATACGGATCCTACAAACACACTGCAAAAATCCCTCAAAACCACACCCAGCAGTTGGTCTGCTGATCCACTACTCGACACCTACATCTTCCCTTGCCTGACGTCACCATGGCCCTTCAAGCCGCCTCCTCGAGCAGCATCTTGTCAAAGTGCCACACTCCTGCATTGCATACAAACAATGTAAGCAACCGAGACAAGCACACAGACAACAGAACAATGCAGCAGTATCCAGCAAAACACTAACCGTGGCCTTTGCCGACTCTTCTCAGCTGTGAAACATACTCAGAGATCTTCTTGATGGCATCAACCTTTCACATGAATTGGGGTGTTTCTACTTAGTAAGGCACAACAAAAACATATACACACATGGTGCGCTGCACATATCATTCGATAGTGATTAACTACTGGTTTGAAGGTTTTACCTGTTCCTGAAGGAACTCACTCTCCACGAAGTCGGTCAGTTGAGGATCGTTGCACCTTGTTGCCACCTGTTAATTGGGACAGAAGATTTTCAGATTCTTGGAGATTGTGTCTATTGGTAAATACTGAATCATCAGTAATTTATTTGGAAAAAAATTCCAAGTCTCTCTTCTCCAATAATTTTGATGTAAATAGGCATGTAAGAGCAACTTACACTGTGCAGGTTGTGCAGCTTCTCATTCACCAGCTTTTCAAGAGCTAGAGCCAACTCCATTGCTGAAATTGCAATTGAGGCTCAAGTTAAAACAAAGGATATCTGGTATTTACACTGACTGATGTAATAGCAAGGTTTATGCATCACAAGGTTCAAAATGACAAATAAGAAGTCAGGGGAATTATCTGTTCTGTTATCAATCGAAGGATGCCTCATATCAGGGAAATTATCAGAATTTTTAAGCTTGGCAATTTTATGCTACAACAAGTTTCAGTTATCCTGTCTATTGATGCATTTCAAGTAGAAGTTAGGTATACACCAACCTATTTTTCTTATGTTCGAAAACATATCTGCTGAAAGCACCAATTCATACAACCAGATGCATTATAAAATTAATTAACTTTGGCAGCAGTAGCAAAATTTTTGTTACTTTCACAAATCTAGCACAGCATGTAACCCACCCTAGATAACCCATTTTTCACATGACCAAACGAACACTCGTGATCATACAATAGGCACAGCACATGCACCCCACATGACACATGCAACACAACGCACAGTAATCAAGCCCATAACAAAATGAACAAAGGAGTAACTCACCATACAGGGCATCGCCTTTCTCGGGGTGATCAAACTCCGTCAATGGTGTGACGATGGACTGGAGTCTCACCCTCCCTCCACGCTTGTTCTGATGGACACGAAAAACATGCAGAGCATGAGTACACTTCACAGGGCAAAGACACAGACCTATCGAACATACGTAGTAGCAGTTAGAGAGGCAACGAAATTGATACCTGGTACTCCATGAGCTTCTCGGCGTGGCCTCTCTCCTCGTCACTCGATTCCTTGAAGAACCTGGGGAGACAAACCGGCATCACAACACTATACTGATGGATTTGACAAATAAACAGTAGATGGTGAGTGACGACTTACTTGGCAAATCCCTTGAGAGCAACGTTGTCACGGTCGAAGTAGGCGAATAGGGAGTGATACGCGTACGATGCGTTGTACTCCACGCTGCAATGACAATTTAAGATCTGGCGTCAAATTTTGCAACCATTTTGAAATAAAAAATGGACAGAACAGAGTATTCTGTTTCCTCGAACCATAAGCAAGCAGAGTTTCAATGGCAATTTAATTCAATTTCATCCTGCATATACATCGATCCACATATAGAGAACGCGGGCGAAACTCGGCAGGCACGATAGCGCACCGGAGAGGAAGGGGGAATTTTATGGGAGCGGAGCAGCACTCACTTGATCTGCTCGTTGAGGGCGGCCTCGCACTCGTCGACGAACTTGTGCCTGGCGAGGGACTGGTCCTTGCCCTGGGGCACGAGGGAGAGCTCGCCCTTGAGCTCCTCGAAGGGCTGGAACATGACCCCGCTGAGCACCTCCTTCCCCTTGGCCGCCGCCCTGCAGGCCAGGGCCGCCGAACCCGCCGCGGACGACAGGGTCCCCTGCGGCGGCACCCACAGGGAACCGGCCACGGAGAGCTGGCCGACCGCCGCGGCGGCGGCGGCGGGGGACGGGGAGGGCGCAACCCTAGGCAGCATCTCGAAGTCGGACGGACGGCGGCGCGTGCTTGCGTTGCGTTTTGCGGAGTTTGTGGGAGCGGGGTGGGATTGTGCGGTGGGAGTGGGCGGGGGCGGAGATGGGGATAGATATAGGCGCGTGGTGTCCGCAGATTGGCGACACGTGGACGGCGGGGATGGGCTGGGAGCGGCGGGGGCGCGTGGGGTGCGCGTGGCGGGCGAGCGCCCGGGCTGGGAATATTTTGTGTTCTGCGGTGGTGGTGGAGCCCGGTGGCAGCGGGGGTGGAGCGAGTTCAGCCGGTCGTGTAGGGGGAAATGAGCATGTCTTTTGCTTCAGTTTTTTGTGCGAGATTTATTCGGATTTTGAGTTTTCAAGAAGAATTAACAATAGGCTAGCGTTTTATAAAAAAACAATAGGCTAACGTGTTAATCCAAGCAATAAATTAGAGCATATCTACTCAAACAAGCTAAAATAGGAGCATTCGGGAGAGAAATCGCCCTACAAACAACTTTTGCGCGGAGCAATATTTTTTTTATCCGGCGCCCGCAGGCCAACCCATGCTCACAGGGACGCAAATGGGGGCGCTGGCTCACACCGCACCGGCGCACCCAACAAAAACAGGCCACGTGTTCTACGAAACCACCAAAAGAGCTAAAATATAGGTTGTGACCGGGTCTATAATGCCCCTATACTCGAAAAATCATCGACGTCTCCACATACGAGCAAACATCGGATCTCGTGGGTTTCAAGAGGAGATGCTCTTACGAGTGTCACATATATGGTCAAAATCCAGTGGCATGAGGTAGCCAGCTAGATGCGTGAAGGTATTATCAGAATGTATCGATGTTATGGGTTGAAAAATGAGCACTTTGATTAAAATACTCAATGGACATACAAGGGAGAGACTTGTAATCTCTCCATTAGGTGGGATCATAGGATCAACTCACAGAAAACATATTTTGAAATGTGAAAATATCTGAAAAGAATATACAACATGCCTATGGGTTGTATCTACACCTCCAAGAAACTTTAGCTCAAAATTTTATCTACACTTGGAGAAACAAAAAAAACATTTTTTTATTGTGAATAGTGTGGTTGAATAGTATTTCACACTATTCACACACAAATTTATCTTTTTTGGATCTCTAAGTGCATGCCGACTTTGAAGCTGCAAATTTTTTGTATGTCATATATAACACAGTTGTGTGTTGTCATTTTTTTAGAATATTTGAATATATTTTGTGTTTTCAAAAAATTATTCGCATATATCCTATCTTAAACATAATCCTACCCAAGTCTTCCCCGGATATACAATGACATATGTTCTGGCCGAATGATATGGTCTGTTTACATCTTCTATACCAAAAACTTACCCGCTTGCCCATCGATGTTTAAACCCTAGGTTTGACACTTGTGTGTCTCATAAAAGGTGAAAGTGCATGTGTATGTTCATAAAAGTTGTGTATATGCACATATATCATACAAAAAAAAACTTACTCTCTTGCTAAAGCGTTCGATGAGTGTAACTACTTTTGTTACACCGGCTTCAGTGATCAAAGTGATGATGTAGGGGTGAGTATGTTGAACACATGAAGGATAAAGTGAAGATGTAAGAGCATGAGATGCATAGTTGCGCTAGATTGAACACAAATTACATTAAAATAATAACAGCAGTGATCACGTGTTCCTTCTATTGCACAAAATTCAATGGTTGTCAAGACGATGGAAGCAGGAACACGCGGTAGCTCTCGCTGAGAAAAAGTTTTGATGAAGGTCATGTCTAGTCTGGAAAAAACGGCTTGTATTCTGGAACGGACGTATTTTTCTTGAAATGGGGTAGCCCGAGCCTCTGCATCAATTAATGCGTACAACCGCTTTTATTAAAAAATCAGTTTAGCAATACAACCAGTAGCAAACTACCTTATTACAAATCAAGGATCACTAAGAGATCATGTGAATGTACCAGAAGAAAGAAAAACTTTAGGATTTCTCTCTAACAATGTTACAACAACCATGGTGTACAATTCTCTTTGCTGAAAGTGGCTTATTGTGAAATGGAGGTAGTACCAACTAACAGTAAGAGATCATGTGAAGGTATCCAAAGAAAGAAAAACTTCTGGATTTCTCTCCAAGACTTCAACAGTATTACAACAACCATGGTGTACTATTCTCATTGCTGAATGTGTAAAGCTAGTCCTGTTTGGATGATCCAAGCCACGGGAAAGAAGGTTTAGGCGGGGAGCTTTTGTAGCCACAGATCCACACGCCCTTGTGGAAATGGCAGAAGAAAATATCCCGACGTCGTGTGGCGACCACATGCCAGCACCCCCCACATGCGAGAAAAGCCGGAGCAGGAGCCAGAAGATAAGGTGGTGCTCGCTTTCGACGGCGACGGCACACGCGAAAGCCCTCTGTACCGAAACGGGCCACACGGGTCGCAGCCTTGTAGGGCAAGTGTTGGAGTTTTCCTTTGGCCTGGCGCTGCTTGCGACGTGTGGGCGGCTCACGCGCGTGCGCCTGGACCAGATTTGGCGGCGAGGACTCTGCCACAGCGACAATTTCGACAAAATTAACCCTTACGTGAAACAAATTCAAGAAATAAACTTTAGACAAAACAATTTCACAAAAATAACCTTTTTGTGCCACGCCAGAGTCTAGGGCGCTGCAGATATCTATGTCGCGCCGTGGTGCTTGGCGTGACACACTCGCCAGCGTGGACACGTGGGTCCCGCATCTTGGTTGTGTAGCGCCCTGGAGTGGGGCGTTGCACAAACTGGTGTCACGCCGAGGGATGGGGCGCTACACCCGATCGATTTGAGACTGAACAGTATGTTGCTGTTTGGTTATTAGACCACATCTAGCGCTTAATGAATACTGTAAGCTGCAACGTGAAGTAGGATGAATGGGATCTCTCAACATATGTGTGCGCTTTATTTTCTGTTCCTTCTTAAGGTATAAAGCTGAGTACATCTCCACCAATACACAAATATACTAGTACTAGTACACGTTTGCGTACGTCCGCATTGTCCGACCGGCCAGCAACGTATACATGCATCAATCCACCAAGAAGCTAAGCTAAAAGAAGCTAGCTAGCTATCCAAGTCATCGTGAAGACCATCTTCTCATCTGGCTGCTGCAGTGCTGCTACTTCTATTTTGATTTTCAATACCATCATTTAATTATAGGTGTCATATTATACTTCAGAATTAATTAATTAATTAAATCAGTGCATACGTCAAACTTCGTCGTCACCCGGCAACCCTGCTCCAACCCCTGTGGACGAGGCTTCAATTGGGCGTGCCGACTACTAGCGACACGTCGAATTTTGTCCATGGGCCCGCCTGACGGTCACTAGCACCAAATCCCTACTTCTATTCCCCAATTTTCTTCCCCTCTCGCCGCTTCATTTCTCCCGCCCATCACTCCAGCTCCCGCCCTCCTCTCTAGTGCATGCTCCCCTGACAGTCGTCGTTTCCCACATGTCCCCGAAGAAGACGCCGGCTACGAAGGGGCGGGCGAAGTTGTGCAAGGTGCCATTGAACGAACATAGCTCGAACAACATCAGCGATGCGGCCATGGACGCGAAGTTCATGGCTGATGCGGAGAAGGAGCCAGAGGAGGAACGGGCGTCCCACACGGTGTTCGACGTGGAGCAGCAACGCCGCGGGGAGGCGACGACTGCGGAGGAGTCCAACGACTTCGACTTCGACTGGAGCAGGCCTGACCCGGAGGAGAAGGCGATGGAGCAGAGGGACTTAGTCGCGTCCTTCGAAACGCTGAAGAAGGCCGAGGATGACGCCAGCGAGGCGATGCAACAACGAATACTGGAGGACGCGGCGGCCCACTGAGCTGTGGCGACTGCGTGGCGGATGGAGCGGCGGGCGGCGGGCGGCGGAGAAGCTGAGGAGGTTGGGAGGCAACGACATGGTCGGGCCGTCAACCGCCCCGAGGGGCAACAAGTAGTCTATGGCCTTGTTGCTTGTTGTTTTTCCTTTATTTCGTGTGTACATTATGCTTTTTCAGTTTAATTAAAAAACAGGTCAAAAAAATATAATATGCGTCGAGCGCTAGAGGCACACCTAGACGCAAACGGACACGCGGTCAAAAAGGACTATTTCGGTGTCCACGGGCCGACGCTGATGGACGCAACCGGTCGATTTTAGCGTCCGATCTGCGTTGCCCCATTGGAGATGCCCTAAGTCCATTTCTTAAACATGTCGTTTATATTTAGTCAAAAGTCACAGTGTGTGAAATTCATCATACATTATAATGGTAAAAACAGATTACAGTTTTGACAACCTGTTCAAGAGTTATGATTTTCCAAAGGGTTGGAACGTAGCTGTACATGCAAATGAGCTAACCTAGCTACTCAAATTTTTGCAGTGGATCGATCAGGTGCACGTTTGTATACTTGTACACGATTGTTACCCATGCGGGCATGCGGCCACCGACCGTCGGGTTTTGTCTGCGTTAGCACCTGACCCACCATAAATTGCCTCTCAGAGTCACCGATTCAGGTCATTATAAGTTGTACGTTGATGTCCATCAAACGCCGTTGCACTGACAGGCAAGGACCAAGGAGATTAGCGCCCAGCGAAACCGAAGCTGAGCTGCCGCGCCCCGGTCCACGGCGTGGCACACCACGGTGCAGCGCCGAGCTCGAGGGCGTGACACCAGCATACATGGGACCCGCTTGTCCACGCTGGCGGCAGTGCAGCGCCACGATCTATGGCGTGACACAGTGGGCTGTGGCGCCCTGGATACAGGCGCGGCAAAAGAAGGTTAGTTTCATGAAATTGTTTCGAAGGAAGTTTAATTTCTAAATTTGTTTTATCTTTAGGTTATTTCTGTCGAAATAGCCTGCCACAGCCCGCATCCTTATCGCGAGATCCACCTAGAGCTGCGCTGCGTCCTCGTCAGCGCGTCCTTGCGCACGCACGCGTACCCTCTCGACGGTTCTCCGCCGCCGTGGATGGATCATCTCGAAGCGGCTCCAGAAGTCCAGTCAAATGGTTTGATCCATTTGCTGTGCGCCTGTGCACACGGATGAACCGATGAATGCTCGTTAGTTTAGTCAAGCGCCCGTGCCGTGCCATGTCTGAAAGCCATGATCCGTGTGCTTCTTTTTTTTTGGAACAGGGGAGGTCCGAAGGATCTAGAGCTTCATTTCTTCAGCAGTGTAGGTACATTTTGTAGATAAGGCCGAAAGGACAATAAAAATTACAAGCTGACCCTTACAAATTGCACCGAGGACCTTGAAATAAAACCTTTATGCCGCCGGGGTCAGAACCACTTGGGGCACAGAGGTGGGAGCCAACTCCGGCGAAACTGGAAGGCCTCCCCACTGGCAGGAATGCCTGGAGGTTGTTGATGCCTTGAGGACGGCCTGATGCCATCGCACGAGGCTGGAGGGGCCGCCCTTCGGCCATGAAATACAGCGACAGAGGCGCCGTGGAAGTCCTCCGACGAGAAGCCGTCACTCCCTACTGCAGATGCGGCGACCGCCACAGGCAGCGAGCAGCCAATCCTCTTCTCTCTCATCGCCATGATGAACAGAGAGGAGGTGGCCGCCGCTGCATCGATGGCCACCAAATCCACCAGAAACAACCTTATTTACGGAGATCTTCATCTGCCTCCGCCGCCACACCTCTGGCTTCGACCGCCGAAGCTCCATAAGGCAGAGCAAGAAGATGATGCAGTGCCAGATCCGGCCGCTTGGATTCGCCACCTCCTTCCCGGCAACAACACCATACGCCACGTAGGACCATAAACTAAACCTAGTACTACTACTATCTACTCCGGCGCCTTATCATGTCCACCTTTGGCCGGCTATTCCGGCGGAGAGGAGGAAGGAGCGGCCCGGTGAGGAGGGAGACGGGGTCAGGTACTGTAGCGAGCTGAGAGCGCGTTGGGGGGGGGGGGGGGGGGGAATGAGAGCCTCAAGCCCGTTTGCTCTTCTCGAGTATTTGCTGAGCGCAACTGCCTGCTGCTATAGGAGGTAACAAATTAATTAAACGGATAAAAGATTTGCTGGAATTTTGTTACCTTTGTGTTGCTTAGAGTTCAGTTTTTTTAAACGGGGGCATGCCCTCAAACTCTGCAGCAGTCGATGCATGCAATTTTTTACTGCTTTATTATAAACATCCAAGTTTTATAAAAGGTTATTACATCACGGGTCATACATGATCGATACTTGTATCAACATTTAAAGAGTTGGTTATACTCAGTAATCAAATCCTCTCGTTTATCCGTTGGTTATAGGAAGAACTACATACGGATACGGTAAGCAGCCAACGCTACAAATACGTAAAAGTAGTTGATTTTGCATTATTAAGAATATATAGTAACTTCTTATGTTTCAAATAGCTCAAAGTAAAGCACATACATCAATTTAGATTTATACTTTATCCTTCATCGTAACACCCGCTAACCAATTCTCAAATAAATTTTAACATTATTGGGTGAAATAATGTTGAAGGTCATGTAAAACGTTGACCAACAGAGGAAGATTCCCTCCCTTGGCTATACGTTGTTAGATAGATGATGAGACCTCTCCAGCAGCGAATTTATACGCGCTAGATAACACCCCGTTTAATTCGGTTTCGTTGGGACTCAAACCCGGGTGGACTGGCTGCGCACTCGCAGGCCACGTAAACATTTACACTCTGTTAGGATACATTTGCATTAATCCTTCTTGTATGATCTGGACAATATAGCGGAAATTCAATTCGGCTCCCGGGTGCGTATGCTCCCTATATCAAAAAATTATATTTTGAGTTGTCGAAAAATTTTGACAAAAAATTCTATGTGTACATCTCCATAAGATATGAGCATTCGTCAAGTTTCATGAAAAAATAATATTTTTTGTGGTCTATGTAAAAAAGAGAAAATTTATTTTGTAAAAAACATTATTTTTAGCACTGAGTTTTGTCTTTTTTACACACGTCACATGACAAGTCTATTTTTTATGAAACAACTTTGTGAGCGTGTAGAACGTGAAGATGTACGTGCGAATTTTTCGTTCCAATTTTTTTGAAATTCAAAATTTGTGTAAGATGAATTTCAAAATAAAGGGAGCATATGCTCCCATGTTCCAAAACACCACTCCCACAATATAGACACAACTCTTCTATGTAAACCATACTAAAACATTGTATTGCATTCTAGTAAAGGCAATGTAGTTTCATATAAACCTAAACCTGGAGCGCAGCTATTTATTTTTAACAACCGTACAAGTCAGATGAGTCCAATTACTAATTTGATACTTTTTTCACAAGCTTTTAAAACCATGGAAATCAAATAAGCCATGAATTTGTGATCGACTAGGCTAGCATACTACTACCTCCGGTCCAATTTGCTCGACACCCATTTAACGGACACAGCGTAGCGTACATACTTATACTAGATGAGCATATTGACGATACCATCACTTGGAACACCACTTTGAACCGAGAATACTCCTCTACCGAGGCCTACAATGCGCAATTTTTTGGCGCCTTGACTACCAACATGAACAAGATTGTTTGAAAGGCTTGAACCTCTCCCAAAATTAAGTACTTTGCTTGGTTGGCTCTCCAAAATAGGATTTAGACGGCTGACCATCTCAAGAGAAGGGGTAGGACAAATTGCGGTTTGCGCACGCTATGCAAGCAAATTCAAGAAAGAGCGGCTCACCTCTTCTCCCATTACCGCTACTCCAAACGCCTTTGGGGTTTAGTGAAGTGTTGGATTGACACCCCCTCCATTCGCACCCATGAATGGACGGACGATCTCACCCTTTTGAATTGGTGGGCAAAGGTGTTAAAGGACGCAATGGCAAACCGGAAGGCTATGGCCTCCCTTACCATGCTTGTTACTTGGACCCATTTGGAAGGAGCGAACTGCTAGAGTCTTCAACCACAAGTACGCCCCCTATCATCCTCCTTGACATCATTAAAGCCGAGGCTAAACTTTGGGTAGCCGCGGGAGCAAAGTGCTTGAGTTTTGTAATAACGGGAGAGTAATTCTTTTGTTTTTATTTGGTCCGAAACTTTGTCTGGTCAAGATACTTTCTCCTTAATTAATGAATGACGGAAAATCTTTTGTCCCCACTTTCAAAAAAAAAAACTCATACTAGCTCATGGGGTTGATTAAATGGGAACGGAGGTAGTAATAGTTAAATACTTGTATGATTTAGATATTTTTACTGTGAACTACACACGAAAACGAGTGAACATATAATAAAAACCAATACAAACTAATACATCGTATAATTATGCATAATCGCCCATATTTTATTGCTCAACATCCTAGTTACAGCATTGTGTTGGAAAAATCTAATATATTAGTTGCACATTTCCAATCTTAATATATGCAAATGAGCCATTTGACATTTAAATCATCCACACTAATTAACTTTTTTTGACAATCAATACCATATATATTTATAGTATTGAATAGCACCATGATAGAGATACATGAGCCATCTCCAACGATTACAAAATAAAATATAAAAGAAACAAACAAATTTTGAGGTTTTCAAACTCTTCTTCCATGACACATTTTGTGATTTTCTAAAAGCATCCAAATAAAAGTACCAAACCATAGACCATGACATATCTAGGAAGGTTCTATCACAATTTTTATTGGAGTCGTGCTGTCAAGCCTGTGTACAGACATAACAGCTAAAAAGTAGGCAATCAATATCGAAAAAAATATCAACACCAGTATGCTAAGGAAAAGCAACCAAACAGCTTTGTCGAGGACGTAACATCTGAGAAAAATATTGCGAGCATAATCTGCCTTGTGGCATCCATAAGAAAAAAAGTTCGAAATTCACCTAGAGAAGCAAGATCTGAAAGCTCATACATAGAGAATCTTGATCTTTTAACACCATCATGGACGTTGGGAAGGAGATCTCGTCATCGAAAAAATAGCCATTGATCACTTGTTGTAGACAATATCATCTTCAGTAAGGCGGAGGCCATAAAGAAAACGGCTACCAAAACCCTAACCTAATTTCTTGAAAACACTACTTTTACTATAAAAAAAATCGTGCATAGATCGGGTTTCCCATCCCTTGGAATGACGACAAGGTTTGCCGGAGGAGAGAGAACCGATCTATCGAGGAGGCGGAGGTGAATTGCGGCGCTAGATTTCAAGATATAAGTTTGCTCCCATAAATTTAGTGGAAAATCATCCTCTCCTTTTTTTTTAGATGGGAGACGCAGCAAAAACCAACATGATAAACGGGTTTTCATGGGCCTGATTCCGCCCACCTCATGTACAGGCCCGTAGCCTCTAGTAGAAAGCAAGTAAGCAGCACGAGCCGAATATCGGCCTGAACTTGAAATCAAATCAAACCACCACCACTGTACAGCAATGGCAGCGGAGCCGCGAGGGGCGGCCGCCCACGAGCGGGACGGCGGCGGCGCCATCACCGACGCCCTCTCCCTCTTCGCCTCCCGCCTCTCCCGCCGCAGGTTCGCACACACGAAACGCCCCATCCCTCCCCTCGCCAGCTTCTAGAACCTCCCATTTCAATCTCTCCCCGCGTCGATCGCGCAGGTTTGGGGACGATGAGCTGCGGGTACTCGAGGCGGCGCTCTCCAGCGGCGGCGACGTGGCCGCTATGCTAGCAACGCGCTCGGAAGCCCGCCGAATGCTACGGGAGCGTTCGACCGAGGCGTTCGCTGCGGCTGCGGCTGAGGAGGTCGGGGCGAGGCTCTCCGTCGCCGATTTCTTCGCGCGCGCCTTCGCCCTCGCGGGTGATGTCGAGGTGAGGACGACCAGTTGTTCACGTTGTGTAAGTCAGATTCTCGCTCTAAGGTCGGAGAATTTGGGGGTGCAGCTTCAGTGCTTCAGTTCAGTATAGAAGCGTGCTGCGGCATGTGTGATTTGGTTGCAGTTTCAGGGTTCGATTTTGGGGTGCAGTATCAGTGCTTGGTTTCAGTATAGAAGAGTCCTGCGCCACGTGTGAGTTGTGATGCAGCTTCAGCCCTTCGGTTTAGTATGGTAGCGTGTTGTGGCTGCGGCATGTGTGAATCGGGATGCGGTTTCACGGTTATATGTGTGATGCAGTTTCAGTGCTTCTGTTCAGTATAGAGAAACCATCACAGAACATTTTTCAATCATGATGTGTTCATTATTATTATTTCTTGAGAGTTCAGAGTGACATCTTAGCCCCTTGGATGAGTCGATGGCAAACGTGTATGTTTAGTGTGTTGTTCTCTGTCACTTCACTAATCCTGTTAACTTTTACTGCTAGAGCTGCCTTGCTACGAGATATGAAGCGCTGCTTCTGCGAGAGGCCAAGTACTCCGACGACCCACATCTGCATGTGTCACATGAAGAATGGCTAACCTTTGCGCAGGACTCTCTTGATAATGGATTCTACGCCATTGCTTCCAAGGTAATCCAGTCTGATTGATCTGTATTATGTCTTCACTTGTCTTACATTGGTTTGTGCTTGAACATATGCTCAGATACTGGCGTTGCTTGCATGCTATCTTCATTATGTTGGTGATTCTTCTTTATATGGTTATAACTTATTGCCCTACCCAATTAAAATCACTTATCCATACTGCAGTTAGGCGATAGTTGAATGTCCTTAGGCCCAAATTTCATTCAAAACCCAGCCCCTATGCGGGCCAGCCTTACTCATGGTTCACAACTGGCCGTTTGTTCTAGCATTGTTCAAAAGAGATAATCCAGAGTTACTATGCTTGCACTTTCAAGCATCATGTGCTGGTACTACTAATGGTCCAGGATGTTGGTGAAGAATATGAATCATTAATATTGTGATAGTTCAAAGAAGTGGACCACTTGTAGCGGCTTAGAAATCATACAGTACGTTCTGTAGCCTGATCCATGAAGGGCTAGCAGATGTTCATCTGCATTCTTCTCTTATCTATTTTACATTGTTATGTACAGTAGCTTTTAAACTTAATTTAGACTGGAACTTATTCTGTTCATTGAACATACTGAGGCCATCTTATAAGTATTATTATTTTACTCTGAAATGAAACTGGTCATGTTGTACTTTGACATGACAAAAACTGATGACTTAATTCTGGTAGAAATAATGCTTGAAATAACTTTCCTAGGAGATAGTAATTTCATGCTGCCTTACTTTCAATCTTGAACATTTCAATATCCCAAGAGTAGTTTAACGTTGAAATGAAACCTACCAACTGATTCAAATGGAAAAGCATTCCTCTTAGCACATACTTGAACAAAGTGATGACAGGTGTTTGATGACCGTGTGCTACTTACATTGGTGTTTTTGTGCTTTGGACAACTGAGAACAGATAAATATCGATCATTCTGGAGACCAACGTTGGCCTGGGTTGTTTAGTCTGAATGGTTGATCAGCTAATACTGGATACTGTTTCATAAAGGCTATTTGTGACTGTGTTACATTTATCATGTTAATACGATCAACTCAGTCAGGTTATCTACTTTTCTTTGCTGGAGTACATTCTGCTGCTTGAACTGTAACTATCTTTTATGAACCCCTGATTATATTGTTAGTCTCAGCATCTCATATGTTATACTCCGCATCTCATATGTTATACTCCGTATTTCTTAATTCTTACTCCTTTATGTACTTTTAGGCTTTTGCAAATGCTCTTGTTCACAATCATTCCAGCACCTTGGACTCCACTAATCCAATTCTGAAGAAGAGCAAGATCAATGATATAAGAGGACTCCAAAACTTGGCCAAGTCATTATCTGGACAGCGTTCTGGTTAGTTCTGTAATGCCATGGAAAGTGTAAATTACATGTTAAGAAGCTAATCCTGCTTTGATTGGAGAAATGAATTAAATAGGAAGAGTGACTACACGTTTATTCATTGTAGTAACATAATCTGACTACCTGTGGTTTATTTGTTTCAAGTTAGGACAGTGAGTCTTCTATTTGATATTTGAAACTTGGGAATTCCAAATTTCAATACTGATGCTTGTGCTTTGACAGTTCAGGCACAATCTGCTGAATACATGAAAAGGAAAGCTCCAAGCATTAGTGAAAAGTGCAATTTACACTCAGAAAAACCGAAGTTACCGGGAAACATGATGTTTAGGTTAGGGATCAAAACAAGGAATACACAAAAACTACTCTGTAGCCGCAAGAGGAACTTAGAAGATGTCTAATTTCAAGCATTATCAGTGTGACTTCTCCCCCAAGACCGAGAAGAGTGGCTTGATCTTTCTTCCAAGCCATTTTGATACAAGAGGTGAATTTTCATGCATTTGTTTTACTTTCCTACCGTACTTTGAACTTCTCGGTCTAGCATCTATTGAGTATCTGCAACACGTACCATCGCTATATTTCATTTCATCTCACTTATGGATTGGATCTTTACGGAGTACTTCGATAGCTGGGGATATTCTCTTCCATCATTAAGTTTCCTTCTTTGAGTACATCCCTACCTCTATATGTGGCTCCTTCTCAGATTGCAATGATTAGTGCTTTGATCAAAAGAAGACCACTTTGAACTTTCTCTCTGTAAGATAACTATGTTACATCATTCGTCTGATTATGTAAGATCGATATGTTGGGTTTCTATCGGTAGCATGTGCACGACAGTCATGTTCATTTTCTTTAGTATCATGCATGTGCTGTGTGGAACTCCTGTTTTACCATCTCTTTTACCATGCCGTGTGTAACTGAACACCTGCCATCCATAAGTATCATGCCCACTTGAGAGCATTGGATTCTGGTAATGAAAATACCAACGAGTAGGCAACCACCTCTCAATTCAACTGGACATCCAATAACAGGCAATGCCACGAAAATAGGATATTTCTGTCAGCTTACATATTATTCACCATAATATATTTAACTGCATATGGCACTATCATTTCTTTTGCTGATTGGGTACTGCTCGATATGATATGATTAAGCAAGCTTACCCAATAACTATGTAGAATTCTGCTTCATCATCTTGCAATGTAGCTGCTTAATATCTCGATTATATCAAGTTCAATTAGGTGAGGTTTTTTCGCTCTTAGATTTGATATCCAGATCAGGGACGATTATTTGGATCTGACATAATGATTATGTTTCTTTCGACCTCCGTGCTAGTGCCATATTTGCAGTGTATTGCTAATCCGCTATGATGTGCTGTCTTTTCTTTTGAGATAATTCCATAGCAAAATATTTCACATTTTGTTTCTTGGGGAGGTGCTACTGTGCAGAATAGAACAAGACAGTCCTAAGACATGGCATTAGCTACGTTTCGTTGAGCAATAGGACACTTTACCTTATAGAATTCAGAATAGGAAAAAAAAATCTCTTGGGAACACACTAAAACCTAGAAGGTTGGTAGTGACAAGTCAGGAGTTAAGCATGTGAGTTACCTTGGAACGTCAGGCACTTAACATGTGGCAGTGTCGGTTAAACCCAACTATGAAGTTTGACCCCAGAGCACATGGGCACAGAACAGAAACTAACGTGAATTAGCTAGTGGTCCAGGTCCATCCTGATAAGTAGAATCTTTGGAGCCTCTGTTCGTTTTTCTTTCTAGTAAAGCAGGCTCTATCCTATTGGAGGCGTTTAGATGGGATGGGGTGGGAACAAGTCGTCGTGTTGGGGAAAGAAGATGTCTGTTGCATGTTCCAGCGCGTTAAGAAAGTTAGTTTCTTTTGTACTACACTTTGGGTTTTTAGTGTCTGGAAAATTACCAGGGTAGATAGAGTGCAGCAAGAGCACAACTGCACAAGAGGTAAATAAGCCTACGGTCTGCAATGTGGCCATGTGGGCAAGCATGCGCTCTGTTACTGTTAGTCCAATGAATTTACTAAACCATGTGATGGATCCATTTGGCACTTGGACTTTGAAATTAAGTCTGAACCACGATGAAGACTTCAGTTGCAATGGTTTCTTGAGGTTAGCTTAGCGGTGAAACATTGTCGGCAGCTTAATTGTTTAGCGGTGAAAAACACGAATGCCCTGAGACCTTTTGGGTTTCGATAGCAACGTGCATGTGCATGCATGCACCGCAACAACTTTAGAAATCCTGCCTCCTCCGGAACTAGTAGTTTCAAATGGCCCCTTTCCCTATGCCATGAGAAAGGAAGACGTTGCAGTAGACGAGAAAGAACATGCTCCTTTTTCTTCTGTTCATGTTTGACATATTGATACTAGTAGTCTACCATGCATCTTGTTTTTTTTTTGAGGCAAATTTTGTTGTTTGAGGCAAACTATGCTTCTTGGAGTGTTGCTCCAGCATGAATTTGTCCTGTCATCCACACTGGAAACAAATCTGGATTAGAGGTAGGATGTGGTTGCAGAGTCTGCATCACAAGTTGGTACGAGACCTTAATGGCGTTAGACATGGCCGCATGGGTGCATGTACGTACGTGATACCACATGTCACCTCCTGATGACTAGCGCGACACATTACGGATACTTGTCTCTAGCTAGCATACTATAAGTGACATTTATTGAATATGCTTCTATACGATGATGTAATACTGTTCTGGTGGAGGACGAATCCCCAATCTCGTTGTCCGCTTGATGTGTACATACGTGTCAGGCTTCTTCCTGATCTTGACATGATTTAATATGCACATGGGATAAACAAATACACCAGTATCTGTTATTTTCTCACGTATATTTGATTAGCAGTGTACCCCAGTTCATTAGCATTGAAGATTGATTGAAGCTTGTACATAGAAGTATCAGCAATCTGTAGAGGAGTGAAACAGACATCCATGTCGAGCCCCGCCATTTCCAAATTTGACTTAATTAATTTACTCACCTCTAGCTAGCTACGAAATTAAGCACTACTCGTAGCACTGTGTGCATTTAATGCATAATTAGGGTTAAGACTTCGATCTTCCCTCATTGATGCTACTGGGAAGCTATGCTAATTTAACAAGTACACATGTAACAGCGTTCGTCAGAAGGATCAGATCAGCAAAGCTAATTAATCATGAGTGTCTCATCTCAATGGTCAACTCTGAACGTGCGTGCATGCAGGGTCAAATGATCCAGCTGCAGATTGTACAGCTAGCCAAGTGTGACGGTGCCGCGTGAAGTGAAAGGTAAGCAGAATTTTTCCAGACCATAACGACCATTGGGTGATGCATACATAGATTCTTGTACTATAGCTAATTAATCAACCTTGGCTGCTAAGTAGAGACAAACAAGGCAGGAAGACTTTACACACACAGCATGCATTACCAGTAGGTACATGGCTACGCCCATTCAAAGATACTCCAGCAAGCAAGAAAACAACGCTGATTATTACTCCCTCCATACCGGTTTTGAGAAAAAAGTTTGACTATAAATTTGGTCAAAAAAAAATAAGATAAATGCTACAAAAATTATACTATTGAAAACTTCTTTTGAATATGAATCCAATGTTATAATTTTTGTGGCATATAGTTTATTTTCTGTTGACTAAATTTGTAGTTAAACTTTTTTCTCAGAATGCGTAATTGCCCTCTAAACCGGTATGGAGGGAGTAAGGTAACATCACCACTAAACTAATCTATCACGCTTGTTTGTTTGCTTGTTTGTTTGTCCTGACTAATTAATTAGATTGCAATCAGTAACGATTTAGCTCCACCGTAATCCCATTGACACCTAGCTTAGCCTCCATCTTCCTGGCTGCCTTGCTTCCTCTATAAAAAAGGCTAAGCTCTGCACCCATCACCCTCCCCCTTCCCTTTAGCTTTGCAACCGTCTCCATCAGTTGCTCTCTCTTCTCTTCTCCTAGCTCCTAACTAAGAGGTAACAGAGAGTCACACACTGCCATGGCCGGAGTTCAGAGCGGGAGCAGCAGTGCCACCCCATGTGCCTCCTGCAAGCTTCTGCGGCGGCGGTGCGCTAGGGACTGCGTGTTCGCGCCTTACTTCCCGCCGGAGGACCCGCATCGGTTTGCCACCGTGCATCGGGTCTTCGGTGCCAGCAACGTCAGCAAGATGCTACAGGAGCTCCCGGTTGCTCAGCGGGCTGACGCAGTCAGCAGCCTGGTGTACGAGGCCACGGCGAGGATGCGCGACCCTGTCTACGGCTGCGCTGGTGCCATCTCCTACCTCCAGCAGCAGGTCGCCCAGCTCCAGGCGCAGCTCGCTGTCGCACAGGTCGAGATCCTCCAGCGCATCCACCACCCATCTCCCGGCGCTGCATTCCATCTGCAAGAGCTTCAGCAGCGTCCGGAGCAGCAGCAGCTAATGCAGATGGACGATGATGACAAGGTGTACAGTAGCCTCGTCATGCAGAATGATCTGATGAGCACGCTGCTGCTGCAGGAGGCGTGCCTTAAGAAAGAGTCCCTATGGACGTGATCATTATGTGTGATAATTGTCTAGTGTTTCTGCTTTGATTCATAAAATGTTGTCTCTGCTTCTGTAATTTTCTGAGAATTGGGAAATTGAGAAGAAAGTTGATTTAATTGGGGGACAGTTTTTCTAGACATTGGACGAGAGAACCTCGTGGCCTTCGTAAAACACATAGGACACGATCAGCTGGGGCTCATGTTCATGCATTGCATACTATCTCCATTTCTGTTCATGGGCCACGAAGGAACAAATTCCCATGTTCTTTACACATTGGACGAGAAAACATGCCGGCCTCTCCATCACAGTCAGTTGGGGCACATTGTATAGTATCTCCATTTTTTCTGTTCAAGGATCACAAAGACAAAAACTCTTATGCTTTTTATACATTGGGCAACAAAACATGCCGGCCTCTGCATCATAAGAACATAAGATGCAGACAGTCAGCTGGACACATTTTCATGCATTGCATAGTCTCTATATATGTTCATGGACCACGATGGAAAAAACTGAGTGTTCTTCTAACCACAAAGTTCAGTTAGTTGAGGCTTATTTCCACACATCATGTTTCAGGAGTGCCGTTTTGCCTGCAGATATTGTTGTTTGTGGAAGATGTGAAGCGCATTTGGCTTCACACACATGGTACAGTAGGATCCAAATAGTTTGTTCGTGCGCATCACGACATAAAGCATCCCAAGGTAGAACTAATTAATGCTTCCTAATGGAAGACCTGACCTACTAGATTCCTAATCTCTCTGCACAAGACATGTGTCCTGTCTGAGCAAGCACTTACCTGGCTTCACTAACACTTGAACTGTCAGATATGGCTTGTTAACTACAAACATTATGATAATAGTTGGATCTTATATAGCTCTGAGTGGTTGAGTGCCGCGTGTCACCAATGCAGACAAAACCTAATGATTTCTGATCTCTGTCTTTCATCAGGGAAAGAATGAGTTTTAAAGTATTTTGCTCGACGAACACTCTATAAATGGTTTCTAAAAATGATTCGACTGATAGGTTAGACATGATTGATGGAGATGAAGTTCCTTCACTATTTACAGATGATTGCATTAGTTATGATATTAGTTGTCAAGGTATGCATGCATGCATCAAGTGTCAATCTAGGACAAACAAAGGATCAGCTGTAGCTAGACCCCACAATGCTGCTTACATTATCAACACATCTCGGTGGAGTTTTTGGCTTTTTGCAGACATACGTGTCTCCTCCTTCAATACATAATTCGACAGCTGAACATATATCGGTTAAAAATAGTATCATATCAAACATCTTGGATGAGTAGGTGTTGTTCGAGATCATCAACCTCTGTTTCATCTTTTCATGTTGGCTTAAGATCATGGAACTACCCCTGAACCTTACCCCATCTCCCACTCATTATCACTTATCCTTTCTCTTGTTCCCGGTGAAATGCACATGGCAGAGGATTTCGATTACACTGATTATAATGTTCTTCTTTAGTAGCAGTATTATGATTGCCATAGTTTTTCTTAGGCCATCTGACCTTTTTTTTAGGGGATCTGACCTTTTGTTTTCTGAGAGGCCATAGTTGATAGTTGTGTACTTGAGAAGTTGTGTCCTGAATCCTTGGTGGACATTGGCCTTATTCTGTAGTTTTGGTTGGCCCAAATCATAGTTTCATGCATGCATTCTCAGATCTGGGCCGTCTCCACAAGCATGTAGCCCAACAACCCTTGTCTCTTCCTGGGTTTATCTGTGTACTTTGATCCTATCAGCCCATCACAATTGGAACCTGGGATAGGAATTGGCATTTTGCCAATGCAGTTTCTAGAATGAATATCTATTTGTTTCGATATTGTTGTTGCCAAGGACTAATATGGTTACTATTCTAGTTGATATACATAATATTAAGAGATTTTTTTGACTTGTCTACAATTTTTCTAGAGAAATTAAGCTTCAAGGCTGTATATGTTATTTGCCCTACTTTGCAATGATCTGCGTGTATTGTAGGAAGAACACTACACTCCACCTGAAAGTATGACAGTTGAAAAGCATTGCACCGCACCTTGAGTATTAGCTACCAAGTGATAGCATACTGGATTTTGGTCATAAGACTTCAACAATGTGTCTGCAATCTTTTGATATCTCAAAATACCGGAGGTGGAGCTAGGATTTACTCCATCAGTACTCTGTTTTTTTAAGACCGATGATGGCTCTTGTTAGCCAGCCTAACCCACTAGAGCTTAATTTAATGTTTAGGACCCTCTATCCACACATGTATTTGACGGTACTAACTACTTCCAGTTTGTTTTAAGCATTGCCCACACGTACGTCGTCCCCGTCGGTGCACGGCTAATTAATAAGGTTTGTTGCTGAGCAATGTGTCACCGCGCATGTTGTTTCCGTCCACATAATAGCATATTACACAATTCTTCTGAACTTTGCAATCTAGTAGTACATCAATTGGTCTGTGCTTGTTGTGGAAATTAAGACCACCATAGCAAACACGGTAGAGATGCGCATTATTGTTGGTCGTACTAGAATAACATGGTTTGGTGAGGTGGTTGGAGCAGGACACGATAGCCTTTTTCCCTTGTCCCTGCAGGGATTAGCTAGGTAGCTCCAATGTGTTCTCTCAATCTTTTGACCTGGGGTCATCAATCATTTTCGCAGATGTCACCAGCATCCTGCACCAGGCTTACTGCAGGTAGATGCTGCCCGCCACTCGAAACCGAATTGATCTAGTTGGAAATTCCTCAGAATTGGCAAATCAGGAACCAGTAGAAATTGCTGTCTGATGCATGCACATGCATGTTGACCTCCACTGAGAATCATGCACCGTGCTGCCTCTGGAAAATACCATATCCGGTCCTTTATGCTATGCTGGTAAGTAATTGACTACCATATTCGGTCTTTGGGAGCATCCCGGATGAAGTAAAAGGTGCTGGGTTGATGCAAATATCACAGTCGCACACCGGGCCTCCCAAATAGAAGTCGGCAGCAACGCTGGATATAGGCTTTGGGGAGTGCCGGCCAACCCATCGTGGTTTGGGGGTCGGAGCCCCAAACCGATAGCCCGTAAATTCACCCCCAATGGCCAAAAGGCTAAAAGAAGAAATCCAAACCATAGTTCAAAGTCAGCCACAGAGGCCCACATTCAAATCCAAGTCTCAAAGTTCAAATTCACTAGCCATGCAGCCGGCGGGCAAAACGCCATCAAAATGTGGCTCATCCTGTTACAAATTAACCGAGGAGAGTGTCGGATGTTCGTGTCCCAAAGAAAACGGGTACTTGCAAGGAACCCGAAGGAGGTGTCGAACACGTACAAGGGCTGAAGACACGGTTCCCAGGCTCACGGTGACGTTGGTGACGTTGGCATGACGAGCGCACATGCGAGCAAGAGAGAGAGACAAAAACGATCTACCTAGATCCAGGGCCCTCGTGAGGAGGTAACACCCTTACTCATGCCTTGTTTGTCTTGCCTGCAAAGGCTCATGAGGTCCAAGAGGGTTTTACAAAGCGCTGGCTTGAAGAAGCTGTAGCCCAGATCTAGATGCGACCTCCTAAACCTTTGCTAGAGAGAGAAAGGCCAATCCCCTTCTACAGAGCAGCCGTCCTTCCTTCTATATATGCGCTGGTCCTCCTCTCCAAGAAAGCGTGGGAGAGGGGTTGCCACAGCCGCGCCCAAGGAGTAGGATAGCTGTCCACACACTACTACGAATGGACTTAGTCCAGGGTGGTAAAGCGCTGGTCCATAGGAGTGGTTCGCTTCCGTTGATGTCCTCCTCTGACGCGCTGCACCGTCCACCGCATCCCTCTAGTAAAGCCGCAACTGGTGGGCCACTTTATGCAGGGGCGTTTCAGAAGGCTCCTTCTTCAGGACAGAGATGTGCCTCCCGCGCCGGCTGAGGCGATCGTCATTGCTTCTGTCAGCATCGTCGTCTTCTTTTGTGCCTTTCACCCTAGCATGACACTGAGCCTCGAGAACACTCGTAAAAAGTTCCTCGCGGGGGGTTTCTTTAGCTGCCGAAACTGTTAAGTTTTTCTCTCCTCGCGAGAGGGTCTTCTCCTCGTGAGGCTCAAAGGCCTCGTGAGGGATTTTCCTTTGTCGTTGTATATGGGTCACCGCTTGGGCCCAGTAGCAGGTGGGCCGTGGTACCTGATGTCTACGTTCCCCCTCCTTTCCTGTAGACAGTGTTGGGCCTCCAAGTGCAGAGGTTTGTAGAACAGCAGCAAGTTTTCCCTTAAGTGGATCACCCAAGGTTTATCGAACTCAGGGAGGAAGAGGTCAAAGATATCCCTCTCATGCAACCCCGCAACCACAAAGCAAGAAGTCTCTTGTGTCCCCAACACACCAAATAGGTGCACTAGTTCGGCGAAGAGATAGTGAAATACGGTGGTATGAATATATATGAGCAGTAGTATGGCGCCAGAAAAGTGCTTGGCGCGTAGTTGATGGTGGTAGTATTGTAGGAAGTAAACATGCAGAGTAACGCAGTAGAGTACAAAGAAAAAAGAAACAAGCAGAGTAACTCGTATTTAGGAACAAGGCCTAGGGATTAGACTTTCACTAGTGGACACTCTCAACATTGATCACATAACAGAATAGATAAATGCATACTCTACACTTTTGTTGGATGATGAACACATTGCGTAGGATTACACGAACCCTCAATGCCGGAGTTAACAAGCTCCACAATAATGCTCATGTTTAAGTAACCTTAAGTGTAAGATAGATCAAAACGATTAAACCAAGTACTAGCATAGCATGCACACTTGTCACCTTCATGCATATGTAGGAGGAATAGATCACATCAATATTATCATAGCAATAGTTAACTTCGCAATCTACAAGAGATCATGATCATAGCATAAACCAAGTACTAACACGGTGCACGCACTGTCACCTTTGCACACATGCAGGAGGAATAAAACTACTTTAATAACACATCACTAGAGTAGCACATAGATAGTAGTGATACAAAACTCATATGGATCTCAATCATGTAAAGCAGCTCATGAGATCATTGTATTGAGGTACATAGGAGAGAGATTAACCACATAGCTACCGGTACAGCCCGAGCCTCAATGGAGAACTACTCCCTCTTCATGGGAGCAGCAGCGTTGATGAAGATGGCGGTGGAGATGGCAGCGGTGTCGATGGAGAAGCCTTCCGGGGCACTTCCCCGCCCCGCAGGGGTGCCGAAAGACTCCTGTCCCCCAGATCTTGGCCTCGCGACGGCGGCGGCTCGGAACTTTTCTCGTATCGTGGCTTTTTCGTAAGGGTTTTCGATGCAGGGGCTTTATATAGGCGAAGAGGCGGCGCAGAGGGCCGACGAGGCGACCGGGGGGTGGGCGGCGCGGCCAACCCTAGGCGCGCCGCCACCCTCCCGTGGGCCTGTGGCCCCCTCCGGTCCTTCCCGGTGTTCGAAGCTTCGTGGAAAAATAGGAACCTTGGCGGTGATTTCGTCCAATTCCGAGAATATTTCGTTACTAGGATTTCGAAACCAAAACAGCAGAAAAGGAACTGGCACTTGCATCTTGTTAATAGGTTAGTTCTAAAATGCGTAAATACGACATATAATGTGCATAAAACATGTAGGTATCATCAATAAAGTAGCATGGAACATAAGAAATTATCGATACGTTGGAGACGTATCAGCATCCCCAAGCTTAGTTGCTCGTCCCGAGCAGGAAAACGATAACAAAGATAATTTCTTAAGTGACATGCCATCATAAACTTGATCATATTGTAAACATATGTAATGAATGCCGATCAAAACAATGGTAATGACATGAGTAAACAACTGAATCATAAAGAAAAGACTTTTCATGAATAGCACTTCAAGACAAGCATCAATAAGTCTTGCATAAAAGTTAACTCATAAAGCAATAATTCAAAGTAGAGGTATTGAAGCAACACAATGGAAGATTAAGTTTCAGCGGTTGCTTTCAACTTATAACATGTATATCTCATGGATATTGTCAACATAGAGTAATATAACAAATGCAATATGCAAGTATGTAGGAATCAATGCACAGTTCACACAAGTGTTTGCTTCTTGAGGTGGAAGGAGATAGGTAAACGACTCAACAATAAAAGTAAAAGAAAGGTCCTTCAAAGAGGAAAGCATCGATTGCTGTATTTGTGCTAGAGCTTTGGTTTTGAAAACATAAAGAGAGCATAAAAGTAAAATTTTGAGAGGTGTTTGTTGTTGTCAACGAATGGTAGTGGGCACTCTAACTACCTCATCAACCAGACTTTCAAGAGCGGCTCCCATGAAGGACGTTATCTCTACCAACAAGGTAGATCATCCCTCTTCTCTTTTGTTTACACATGTACTTTAGTTTGGTTTTTCTTTATTTATGGATGACACTCCTCCCAACCTTTTGCTTACACAAGCCATGGCTAACCGAATCCTCGGGTGCCTTCCAACATTCACATACCATGGAGGAGTGTCTATTTGCAAATTTAAGTTGCTTACTGATAAATCAGAGCAAAACATGTGAAGAGAATTATTAATGCAAGTTAATTAATTGAGGCTGGGAACCTCATTGCCAGCTCTTTTTGCAAAATTATTGGATAAGCGGATGAAGCCACTAGTCCATTGTGAAAGTCTGTCAGAAGTAAATGACAAGATTGAAAGATAAAACACCACATACTTCCTCATGAGCTATAAAACATTGACACAAATAAGAGGTGATAAATTTTGAATTGTTTAAAGGTAGCACTCAAGCAATTTACTTTGGAATGGCGGAGAAATACCATGTAGTAGGTAGGTATGGTGGACACAAATGGCATGAATATTGGCTCAAGTATTTGGATGCATGAGAAGTATTCCCTCTCGATACAAGGTTTAGGCTAGCAAGGTTATTTGAAGCAAACTCAAGGATGAACCGATGCAGCAAAACTCACATAAAAGACATATTGTAAACATTATAAGACTCTACACCGTCTTCCTTGTTGTTCAAACTCAATACTAGAAATTATCTAGACCTTAGAGAGACCAAATATGCAAATCAAATTTTAGCAAGCTCTATGTATTTCTTCATTAATGGGTGCAAAGCATATGATGCAAGAGCTTAAACATGAACACAACAATTGCCAAGTATCACATTACCCAAGACATTTTAGAATTACTACATGTAGCATTTTCCAATTCCAACCATATAACAATTTAACGAAGAAGAAACTTCGCCATGAATATTATGAGCTAAGAACACATGTGTTCATACGAACCAGCGGAGCGTGTCTCTCTCCACACAAGGATGAACTTATTCAGAGAACTAAGATAACAAAACAAAAACAAAAATAAAAGCACACAGACGCTCCAAGTAAAGTACATAAGATGTGACTGAATAAAAATATAGTTTCACTAGAAGAAACCTGATAGGTTGTCGATGAAGAAGGGGATGCCTTGGGCATCCCCAAGCTTAGATGCTTGAGTCTTCTTAAAATATGCAGGGATGAACCACCGGGGCATCCCCAAGCTTAGACCTTTCACTCTTCTCGATCACATTATATCACCTCTTCTATTGACCCTTGAAAACTTCCTTCACACCAAACTTCGAGCAAACTCATTAGAGGGTTAGTGCACAATCAAAATTCACATGTTCAGAGGTGACACAATCATTCTCAACACTTCTGGACATTGCACATAACTTCTGAAAGTTAATGGAACAAAGAAACTCATTCAACTTAACAAAAGCGGCAATGCGAAATAAAAGGCAGAATCTGTCAAAAACAGAACAGTCCGTAAAGACGAATTTATAAATGGCACCAGACTTGCTCAAATGGAAAAACTCAAAACTAATGAAAGTTGCGTACATATCTGAGGATCACGCTCGTAAATTGGCAGATTTTTTCGAATTTTCTACAGAGAATTATGCCCAGATTCGTGACAGACAGCAATGCTGTTTCTGCGCAGCGATCCCAAATATAACATCAACTTTGACATAGAAACTTTACTTGGCACAACAAAACACAAAACTAAGATAAGGAGAGGTTGCTACAGTAGTAAACAACTTCCAAAACACAAATATAAAACAAAGTACTGTAGCAAAATAACACATGGGTTATCTCCCAAGAAGTTCTTTTCTTTATAGCCATTAAGATGGGCTCAGCAGTTTTAATGATGCACTCGCAAGAAATAGTATTTGAAGCAAAAGAGAACATCAAGAAGCAATTTCAAAACACATTTAAGCCTAACATGCTTCCTATGCATAAGAATCTTGTAAATAAACAAGTTCATGAAGAGCAAAGTAACAAGCATAGGAAGATAAAACAAGTGTAGCTTCAAAAATTTCAGCACATAGAGAGGTGTTTTAGTAACATGAAAATTTCTACAACCATATTTTCCTCTCTCATAATAACTTTCAGTAGCATCATGAGCAAACTCAACAATATAACTATCACATAAAGCATTCTTATCATGAGTCTCATGCATAAAATAATTACTACTCCCAACATAAGCATAATCAATTTTATTAGTTGTAGTGGGAGCAAATTCAACAAAGTAGCTATCAAATATAGGAGGTATATTGTAATCATAATCAAATTTATCCTCCATAACAGGTGGTAACAAAAGACTACTATCATTATAATCATCATAAATAGGAGGCAAAGTATCATCAAAGTAAATTTTCTCCTCAATGCTTGGGGGACTAAAAATATCATGCTCATCAAAGCCAGCTTCCCCAAGCTTAGAATTTTCCATAGCATTAGCAACAATGGTGTTCAAAGCATTCATACTAATAACATTCCCATTATCATGCATATAAAGTTCCATGGGTTTTTTAATTCTCTCTTCAAACACATCATGTCCTAATTCAAGATAAAGTTCATAAAGATCTCTCATATTTTTGTTGTTTTCCATTATGCCTAACTAGTGTAAACAAGAAACCAAATGTCGCAATTGCAGAGTCTAAAGGAAATAGCTTCGAGTACTTACAATGGCGCCGGAAAATAGCTTAGTAGCCGAGATCCGGAGTGTGAGTACCTTTTACCTTTCCTCCGGCAACGGCGCCAAAAATTAGCTTGATGTCTACGTTCCCCCTCCTTTCCTGAGACTTGGGCCTCCAAGTGCGAGGTTTGTAGAACAGCAGCAAGTTTTCCCTTAAGTGGATCACCCAAGGTTTATCGAACTCAGAGGAAGAGGTCAAAGATATCCCTCTCATGCAACCCTGCAACCACAAAGCAAGAAGTCTCTTGTGTCCCCAACACACCAAATAGGTGCACTAGTTCGGCGAAGAGATAGTGAAATACAGGTGGTATGAATATATATGAGCAGTAGTATGGCGCCAGAAAAGTGCTTGGCGCGTAGTTGATGGTGGTAGTATTGTAGGAAGTAAACATGCATAGTAACGCAAAGAAGTAAGAAAAACAAGTAAACAAGTAGTAACTCAGCAGTATTTAGGAACAAGGCCTAGGGATTAGACTTTCACTAGTGGACACTCTCAACATTGATCACATAACAGAATAGATAAATGCATACTCTACACTTTTGTTGGATGATGAACACATTGCGTAGGATTACACGAACCCTCAATGCCGGAGTTAACAAGCTCCACAATAATGCTCATGTTTAAGTAACCTTAAGTGTAAGATAGATCAAAACGATTAAACCAAGTACTAGCATAGCATGCACACTGTCACCTTCATGCATATGTAGGAGGAATAGATCACATCAATATTATCATAGCAATAGTTAACTTCGCAATCTACAAGAGATCATGATCATAGCATAAACCAAGTACTAACACGGTGCACGCACTGTCACCTTTGCACACATGCAGGAGGAATAAAACTACTTTAATAACACATCACTAGAGTAGCACATAGATAGTAGTGATACAAAACTCATATGGATCTCAATCATGTAAAGCAGCTCATGAGATCATTGTATTGAGGTACATAGGAGAGAGATTAACCACATAGCTACCGGTACAGCCCCGAGCCTCAATGGAGAACTACTCCTCTCATGGGAGCAGTTGATGAAGATGGCGGTGGAGATGGCAGCGGTGTCGATGGAGAAGCCTCGGGCACTTCCCCGCTCCGCAGGGTGCCGGAACAGAGACTCCGTCCCCCATCTTGGCCTCGCGACGGCGGCGGCTCGGAACTTTTCTCGTATCGTGGCTTTTTCGTAAGGGTTTTCGCGGGGCTTTAGGCGAAGAGGCGGCGCAGAGGGCAGGGGGTAAAGGCGGCGCGGGCCAACCCTAGGCCGCGCCCACCTCCCGGGTGGGCCTGTGGCCCCCTCCGGTCCCCCGGTGTTCCGGAAGCTTCGTGGAAAAATAGGAACCTTGGCGGTGATTTCGTCCAATTCCGAGAATATTTCGTTACTAGGATTTCTGAAACCAAAAACAGCAGAAAACAGAACTGGCACTTCGGCATCTTGTTAATAGGTTAGTTCCAGAAAATGCGTAAATACGACATATAATGTGCATAAAACATGTAGGTATCATCAATAAAGTAGCATGGAACATAAGAAATTATCGATACGTTGGAGACGTATCAGTACCCCCGAATCCACTATACTGACAATGAGGGAATAGAAATCAAATGGAGGAGGCTACGCAGGTCTTCGATGATAGTCGGTGCTGGCTGCTTCTTGTGCCGAAGGTGGAAGCTCTGCCATCATCTCCTTCATTATACGAGCTTGTGCCATCTTGTACCATGCCTTGGCATCAACATCCATGTTGGAGGTGTCGGCCGTCAAAATTTTGGACTCCTCCTTCATCTTGGTCAACGTGGCTTGCACCGACTCTTTCATGGCATGGATGAGGGTGGCTTGGGTGGTGCCTTCCTCTCCTTGGGTATCGCCGATGTCCTCATCCGATGGAGCACCCCGGCTGTGGATGCCGGGTAAGATGTTGGCGCACCCGGCCTACGAAAAAGACATCGTATTGAGTATACTATGATGGCCAAATGAAACTAATTTATCATACGCCGACCAATTGCATACAATCCAATGAAAAAGACATCATTTTTAGTATAGTACGCTGACCAAAAGAAAATAATCTAGCATACGCTGGCCATTTGCATACAATCCAATGAAAAAGACATTATGTTTTGAGTGAAATCGCACCTCATCGGCGGTGTACTGAGAGGGAATATCCCCGAACACTTGCTGAGGATCGTTGCCTTCGTTGCCGTGCCAGACACAACCGTCGAACAAGATGTGACCGGCGGTGCTGCTGCCTATTTCAGGGTCATCACCGAAGAAGACAGGCGCCCTACGCATCACCAGCGACTCATGGCGAAGGAGCGGTTCAGATCGAGACCGAGTCCAGGGCGGCGCACACGAGGCATAGTTTTGGTGGTCGTCGGTAAGAACACAACATCCTCACCGTATGCGCCCTCGCCCTCACCGATCTTGGGAGATGAGAAGTGGTGCTGCGCCGGATGCGAAACGAAAGTGATAAGGATCAAGTAGATGATCCGTGTAGTTTTTCCCAATCTTTCACAGTGAGTCAACAAAATAGCAAGATAATAAATCTTCCACTCACCTGATGAATGTAACCTGAAGAAGAGTAACAAATTTCAGAATGCAACGGGATTATGATCAACAAGACTCATCTCGATAATTATTGTTGCACACAAGAACCTTCATACAATTTTATTAAACTGGATACACGATGGTGCTGTCCCTTGACAACACACCCGTCGACAAACTCAATGTCCAAACTCTCAAAATATTGAACTCCCCTAAACCCTAGCTGCCAGCTCCTTTATAACATGGACATGCCCAAACCGAAAACAGAAAATAAAAGACTTAGTGGCCCACAAGATGATCTGACTAAAAATAACATGGACGCAAATAAAACATGCAACTGACTGATACGTCCCAAACGTATCTATAATTTCTTATGTTCCATGCTACTTTTATGATGATACTTACATGTTTTGTTCACACTTTATATCGTTTTGATGCTTTCCGGAACTAACCTATTGACGAGATGCCGAAGTGCCCTGTTTCTGCTGTTTTTGGTTTCAAATCCTAGTAAGGAAATATTCTCGGAATCGGACGAAATCAACGCCCAGTCTTATTTTCACCGGAAGCTTCCGAGCATCGAAGAAGTACCGAGAGGAGCCAGGGGCCCACACGCCAGGGCGGCGCGACCAAGGGTGGGGCGCGCCCCAGTGTGTGGGCCCACCAGGCCCCTCCGAGGCTCCCCTTCGCCTACTTAAGGTCTCCATCGCGAAAACCCTATACGGATTGACGAAACCCGAGAAAACCTTCCAGAGCCGCCGTCATCGCGAAATCAAGATTCTGGGGACATAAGTCTCTGTTCGCACGCCGCCGGACGGGAATTGCCCCCGAAGCCATCTCCACCGCCATCGTTGTTCCCATGATGAGGAGGGAGTAATTCTCCCCGGGCTGAGGGCTCTACCGTAGCTATGTGGTTAATCTCTCTGCACTGTAATACAATGATCTCATGAATTGCTTGCATGATTGAGATCCACATGATGAGCTTTGTATCGCTACTAGTTTATGTGCTACTCATGTGATGTTATTAAAGTAGTCTATTCCTCCCGCATGGTGTAATGGTGACAGTGTGCATCGTGTGGTTCTTGTCGTAGATTATGATCATAATCTCTTGTAGGTTATGGAGTTGATTATCACTATGATAGTATTGATGTGATCTATTCCCCTTTCATAGTGTAATGGTGACAGTGTGTATGCTATGTTAGTACTCGGTTTATTTTGCAAAGATCTATTATGCTCTAAGGTTATTTAAATATGAACATCGAATGTTGTGGAGCTTGTTAACTCCGGCATTGAGGTGCTCTTGTAGCCCTACACAACGAATGGTGTTTGTCATCCAACAAAAGAGTGTATGTAGCACAAATGAGAGAAGTTATTATTTATTATGCAATCAATGTTGAGAGTGTCCACTAGTGAAAGTATGATCCATAGGCCTTGTTTCCAATACTGCAAACACCGCTTTTTACTGTTCGTTGCATGTTTACTCGCTGCCATATTTTATTCAGATTGCTATTAACACTCATATACATCCATACTACTTGTATTTCACTATCTCTTCGCCGAACTAGTGCACCTATACATCTGACAAGTGTATTAGGTGTGTTGAGGACACAAGAGACTTCTTGTATCGTGATTGCAGGGTTGCTTGAGAGGGATATCTTTGACCTCTTCCTCCCTGAGTTCGATAAACCTTGGGTGATCCACTTAAGGGAAAACTTCCTGTTCTACAAACCTCTGCTTCTTGGAGGCCCAACACGTCTACAAGAATAGAAGCACCCGCAGACATCAAGCTATTTTCCGGCGCCGTTGTCGGGAGGAAAGGTAAAAGGCACTCATACTCCGGTCCCAGGTAACTAAGTTATTTTCTGTTGCCGTTGTAAGTGCTCGAAGCTATTTCCTTTAGATCCCGCAATTGCATCTTTTTGTTTCTTGTTTTTATTTTCACTAGTTAGGCATAATGGAAAACAACAAAAATTTAGTGAGCTTTTTAATCTTTTTCCTGATTTAGAATTGTTTGATGCGAAAATTAAAAAACCTATGGAACCTTATTTGCATGCTAGTAGAAATGTTATTAGTATGAATGCAATTACTGCTAATGCTATGGAGAAGTCTAAGCTTGGGAAGCTAGTTTATGTGATCTTTTTAGCCTCCCATCTTTAGGGGAGAAAATTTGCTCTGATAATACTTTATCTCCCATATGCGATAACTCTAATGATGCTTGTGACATTTTAAATCCACCTACTGAAAGTATTCCTTACAAGATACCTATGAAAATTATTGAACGTGTTATGGATAACCGCTATGAAGGGGATGGAACTGTTCATCCTGAAGATCATTTACTGTTTTTGCATGAATTATGCGGGTTATTCAAGTGTGCAGGTATTTCAATGGATGAAGTTAGGAAGAAATTATTTGTTATGTCGCTATCTGGTAAAGCGGCGCATTGGTATAAACCTGGGCGCTCTCTTAATTGGAAGGATATTGTGCCTCTATTTTATTCCAAGTTCTATCCTCCAAGTGAAATTCACAAAGATCGAAACCGTATATATAATTTTTGGCCTCATGATGGAGAGAGTATTACCCAAGCATGGGAGAGATTGAAGTCCTTAATGCTCAAATGCCCCAATCATGAGCTTCCTGGTAATGTTATCATTGATAATTTCTATGCAAGACTTTCTTTTCAGGATAAAACCTTGCTGGATACTACTTGTTCTGTATCATTCACGCGCAATAAAGAAGAGTTTAAATGAGACATTCTTAATCGGATTCAGGAGAACGCTGAAGATTGGGAGAATGACAAAGGTAGAGAGTCAGGTATAAATTATGATTATGAATGCATTGAAACTTTTGTGGATACTGATAAATTTCAAAATATGAGTGATACTTATGGTCTTGACTCTCAAGTTATTGCAAATCTTTATAAAGCTTTTGCTTCTCACATTGAATTGCCTAGGAAGAATTTTGATAAGTATCATGAACCTTTTAAAGACGCTTGCATGAAGGATGAAACTGTTATTAATGATTGCAATGAACATGTTGAAACTCCTGAAAATGCTATTTCCTATAAGCATGTTAATTTTTGTGGAATACATAGACCTTGTGGAATTAATCAAATAGAAGATGAATATTGTATCCATCACAGAAATGAAAAAACTAGAAAGTGGTCTAGAGCTCTAGATGATCTTGGAGAAAAAGTGTGTGCCCTCTATCCTTTTATTTGTGAACTTTGCGATAGAGTTGGTCACTTTAATTTTCAATGCTCCTCCAATGATAATTCGAACCCCATGAGTGCTGCAAATTTGTATTGTGATGATGAAATTATTCCTAATCAGCATGATGAACTTACCTTATTTTTGAAGTGTGAAGAGTTATCAAGAAAATTTCTTTGTTAGATATTAACGATCTTGATATTGATGATGTCCTGCATGGGTGTCTTTCTTATTGCATTAATAATTTCCATACAAATACTTACATACAAAATATTTTAGAAGATGACACTTTGCCAAAATATGATAGGATTGCTATGTGTTTCAAACTTATTAATGAAAAGAAGGAATCCTCCAAGGTTTCTTCTATTGTTTCTGGAAACAAAGCAGGTTATGTGGAGAAGCCTCTCATCAAGCCTCTCCCTCCTAAAGAAGGGAACGAGGAGCAGAAGAAGAAGAAGAAGAAGGGAAAGAAGAAGAAGAAGAAGAAGAAGAAGGGGAATAAAAAGAAAGAGGTAACATCATATCCCCACGTGTATGAGGTAACAATAGGTAACCGTAAGTATGTTGCTCCTAATGATTATTATGATAATGAATCTGAGTACGATGATCTTCCTATGCCCTGTACCCATGTTAGTGATCATGATTTGGAAGAGCACACTATCTTTGATATTGGAAATCTCTTTGGTACTTATGAAAGTAATGATGATAGCATTATTCATGTCCCCTCAAACGATGATATTGAAAGCTCTAAGCTTGGGGATGTTGTGCTTGAAAATCCTATATTTGAGACCTCTACTTTTAATGAAAATGATGATATTACATATTCTGGTTTAGATAATCGCTATAGAGATGGATATGACATATGTTACAATTATCCTTATGAAACTTGTCATAGTTATGATGGGCTTGCCAAAAACCATTCCCCTAGTATGCAACTTGTTTACCATGTTCAAATTCTTAATAATGATCCTGCTCCAATTACTATTAATGAGAAGAGTTTCTCTTATATCAAAAATAATGATACCTTTATGCATATGAACCATGATAAGAATGTTTTAAGTGATGGTTATATTGTAGATTTCATCAATGATGCTACTGAAAGTTATTATGAGAGAGGAAAACACGGTTGTATGCATCTTAATAATATTCAGTTTCCCCTCTTTATGTTGAGAATCTTGAAGTTACTCGTGTCTTATCTTCTTATGCTTTGTCACTTTGTTCTTCATGAATTTATTTGTGTACAAGATTCCTTTTCATAGGAAGTGGGGTAGGTTTAAATGTGCTTTGAATTTGCTTCTTGATGCTCTCTTTTGCTTCAACTCTTATTTCTTGCGAGCATCATTAAAATTACCGAGCCCATCTTAATGGCTATAAAGAAAGAACTTCTTAGGGAGATAACCCATGTCTTTATTTTACTACATCACTTTTGTTTTATATTTGAGTCTTGGAAGTTGTTTACTACTGTAGCAACCTCTCCTTATCATGTTTTTGTGCCAAGTAAAGTCTCTATGTTAAAGTTGATGCTAGATTTGGATTACTGCGCAGAAACAGATTTGCTGTCTGTCACGAATTCGTGCAGAAGTTTCTGCAGGTAACTCAGAAAAAGCTGCAAATTTACGAGCGTGATCCTCATATATGTATGCAACTTTTATTAGTTTTGAGTTTTTCCATTTGAGTAAGTTAAGTGCCCCTGCCAAATTCGTCTTTACGGACTGTTCTGTTTTTGATAGATTCTGCCTTTTATTTCGCATTGCCGCTTTTGCTATGTTGAATGGGTTTCTTTGTTCCATTAACTTTCAGAAGTTTTTTGCAATGTCCAGAAGTGTTAAGAATGATTGTGTCACCTCTGAACATGTGAATTTTGATTATGCACTAACCCTCTAATGAGTTTGCTCTAAGTTTGGTGTGAAGGAAGTTTTCAAGGGTCAAGAGAGGAGGATGATATATGATCAAGAAGAGTGAAAAGCCTAAGCTTGGGGATGCCCCGTGGTTCATCCCTGCATATTTCAAGAAGACTCAAGCGTCTAAGCTTGGGGATGCCCAAGGCATCCCTTCTTCATCAACTTATCAGGTTTCTTCTATTGAAACTATATTTTTATTCGTTCACATCTTATGTACTTTACTTGGAGCATCCGTGTGCTTTTATTTTCGTTTTGTTATTTGCATTCTTTGAATAAATTCATGCTTGTGTGGAGAGAGACACGCTCCGCTGTTGCATATGAACACATGTGTTCTTAGCTTTACTTTTAGGGATTTCTATTTTCGTGCCTCCTCCTTAGTTGTACTCACTTTTCCCCAGCCTTAGTTTTTCAGTTTTCCCCAACCCCTTGTCTATAACCCGCAGAAAGAGCTCGGACGGAAGGAATCCCGTTTAGTTGACGTTGGTTGGTGCTGGCAAGTGGGGCTGTTGGTGCCCCGCAGGGACACGTCTCCACTTATCGAGATCATCGTGGGACCCACAACTTGTCCACGTTAGCGCGCCGGACCCACAGCTTACCCAGGGTGGGAGCCCGAGCTAGCCCCGCGCCCGTGCCCGTGCCATTGCTTCCCCTTTCTTTCTCCGCGCCCCATTGTTCTTCTTCTCCGCCAGCGGCAGCCCTTCTCCGGCACGCGGGTGATGTCTAGTTTCTCTTCGACCTCCCGTTTTTCATGGCCGCAGTATGGACCCGTGCCTTTGACAAGATGCCCTGACTGCCCACGCCAGGAGCCTCTGAAGCGGTCGATCTGTAAGACGGACGAGAACGGCAACCGTGGACGTGAGTTCGTTGCATGCGAGAGCTTGCCATATAGAGAGGGGGATAAGGTTAGATCTCGCTCCAATTTCTCTGTTTTCTCTCGATTTTCTTTTTATTCCCTCGAATTTGGGATTTAGGGTTCACGTTGTTGTTTTCAGATCTTGAAGAAATGCAGGCATTTCGAGTGGATCGATGTGTACGTTCAGAGGCTTCAGTTGCAGGAATCAATTGGCGCTATTGGGGGCGCAATTGGGAGGGGGGACTTGCTGTAGAGAATGCGGCGGAGAGAGGAGCCGTTTCGATTAGGGACCTTCCGATTATGCCTAATGCTCCCAATGCAGAACTGGTGGAAGTGAAGGGAGAAGTGAAGAAAATGAACAAGCAGTTAAGGCAGCTGATCGAGTTGAAGAAGCAAGCTAATCTGATGGCTGGTTTTTTTTTGTTGTATAATTACGATCGGATTCTTATCATTGCTCACCAGGCGCTAGAAGTTGTTACAAGGGATACCTTGTTACAAATCCATTATTCAGTTACATGTACTTGTAGTTGTTTTCAAAGTTAGTGTGTGCATTCACCGAAATTACCAACTATATTCCCTAAAAGAAAAGGAAAGCTAAAGATAGTTGATAATTGTTAGAGGGGTGACAAATAATGCAATCACCGAAATCCGCAAATATGTATGCCTCATGTTTATACCAAAATTATACCACTTTTAGGCCTTTCCAAAATACCAATACCATATCCCAAACTATATTCCCTAAAAGAAAGGACAGCTAAAGATAGTTGATAATTGTTAGAGGGGTGACAAATAATGCAATCGCCGAAATCCGCAAAAATGTATGCCTCATGTTTATAACAAAATTATACCACTTTTAGGCCGTTTCAAAATACCAATACTATATTCCCTAAAAGAAAAGGATAGCTCAAGATAGTTGATAATTGTTAGAGGGGTGACAAATAATGCAATCCCCGAAATCCGCAAATATGTATGCCTCGTGTTTATACCAAAATTATACCACTTTTAGGCCTTTCCAAAATACCAATACCATATCCCAAACTATATTCCCTAAAAGAAAAGGACAGCTAAAGATAGTTGATAATTGTTAGAGGGGTGACAAATAATGCAATCGCCGAAATCCGCAAAAATGTATGCCTCATGTTTATAACAAAATTATACCACTTTTAGGCCGCTTCAAAATACCAATACTATATCCCAAACTATATTCCCTAAAAGAAAAGGACAGCTCAAGATAGTTGATAATTGTTAGAGGGGTGACAAACAATGCAATCACCGAAATCCGCAAAAATGTATGCCTCATGTTTATACCAATACTATATCCCAAACTATATTAAGTGGCAAACTCGTTATTGCATTCTCCACCGACAGAGAGAGAGAGAGAGATGGGTGGCCACGAAGAGAGAGAGAGAGAGAGGTTGCCACGAAGAGACAGATAGGGGTATACTGCCCGTTAGATCAGTGGATCAACGGTTCGTGGAGTCGATCCGTGTGACAACGGCTCAACCAATCAAGATAAGTTTGGGCTTCTCAGAGCATTTGTGACAGTACTTGAGGGCAAAACTGAGTAGTACTAAGAATCCAAGGGCACATAAATAGTAAATAGACTAAGGGATTCAAACAAAAGAATTACAAAATGAAAAATGTGTGTTTTGTACAATATAATTCATATTGGGCTACATCAAATTATTTGCAATTCAAATATACATGAGTGTGACAATTATGGCATCATTTAGACAAACTATGTTTTGGGAAAGATGTTTTGCAAAGGGGTTTGGGTGGAAAACCATGCATCTTCATAGCTACACTAGTGATTCTGAGAAGTGGCAATTTGTGGTAAAACTTGATTTATATATGTTTGTTAAGGTTTTCTAGGTGGCAGGTTGCGTAGGAAGACTCCATGAGTAGTTGCCACTATGTTTTTGTTTTTTTTGGATTTTTTTGCGCATGAAATGACTCAATTAGCTATGTTAATCTCATTTGTTGACTCTCTGTTGACCAGCTACTTGAGGGTAAAACTGAGTATATTGCACTTGCCGGTCTAAGTCCTCGAGGGGAAAACTGAGTACAGATAAAATTTCTGTATAAGGCCCGAGGTTATAACCGAGTACACCAAACGTCCCAGGGTTAGACTCGTGTACGCTGCAGCCGTGCATAGCGGACGCGTGTTGCGTACACGCCACCTTCGTCTTTATAGAGCCCCTCTTTCCTCGACGCACGTTCACGGCTCACCGCAACCGCCTCTCGTCCCATCATCTTCTCCACAACCGAAGAAAAACCCCGAAGAAAATCGCCGGCGATGGAGAAGAATGAGATGCCCATTGTCGGCCATCACCCGCCCCCGTCCATGCCCCTGTCGCTGCCCAACGTAGCAGCCGCATCGGCCGCCGCCCGTCCTGTGCCCCGTCGCTGCTTCCAACGTAGCAGCGGCGCATCGGCCGCCGCCGTCCGTGCCCCCTGTCGCTGCTTCAACGTAGCGGCGCATCGGCCGCCGCCACCGTCCGCCCCCGTCGATTGGGACCCGTACGAACCAGTGCAGTACGACGCGCCGGAGAACCCCTACGACACCACCATCGTCGACAACGAGCCGGAGGTAACCCTTTGTTCCCTTGTTCTTATCTCATTTCAATCATTTTGTGTTAGATCTAGCGTTATTACGGTTCGTCTGTTCCTAGTTCAATCCTTTTGTGTTAGATCTTGCGTTATTACGGTTCGTCTGTTCCTAGTTCAATCCTTTTTGTTAGATCTTGCGTATTACTGTTCGTCTGTCCTAGTTCAATCCTTTTTTGTTAGATCTTGCGTTATTACGTTCGTCTGTTCCTAGTTCAATCCTTTTGTGTTAGATCTTGCGTTATTACTGTTCGTCTGTTCCTAGTTCGATCCTTTTGTGTTAGATCTTGCGTTATTAGTGTTTGTGATTTGCTTTTGTTTAAGATTTGTGCCGATGATGATGAATATTTGGGCATAAATTGATTCAGGGTTTGGTCAGTAAACAATTGGTGTGTACAAATTTGTTGTGCATGATCTTTGGTTTACTGACTCAAATCCTGGATATAAGTGTGTCCAATGTAACTGAGGCTACCTCTTTTTTTCGAGCCCATATTATCATGCATGATTTTTTGTTCATTCTCTGTTCCATCATCGTTGCAATTGACTCCGTGTTTTTTGCACGATCTTTGGTGCTACGTGACAGGTGCAGAGCAGACGTCGACAGCGACGACGAGTCCTTCCACACCAAGACTCGTCACGTCCTCAGGAGTCCGGCCATTACGATGGCCCCTTTGCTCGAGGCATTTACAAGTGCCCTTCTGCAACAGGAAGCTCCGCGCCACCGACTTCAACTCCCTGGTGAACCATGCTGAATCCATTGGCAGATGTGGCGCTAGAGTTGGAAGGACCGTGAACGTGCATGCGTACATGGCCAAACACAAAGCACTTGGGATTCACCCGCGCAACCTCCAAGCGAGTCACACGCGCTACCTGGAGGCGTTGAACGTGCCTACTTCACTCTCTGTATGTGACTGCTCTATCTGTAGAGCAGCTTAAATTCATGTAAAATGTAGCTTATGTTGGATCTATCGGTACTACTTTTGGATCTGTCCTGAATATATCTATGCTATGTTGGTTGCTGTATGCAGCTTATCCTATATTTTCTCTCTGGATTTGTGCCCTAGATTTCCTACCTGATTGGGTAAAAAAGAAGGCATAAAGAAATGAATGGCGTTAAAAAACAGAAGAAGCTGCTCTAGATTTGCTACCAATTTGGGCTATCAAATATGAATGAGATCGAGCGATAGAGAGGAAAAAGGTACATTGAAAACTGCTAATCTGGGCGAAAGAGACAGAAACCACTCGTGCCCCCGTCCCGACCCACACGGCTCCACACGCTACGGCCCCACACGCTACGGCCACACAAACACGGCCTCGTCCTGTCCCACGCAGTCCCTTCCTACCAGCCCCACACGACGCGGTCCCACACGACGCGACCCCACAAACGACACGACCCCACTCGTCAGCACGGAACGGTCAACTTAACGGATTCCTTCCATCCGAGCTCCTTCTGCGGTTCGACAAGGGCTTGGGTAAAACTGAGGAAAAACTAAGGAGCTGGGGAAAACTGAGTACAACTAAGGACCTGAGGGCACGAAAATAGAAATCCCTTACTTTTAATGTTCATGGCGAAGGTTGAAAACTGCTTCGTTCATTGTTATATGGTTGGAAACAGGAAATGCTTCATGTGGTAAATGGTATAATGTCTTGAATAATTTGATACTTGGCAATTGTTGTTCTCATATAGATCATGTTTAAGCTCTTGCATCATATACTTTGCACTTATTAATGAAGAACTACATAGAGCTTGTTAAAATTTGGTTTGCATGATTGGTCTCTCTAAGTCTAGATATTTTCTGGTAAGGTGTTTGAACAACAAGGAGACGATGTAAAGTCTTATAATGCTTACAATATGTTCATATGTGAGTCTTGCTGCACCGTTTTATACTTGAGTTTGCTTCAAACAACCTTGCTAGCCCAAACCTTGTACTGAGAGGAAATGCTTCTCGTGCATACAAATCCTTGAGCCAAAAACTATGCCAACTGTGTCCACCATACCTACCTACCACATGGTATTTCTCCGCCATTACAAAGTAAATTGCTTGAGTGCTATCTTTAAACAATTCAAAAGTTATTACCTCTTATTTGTGTCAATGTTTTATAGCTCATGAGGAAGTATGTGGAGTTTATCTTTCAATCTTGTTGGGCAACTTTCACCAATGGACTAGTGGCTTCATCCGCTTATCCAATAATTTTGCAAAAAGAGCTGGCAATGGGGTTCCCAGCCCCGAACTAATTAACTTTCATAAATTTACAAATAGACACTCCTCCATGGTATGTGATTGTTGGTTGGCACCCGAGGATTCGGTTAGCCATGGCTTGAGAAAGAAAGGTGGGGATCCATCTAAATAAAACTAAAATAAAAAGGCACTCCTTCATGGTATGAGATTGTTGGCAGGCACCCGAGGATTCGGTTAGCCATGGTTTGTGAAAGCAAGGTTGGAACGAGTGCCACCCAAAAATAAAATTTCATGGGAGCCGCTCTTTGAAAGTCTGTCTGGCAAGGGGGTTAGAACGCCCACTACCATTCGTTGACAACAACAAACACCGCTCAAAACTTTACTTTTTATGCTCTCTTATGTTTTCAAAATAAAAGCTCTAGCACAAATATAGCAATCAATGCTTCCTCTGCGAAGGGCCATTCTTTTACTTTATTGTTGAGTCAGTTTACCTACTTCTTTCTATCTTAGAAGCAAACACTTGTATAAACTGTGTGCATTGATTCTTACATGTTTACCTATTGCACTTGTTATATTACTTTGTGTTGACAATTATCCATGAGATATACATGTTGAAGTTGAAAGCAACCGCTGAAACTTATATCTTCCTTTGTGTTGTTTCAAAGCTTTTTTTACTAAGAATTTATTGCTTATGAGTTAGCTCTTATGCAAGTCTTATTGATGCTTGACTTGAAAGTACTATTCGTGAAAAGTCTTTGCTATATGATTCAATTGTTTAGTCATTATCTTTACCATTGCTTTGAATCACTTCATTCATCTCATATGCTTTACAATAGTATTGATCAAGATTATGATAGCATGTCACTTAAGAAATTATCTTTGTTATCGTTTACCTACTCGGGCGAGTAGGAACTAAGCTTGGGATGCTTGATACGTCCCAAACGTATCTATAATTTCTTATGTTCCATGCTACTTTTATGATGATACTTACATGTTTTGTTCACATTTTATATCGTTTTGATGTGTTTTCCGGAACTAACCTATTGACGAGATGCCGAAGTGCTTCTTGTTTTCTGTTTTTGGTTTCGAAATCCTAGTAAGAAAATATTCTCGGAATCGGACGAAATCAACGCCCGTCTTATTTTCACCGGAAGCTTCCGAGCATCGAAGAAGTACCGGAGAGGAGCTGTGGGGCCCCACACGCCGGGCGGCGCGACAAGGGGGCGCGCCCTTAGTGTGTGGGCCCACCAGCCCCTCCGAGGCTCCCCTTTCGCCTACTTAAGGTCTCCATCGCGAAAACCCTATATGGATTGACGAAACCCGAGAAAACCTTCCAGAGCCGCCGTCATCGCGAAATCAAGATTCGGGGGACAGAAGTCTCTGTTCCGGCACGCCGCCGGGACGGGAATTGCCCCGAAGCCATCTCCACCGCCATCTTCACCGCCATCGCTGTTCCCATGATGAGGAGGGAGTAATTCTCCCTGGGGCTGAGGGCTCTACCGTAGCTATGTGGTTAATCTCTCTCTCTGTACTCCAATACAATGATCTCATGAATTGCTTGCATGATTGAGATCCATATGATGAGCTTTGTATCGCTACTAGTTTATGTGCTACTCATGTGATGTTATTAAAGTAGTCTATTCCTCCTGCATGGTGTAATGGTGACAGTGTGTGCATCGTGTGGTTCTTGTCGTAGATTATGATCATAATCTCTTGTAGGTTATGGAGTTGATTATCACTATGATAGTATTGATGTGATCTATTCCCCCTTTCATAGTGTAATGGTGACAGTGTGTATGCTATGTTAGTACTCGGTTTATTTTGCAAAGATCTATTATGCTCTAAGGTTATTTAAATATGAACACCGAATGTTGTGGAGCTTGTTAACTCCGGCATTGAGGTGCTCTTGTAGCCCTACACAACGAATGGTGTTTGTCATCCAACAAAAGAGTGTATGTAGCACAAATGAGAGAAGTTATTATTTATTATGCGATCAATGTTGAGAGTGTCCACTAGTGAAAGTATGATCCCTAGGCCTTGTTTCCAATACTGCAAACACCGCTTACTTACTGTTCTGTTGCATGTTTACTCGCTGCCATATTTTATTCAGATTGCTATTACCACTCATATACATCCATACTACTTGTATTTCACTATCTCTTCGAACTAGTGCACCTATACATCTGACAAGTGTATTAGGTGTGTTGGGGACACAAGAGACTTCTTGTATCGTGATTGCAGGGTTGCTTGAGAGGGATATCTTTGACCTCTTCCTCCCCGAGTTCGATAAAGCTTGGGTGATCCACTTAAGGGAAAACTTGTGTTCTACAAACCTCTGCTCTTGAGGCCCAACACTGTCTACAAGAATAGAAGCACCCGACATCACTGACCCAAGCACCTAGTCACCTCCATGGATTGCCTCTATCTTAGTGGAGTCCTAAAGTTGAGCTTTGCCTCCTCCTTCATGGGAACACTAGGAGGTACATTGCTGCCCTCAATAGAAATCATCGCCGAAGAAGGCCGGTGGCCCGCCCCGTGTTGGCCCCCTGCCCCCCCTCGCCACTGGCCGTTGCTTGCGCTGGCACGGTTTGGGGGCTCCTGGTGGAAATGCTCTATTAAAAATCAGCAGTTTGCTTAAAAAATTAAACTAAACTGAATGTTGAATTTCAATTGCAACTTATATGTAAGGATACTACTCCCTCCGACCCAAAGCTTAGGGCGTATATTTTTGGGCTCGTCGATTAAGACTAATTGAGGCTGGGGACTTCTGGTCGAATTTGCCCCTGCGAAATCAATGTGCTCGTCATAATTTGCATGCGTCCCGGAAATAACTGCTCTCACCCAGGACAAAACAATCGCATCGAAGGGGTATGTTTGAAAGATTACGGCTTCTTTCCCACCCGCGCCTTAAGCTGTGATGAAAAATCAGATTTTTTTTTACGCCTTAAGCTATGGGATGGAGGGAGTAGGCAATAGCTCTGTTGGCAATCAAACGAGAGTTGGCACCTTCCAACAATTGGGGTTACTTACTTGGGGTAGAGGGTACATGCATGTATCAAAACTTGCTCTCTTCATTCTTAATTAAGGTTCAGAGGATGTCCCACAGTAATCTCACTTCCGAATAATGATCATGCTTTTTAATACTAAGTGCACCTGCTAATGGGAGAGTTTAATTTTTTTTGGGAATGGAATGAGAGAGTTTAATGAAGCAGATGTTTCCTACCAATGCGTGCATTCGCAGCAAGCTCGTAAAATACATCGTACTTGCACACAGGAGTACATGACAGGACGGATGGAGACACCGAAATACTGGCTCCACAGTTTCTCGTTGGACTTTGAAGGCAGCAATTAGCTTTTGGGGAGCTAAGGTGGACCATCAGTTGGTATATCTGTACAATTCCCACATGCATGATGCTGCCAACTGCTTCTACGGCAAGATGTTACTAGCCTTCCAAGTCTCCCGCTCCCAGCTGATGCTACAATACAGATCAGTGATAATTGTACCGTTCCCCATTCCAGCAACCCAGATTGTTCCATGGATATTGTTGGTGCTGATCAGTCACGCTTTGCATGTCTCCACCAGCTGCATATGCTATAGCCATATGCCATGGAGAATCTCTGTTGAAAACGGCGGGAGCAGATCTCAGACCGACTCACTGGCTCACACACACAGTATTATGCAGATCTCAGGTTCTCGTCGGCCAACCATGCTCGTTCCTTTCCTAGTAGGGCCATTATACTTAGACCGCAATGGCCACGAGTTAGGACATGATACCAAACAAAGCAGGTGTGGGCACCTAACCCTTTATTTGGGGTCACTACACTGATCATCTCACTCTTGGCTAGCTAGCTCAAAGAGGAGACTGCAAGAGAAAAGAGGCTACTCCCTCTCTCACAGTTTATAAGGCACGCGCGTACCCCTAGGTCGCAAATTTGATCAAGTTAGCATTAGTTATATGTTATAAAAATTATATCATTAGAAAGTTTAGATGTTCTATTTTCTAATGATATAATTTTTATATTATATAATTTAAATTATATAGGTTAAATTGGTGACCTAGGGGTACGCGCACGCCTAATAAACTGTGAAGGAGGGAGTACTTATTTAGCTCCCGGTAGGGCCATTTGAGGATTTGGCACCGGACCGAATTGAGATTTTCTGATGTGTCACTCATTTATGGCTAGGTCCTGCACCGGATTAAATAGTCCTTCTGTCTTACCAAATCGAATTATTGATATATGTGGCTGTACACCTTCTTTTCGAAAAGAGATGGAAACGAAGGCCGGAAAACGGGAAAAGACGACTCCCAATAATTGATCGTGTGGTGCTTCCCATTCGGGTTGACAACTTCAAGCACGGCGCGTCGTGCTGTAATGAGAGGCGATGGACAAAAGTGATTCAGACATTATGACTTTGAGGCATGCACTGCATGCACATATCAAGACCCTTTGACTGATCAGAAGTAAGTATACTTTAGTAGACTGGATTACGCAGCTAAATAAACTCTGATTGACGAACTGATATACGTAGCGATCGATGTGACCACATGCCAGGTTTAGAAGATTGTTTAGCACTACCGTAGCAACTGATAGAGAATTACGGTTGCCATGTTGGAATGATGGAATGTGCATTAGTGGAGTTTATGTTCAGAGGCCTACGCTGATGGCTTTACATTAGCATATTCTTAATGCTAATTAGGTGAGGAACAAACACAGCTAATGCGAAAGATCACCTTTCCGTTGCTTCCTTTGCACATATCCTATTCTGAAAGTGACATAGACACACGCAAAATTTTGCCTGACTCCTCTCTAGCTTCAACGGCAGGTGTGACGCGGTGGTGGATTGACAGAAGTGTCGGCACCAGAAACCAGCACTCGTACCTTTACCTCCTTTAGCTTTAATTAATCAAACAGTCCTATATTGTATTATTGCATATAGGTTTGCTTGAGCACATGCAAGGAATGAGCATGAGGCTGACACATATAAAATGATCTGCGAGTGCGAGTGCAGAGGTCAGTAGAAGAACGAACAGCACCGTTCTTCCGAGATCATTTCGGATCATTCAGTAGCACCAATAAAAGAGGCCTTCCCGCTGCACATTCTTTTCTTATTATCTGAGTTAGGAGACGCGATTGCAGGGAAGAAGGAAGGCGATAGATGACGATGAAGGTTAGCCCGCGGGTCAGCGTTCACGTTTGCTTGTGCAACACTAGACATGGGAAGGAGGGCTGCCCGCAGTACATTAAAAGAGAGGGCCTCACTCACCTCAGCACCACCGCCGCTGCTGCCTATTCTCCACACAAAATGAAGCCGGAGCAGCAAGGCGCCCACGCCAAGATGTCGACGTCCTCCCCGCTGGTTGGGCTGCGGGCCGTCGTCAGCTTCCTCTTCGGCCTCTTCATCCTCGCCAGCACCGCCTCCCTGTTGATGGACCGCGGCAGGGAGTCGCAGGTGCAGCTGGCGGTTGAGCACCGGCACCTGGAAGTGAGGATCGCGGCGGCCGGGAACCAGGAGTCGCAGGTGCGGTGGACGGGCGAGCTCATGGGCGAGGCGGCAAGCGGCTCCGGCGAGAAGGAGTGCGACCTGTCCGTGGGGCGGTGGGTGTATGACAACACCTCCCAGCCGCTGTACTCCGGGCGCAACTGCTCCTTCATCCTGGACGAGGTGGCCTGCGAGAAGTATGGCCAGAATGACACCAAGTACCAGCATTGGAGATGGCAGCCCGACGGATGCGATCTTCAAAGGTATGCACTGCTTGTTAAATGCATGCTCTCTCATAGAATGAATTGTCAGAGTGGTTTCAACCTCGGCTCTGTTTATTCATGTCTCCCCCAACCCCAAAAGTGCAGCATTTCTGAAACTACAGTACTAGTATATTACGTAGTACATACACGTTGTCAGTACTGGAGCATTTTTAACTAAATTCTTGCTTGGTCGGAATCTGAAATGCAAGATAAGTAGTAAGGAAAATCAACTTTTGTTAAGATTGCAAAATCTATCAGTTTTCTCTCCCAAATCAGAGGTTTAGTCTTTTCGAAAGTTGAAAATAAATATAGAAGTTCATTATAGAAAATAACAAATAGGTAAAGATCAATAGTGAGAAACTCACACCATGTCTTGCGTAGGTCTCCAGGAAATTCCATAAGGCTAGCTACATGGCTAGCAATTATATTTGGGAGTACAACTTATTCAGTCATTAATAGTGACAATTTTGAGCTTGAACTCTTGGAGGATAAATGTTTGCTTGGCCCCTAGCTGAATTCAAAGAATATACAGGATAATTAGTGCAGAAACACCAAAACTGTTAGTCAGATTGAACATTAATATGATTGCTCTGTTCTGATACACAATTAGAAAGCAAACACACAAAGACACTAATGTGTAGCGAAAGCTCATGAATTGACAGAATATTCCATCCTATTGTAATGTTTTAAATGCTGAATTGTGCAACAGATTCAACGCCACAAAACTGCTGGAAAAGCTCAGGAACAAGAGGATGGTCTTCGTCGGTGACTCAATCAACAGGAATCAATGGTCCTCCCTGGTGTGCATGGTGGAGTCCTCCATTCCTGAAGGCCTCAAGATGCGCGAATACAACGGCTCACTTATATCCTTCAAGGCATTCGTATGTTTCTGAATCCCTGAATAGTAAATTTCACAAAGCATAGGAGGCATGTATATCACTTTCTGTCAGCTGAATTTACACACATTGTTTCAGGAATACAATGCAACGATCGACTTCTACTGGTCGCCGCTGATACTGGAATCAAACAGCGACAACCCAATAATCCACCGGGTGGAGTACCGGATCATAAGGGCAGAAAAGATTGAGAAGCATGCTAGTGCCTGGAGCAATGCCGACATTCTTGTTTTCAACTCTTACCTGTGGTGGAGGAAGCAGAGGGAGGATATGAGGATGAAAGTCATGTAAGTACATTTCCATTGCTTCTTCGTACTCCAGATTCGCAAGTATGATGCCAACTTTGTTAAGACAAGAGAGTTACCTGAACTGATTAAAATGCAAGTCAATAAAGTCAGTCTCCAACATTGGCAATGATCAGGTATGGCACATTTGAGGACGGTGATGCAAAGCTAGACGAAGTGGAGATGGTCGAAGGTTTCGAGATTGCTCTGAAGAAACTAACCGGATGGCTGGAAGCGAACATCGCCAACAAGACTAAAATATATTTCGCAGGATCGTCGCCTACCCATACCTGGTGAGACCAAAAACTACATTTTGCGCTATCAGTCAACTTAAACTCGATAGTCGACAGCGGCAGATTAAATTTACTGTGACCATACAAAAAACTTGCTTCGTGCTCAATAGAGAGCAGAAACACACCTCTGCTGATAAAATGGCAGTTCTCCTGGCTGTTCTAAAACAACAGTAGCCTTTGCTAGTATAACGGCTGTGCCGATTTCTCGAACAAAAAGAAAAGGCAGAAACACAACGATGAAACACAACCTCACACAGAAATAAATTTTCAGGGCAAGCGACTGGGGTGGAGACGACAGTAACAAGTGCCTGAACGAGACGGAGCCGATCCCGGATGCTGGGTACAAAGGCGCGACCACGGACTACAGCATGATGGACAAGGCTGGGAAGATCTTCAGACCACTGGAGAAGAAAGGCATCCACGTCCAGATACTCAACTTCACCCAGCTCTCCGACAACCGCATCGACGCACACCCGACCATCTTCCGGCGGCAGTTCGCACCCCTCACGACGGAGCAGATCGCCAACCCCAGCAGCTACGCTGATTGCACGCATTGGTGCCTCCCAGGCGTTCCTGACGTGTGGAATCTGTTCCTGTACTCGTACCTCGTGCAAAAATGATGATCCACTGTAGATATATATACGTACATAACATGTGTCGTTCATTTGGTGGTTTCTTTCCTTCGTTTCTTCTTGTTCAAGTCGTGGGTGCCATGATTAGGCTGCTTAATTACGCAAGCGTAGAAAAAGGCCCCCCATGATATTTTTAATTGTAAAGAGATGAGGAAGCAGATGAGTACGTGGAAAGGTGTTGAAATAATCTTGAATCTAGAAACAACTTGACGAGCAAATTAGAGAGAGGGATTTGAACAACAGAGCAAGAACCATCTTCTTTCTTCTTTTCTTTTACAATATTTACACTTTTACATATCAGCCCATCTAAACATAAATCTTTATTTCAATTCATAGATATGCTAGGGTTCCTCCATCTTCCCAAGAATAAATAAAACTACTCACACATGGAGAGATATAACATCATCATTGATCGAAATGGAATATGATGGATCAAACGGATACAATGCAAACCAATCTAAGAGTCGGTATTACAACAAGATGCTTGAATAAATCTTATATTTATTATTTGGTAAATACATTACTCTACTCACACCCTCAAGATGGGTTATATATATCATATAACCCCATCTTGCTACACAAAGGGAGAAATAATTTTTTAGATAATCCTTTTGTTAGAATAGCAGACACTTGGTTTGGTCAGATGAGCTCACATGAGACATGCAACAAACACCTTCATCTAAATTATCCTTAATGATTTGTCGGTCGATTTCAATATATTTAGTTCTACCATGTTGTACCGGGTTGTGTGCAATACCAAGGGCAAAAACTTTATTAGATTGGAATTAATGATTTTGATTGAAATAGACCCAACTTAGTGAACAAATTTTCAACCATGGTACCTCACATACCCGATGTTTGATTGCCCACAGTTCTGCTTCAGCTGTAGATCAAGCTATTTTGATGTGCCAAGTAACCAGATTGTCACCAACAAAGGTACAATATCTAGAAATCGACCTTCTATCATCAACTAAACCCACCTGATCTGCATCAGTGTAACATTTAGCTTTCAAATTACCATCAGGAGTATATAATAGACCCTTACCCCTTTTGAGATAGACGTTTTTTACGGTACCCTGTACTCGTCCGGAAGGGTCGGGAGTACCAACTATATCTGGCCGTCTATTTGAAGGGGTAACTTGGTCATTTTCTCCCGCTAACGAAAGAGATCTGGGTAATTGAATTTCGCTTTCAAAGAGGAAAACTTAATCTCTACCATGGTGCACTCCCGTCATCCTCTCACTGTCATGTGTTGGCATCTTCCCCGTCGAAGCCATCGGTAGCAATAAACGGGTCGTCTTGCGCGTTCTCCTCTTCCTCATACCCGGCAAGTCCAAACTGACATATAATATGGCCTATTTGATCTTGACGAATTACATAGGCACGGCTGCACCGCGATGACGCAACAACACACACATGCAAGTTCATCAGAATAGATCTCCGATTAATATGCCACCGCGGCTGCTTGCCATGCACTGTTTGATGCATGTTCAGTTGCAACAATAATGGATAGGTCTCCATTAATTGTGAGGAATCGATCAATTCATGTGGGTATGACAACCCAATCGAGCATCGCGGAGGGGGCTCTTCCACACTCTTCTCCCTCGTTCCCCACCGCCTCCGCCCCTTGAGAGTCGTATGTGACTTCCCAGCCCGCTCCTTGATCCTCTCTGGCGGCGCTGCCGGCTGGCGTGGTGAGGGATGCGTAGCGCGGGTTGTACAGAGTAGACTTAGGTTTAGATTTAGGTTCTGTTTGTTGTTTACCCTAGTGGAGACTGGCGTGATGCCATCTTGGAGCTTGTTCTTGGCACTGGCGAGCGGTGCTCAGGCGCGGAAGAGCAGATCCTCTCGTCGATGTCCATGGTGGATGGTGGCGTAGACTGTTTCTGGCCGGAGCTCCTCTCTCAATAAGCTCGTCTTCTGGTGTCGGGCAGATCCCTGCCGATCCCTTACTTTGGATTTCTTCTCTTGCCATCAAGGTGATGGTACAGAAGATTGGAGTGAAACGGCTTGGTGGTGGTCTATACGATGGGGAAATCTGGCTGCTGCAATCCTTTGGAGCACATCCTCGGTGGCCCTTCATCGGCATCTCGCCGATCTATTGTCGACTCTTATGGCCGAAAGGCGGCCGCTCCGAGCTCTCACGTGCGCGGCTGATCTCCGGATCCTTTGCCGGCGTCAAGTCACATCTAACCTCCCGGCCGGAGTGCCAGAGGGGAGGCCCTTCAGCTCCTGCAGCGCGGCGTTCTTCGGAGGCTTCGTACCAAGTGGTACAGTCCCCGGCGGCGGAGCAGCTAGTCGTGTCTGCGAGCTTCGACGCGAGCTTGGTGGTGATGGACCCGATTGCTTTCCTTTAATTTGTTGTAGGGTTCTGTTTGCACTTTCTAAGGACTGCCTTGTAATTCCAAACTTTCAAAAGGTCCTCTTTGTAATATGTAAAGCCACCGCTTTGAATTAATGCAGTACATAGGTCCTTCGGGACATTTCCCTGTTCAAAAAATATATTCGTGTGGGTATGTATGTTCATGTATTCCGGCGATGTTGCCAGTCGCCGGCGCTGAAGAAGATGCGAAACTTCATCCGTTAGATTACAACAAATAGATGGTCTAGTTTAATTTAGGGGTACCGTAGAAGATCTCTTTGAGATAACGAATTATTCTCATCAATCATTGCATCCATGTGATGGCTGCTAGGCTTATGCATGAATTGACACTAGTACCAAACGTGCACTTAGACTTAGAGCCGGTTATCCTACATAGTCCTCAACCGGTTTTCGATTCCGTCTCAAGCCCTCGATCTGTAAGATCGGACTACCCTGAGCCGGTTTTCCGTTCCGGCTCTAATAACCACATCCTCGGCCAAGAACATTATACTGTCATGCCATCTTTGGAACTGGCGGGTGTTGCCGGATCCAGAGAATCAAATCAAATAAAATTAGATGATGAAGGCAAAGAGCAGTACCGTACTGTCGTTGAAATTGGCGGGTGTTGCCTGATTTCATATTTGCCCTCTTCCTACTCAAGGAGATGGTTGCTATAAATGCCCGTCTGGGGTACAATTTCTTTTAAAGGCGGTCGTAATATCGTCACCATCTAAGAAATATCTTAGATCCGGTTTCTTTTAAGGGCCCGGCCGACAACTTTTGGAGCCGGTGATAACTCCTCACCGGCTCTAAATGTATTAAAGATGGGCGAGAAATCGTGACTGACTGAGGGCCGATAACCGAAGCGGTTTTTCCTACACTTGGTGGAAACCAGTCTCTTAACTTTCGAGTTTGTACAAGTGTGAGTTACTACACTTACAACCAACTCTATATCAGGGCGGTTTTGTGACAAGTAAATTTAACGTCCTATTAGTCCTACTAGCCTCAGGTACTATTCTCTATCTATATGAGATCATCCCTTTGGTGATGCTATAATTTGATTCAATTGGAGTAGAAGCAGGAAGACATCTAGACATTTCAATTTCTGACAATAAATCTAAAACATACTTCCTTTGAGATAGGTAAATACCTTTTGTACTTCGACATATGTCAGTTCCCAAGAAATATCAAAGCAATCCTAGGTCTTTAACCTCAAATTCTTGTGCTAAGTGTTTCTTCACCTTCTTTAATTAGATGTGATGTCATCAACATAGCAGTTAGAACAACCATCGTGTCTCCATCACGCTTCTAAAACAATGTGTGATCGACATTGATTTGTTTATATTTCATTTGAATAGTGGATCGTCTAAAGCGATAAAACCATGCCATGGCAGAATGTTTTAGCCATACAAAGAGCGATGCAATCTCAACACTTTTACCTAGATTTGAGAAGTGCCAAGCCAGGAAGAATGTGCATATATAGATTCTTCTTGAAGGTCATGATAACCCACAAGTGTAGAGGATCAATTATACTACCTTTCAATAAGTAAGAGTTTCAAATCCACAACGAAGTAAGGAAATGATTCACTAGAATGGCAATAGAAAACATTTGAAGTTGCAAAGGCTTTTTTGGTGTTTTGGTTGTATAGTTTCATGAAAAGTATAATACAAGAAAGGTAAAATGTAAATAGTAAAGTGAAGAAAGTATCAAGCTCTTTAGAAATACCAATTCATTATGCAACAAGAGGACAAGCTTAAGATATGTGAGTCAAGCGTTCCCAAGGTTTACACGGATAATTAAGCACATGATTTCTATATGAATGTGATGAGCATGTTGTCAAGTTTAATCCCTATTTTGGACAGAAACTAAGATAGGTGTAGCCATATATACATGAGAGATTACACCTCTAGTGATTGATCCTAAGGCCATTTTATAAGCAAACAAATGATTTATTAAGACAAATGTCCAACCGCCGCTTAAGATTTCTGGGTCCCGATAAATAACCCCCTATTCCAAGTATGAGAGACTTGGGTCATGATTTGTGCCACTTTACGTTTCTCCTCTTTTACCTACTCTAAGATGCAATGCTATGAGCTCACATAGGTGAAGTATCATGTAATCTATGTTCGCATAATACCATCATATATAGAACCACATCAGACTACATACAATACTTGACCAAATATTCAACTCATATTAAATAGAAATCATGGCTATGACATCCTCCAGGACATGGGAACTACTCACAACTCTTAAACATGGACATGATCAGTGGCATAATGATTACAACACAATATGAAAATATAACTCCGCCACCAAGTGTTGTTAAGGTAATATAATCCATCTTGCTCAGTCCCAGTCCCAAGTATTCTTCCGGAAATCAGTCCCACTTTCACCAGCATGACTGACACTATCAAGGAGGTTGCACATGCCACTAGGAAAACAAGCCTACGTACATGCACCTTTACCTCTACAAGTGAGTCATATACATTCTAGGCTTCACCAAGGACTCTCCTGTTGCAGCTCGCGGCTACCTTGTCGACAACAACACCTAGGGTGCCAACACTGTTGGCATGCATGGGCAGCACATCCATGACCCTCTTGCTAGGGGCTCATGTGGCCAAGCACTACTAAATTTTGTAGAGCTAGGGTTTCTTGTGGGCATGTGGGTGGTGATGCTGGCATGAAGGTGATGGTTTGATGATGATAACCATTTTGTGGCAGCTAGTGCATATAAAATTCTCATGGACTATATATTTTGATGAGGTGGTATATGATACGTCTCCAACGTATCCATAATTTCTGATGTTCCATGCTTGTTTTATGACAATACCTACATGTTTTGCTCACACTTTATAATGTTTTTATGCGTTCCGGAACTAACCTATTAACGAGATGCCGAAGGGCCAGTTCCTGTTATTTTTGGTTCCGAAAGGCTGTTCGGGCAATATTCTCGAATTCAACGAAACGAAGACCCAGATCCTATTTTTCCTAAGACCCAGAACACCTGAGGGGGACCGAGGGAGGCCCAGGGCCCCACATGGTGCGGCGCGCCTGGGGCGCCGCCCTGTTGTGGCGGCTCCGTACCCCCTCCGACTCCGTCTCTCTCGCCTATATAAGCCCTTTCGACCTAAAAACACGATACCAATTGACGAAACTCCGTAAAGACTCCAGGGCGCCGCCGCCATCGCAAACTCCACCCGGGACAGATCTGTTCCGGCGCCGGGACGGGAAGTGCCCCAAGCCATCTCCATCGACGCCACCGCCTCCATCATGCTCCGTGAGTAGTTCCCCCATGGACTACGGGTTCTAGCTGTAGCTAGTTGGTATTCTCTCCCTATGTACTTCAATACAATGATCTCATGAGCTGCCTTACATGATTGAGATTCATCTGATGTAATCGGTGTTGTGTTTGTTGGGATCCGATGGATTGTTACATTATGATTAGTCTATCTATAAAGTTTGTGAAGTTATTGCTGCAATCTTGTTATGCTTAATGCTTGTCACTAGGGCCCGAGTGGCATGATCTTAGATTTAAGCTCTATACTTATTGCTTAGATTGTATCTACAAGTTGTTTGCACATGTCTATGTCCGGAACCCGAGGCCCCAAAGTGACAGAAATTGGGACAACCGGAGGGGAAGGCGTAGGTATGAGGATCACATGTTTTCACGGAGTGTTAATGCTTTGCCCGGTTCTATTAAAAGGAGTACCTTAATTTCCAGAGATTCCCTAGAGGCCCGGCTGCCACCGGCTGGTAGGACAAAAGATGTTGTACAAGTTTCTCATTGCGAGCACGTATGACTATATATGAAAAACATGCCTACATGATTAATAATCTTGATATTCTGTCTTAATGCTATTTCAATCCTATCAATTGCCCAACTGTAATTTGTTCACCCAACACTTGTTATTGGAGAGTTACCACTAGTGTAGATAGCTGGGAACCCCGGTCCATCTCGCATCATCATATACTCGTTCTTCATGTCATTGGAAGTAGTATCAACTATTTTCTGGTGCCATTGCTCTCATATTACTGCTACTGCTAATTACATACGCTTCATATTACTGCTTTCACATCACCCCGTTACTAGTGCTTTTCCAGGTGCTGAATTGACAACTCATTGTTAAGGCTTATAAGTATTCTTTACCTCTCCTTGTGTCGAATCAATAAATTTGGGTTTTACTTCCTCGAAGACTGTTGCGATCCCCTATACTTGTGGGTCATCAAGACTATTTTCTCCGCCGTTGCCGGGGACGAATCAAGACACTCCATCAAGCCCGTCAACCGCCATCAAACCTCCCACGTCAACCACGCGCCAGCTGTGGACAAGCTATTTTCTCGCGCGTTGCCGGGAGGCATAGCTCTACTCATAAGTTCACCTGGAGTACACTCTACCTCTGTTTTTGTTTTATTCTATTTTGTTTTGCTTTGTTTACTTCTGTCTAGTTTATTTGTGCTTAGTTTATTTCTGTCTAGTTTTATTTTGCTTAGTTTACTTTTGTCTAGTTTATTTTTGTCTTGTTTTATTTTCCCTATATACCCGAAAATCCATAAAAATTTGAAAAACCTAAAAATTAAAAACTGCTATTATGGGAGAACCTACAACCTATTTGGAGCTTATAGAATTATATAATAATTATAGAGAATCAAGAAAGGGTAAAGTTATGAATGCTGTGATAGAAAAATTAAATACAATTGCTAAAATCTTGCTTAAACGCCATGATATAAACTGTTGCTCTGAACATGATACTAAACATCTTAAATTTCAATGTGGCTTTAGTGAGGAAGTTTTAATTAAGAACTATAATTGGAATAGCTATATTCATTTTGGGTTCGAAGAGGTAGAACAATTTGTCATATTTATGGGAGCCTCTGAGATAGAATCATTCATGTCTAAAAATTATGAAACTTGTGTTGTTTGTAAGGACCTTAAAGATTATGTATCTTCTATCCTTAATTTTTGCATAGAAAGCTACAGTGATAATCCTTATATCATTGATTATAAAGAGAGACTCATTAATGCACAAGAATGCACTCACAATTTGCAGGAACCTGTGGAAGAAGAAATTGATGAACCTGAAAGCTCATTGGAAAAAGAGGAGGAAATTGATGAACCTGAAAGCTCATTGATGAAAAAGAAGAGGAGAGTGATGAACAAAAGGAGGAAGAATGGATTAGCTACCCATGCCAACCTTCTAATGAGAGTAACTCTTTATCTCTTACACTATTTGATTGTCCTCCATGCTTACCGAAAGAGGATGAATGTTATATGCCTGTGGATTCATTTGAAATATTACCTATGAGTAAAACTTGTGAGAATAATTATGCTACTGTTATCTATGATAATCCATGCTATTTCGAATTTTTTTATGATAATGCTTTGTTTGTGCCTGATACCGAAATGCATGGTACTAAAGAGTTCTGTTTAGCAAATGTTTATGATAAATCTCTAGATGATGGTCCTATGTTACTTGATAATATTAATTGTACTACTAATGAAAATGGGATTGGAGAGTTCTTGACTTTATCTATGAGTCCCATATCTTTTGAGATTGATCAATCATCTTGTTATATTATTGATAAAAGTGGGTTTGAAAGTTTTAATCCTATTATTTCTGAGCTTGATAAAAATTATGTGTTTGTGAATCATGAAAAGCATGCTTTATGTGATAGTTATATTGTTGAGTTTATCCATGAAGCTACTGAAAATTATTATGAGAGAGGAAAATATGGTTGTAGAAATTTGCATGGTACTAAAACACCTCTCTATATGCTGAAAATTTTGAAGTTACTCTTGTTTTATCTTCTTATGCTTGTCACTTTGTTCTTCTTGAATTTATTTGTGTACAAGATTCCTATGCATAGGAAGTGGGTTAGACTTAAATGTGTTTTGAACTTGCTTTTTATTCTCTCTTTTGCTTCAACTCTCACCCTTATGTGAGCATCATTAAAATTGCTGAGCCCATCTTAATGGCTATAAAGAAAGCACTTCTTGGGAGATAACCCATGTGTTTATTTTGCTACTGTTTTGTTGTGTCTTAGAAGTTGTTACTACTGTAGCAACCTCTCCTTATCTTTATTTTATTGCAATGTTGTGCCAAGTGAAGTCTCCAATAGAAGGTTGATACTAGATTTGGATTTCTAGAAACAGATTTCTATCTGTCACGAATCTGGGCAGATTTCTCTGTAGGAAACTCAGAAAATCTGCCAATTTACGTGCGTGATCCTCAGATATTTATGAAACTTTCATTAGTTTTGAGTTTTCTGATTTGAGCAATGGAAGTACCTCGTTAAAATTCGTGTTTACTGGCTGTTCGGTTTTGGCAGATTCTGTCTCTGTTTTTTGCATTGTCTCTTGTGGACTTTAAGTGAGGCTTTCTAGACGTGGAGAGCTGTAGGTAATGTTTTATTGAGTTCTTGCAATGTGTCACTACAGGGCCAAGGTGGATTAAAGTTTTTTGAGTACTAACCCCTCTAATGAAGTTTATGAGAAGTTTGGTGTGAAGGAAGTTTTCAAGGGTCAAGAGAGGAGGATGATATATGATCAAGAAGAGTGAAAAGTCTAAGCTTGGGGGTGCCCCCGTGGTTCATCCCTGCATATTTCAAGAAGACTCAAGCGTCTAAGCTTGGGGATGCCCAAGGCATCCCCTTCTTCATCAACTTGTCGTTTCTTCTATTGAAACTATATTTTTATTCGGTCACATCATATGTGCTTTACTTGGAGCGTCTTTATTTTTGTTTGTGTTTGAATAAATTCGGATCCTAGCAATCCTTGTGTGGGAGAGAGACACGCTCCGCTTTTTCATATGAACAATGGTGTTCTTAGCTTTATTTTTAATGTTCATGGCGGAGTTGAAAACCGCTGCACTTATTGTTATTTGGTTGGAAACAAAAATGCTTCATATTGTCTTGGATAATTTGATACTTGGCAATTGTTTTGAGCTCTCAAGTAGATCATGCTTGCATCATGTAGTTTAAACCCATTAGTGGAGAAATATCGTAGAGCTTGTTGAAAATTGGTTTGCATGATTGGTCTCTCTAAGGTCTAGATATTTTCTAGTAGAAGTGTTTGAGCAACAAGGAAGACATTGCAGAGTTTTATAATGCTTGCAATTTGTTCTTATGTAAGTTTTGATGTACCGGTTTATACTTGTGTTTGCTTCAAACAACCTTGCTAGCCCAAAGCCTTGTACTGAGAGGAATGCTTCTCGTGCATCCAAAACCTTGAGCCAAAACCTATGCCATTTGTGTCCACCATATCTACCTACTATGTGGTATTTCCTGCCATTCCAAGTAAATACTTCATGTGCTACCTTTAAACAATTCAAAAGCTATTATCTCTTATTTGTGTCAATGTTTTATAGCTCATGAGGAAGTATGTGGTGTTTTATCTTTCGATCTTGTCATTTACTTTTGACAGACTTTTACAATGGACTAGTGGCTTCATCCGCTTATCCAATAATTTTGCAAAAAGAGCTGGCAACGGGGTTCCCAGCCCCAATTAACTAACTTTCATTAATAATTCTCTTCACGTGTTTTGCCCTGATCTATCAGTAAGCAACTTAATTTTGCAAATAGACACTCCTCCATGGTATGCGAATGTTGGAAGGCACCCGAGGATTCGGTTAGCCATGGCTTGTGTAAGCAAAAGGTTGGGGGAGTGTCATCTAATAAATAAAACTAAAATACATGTGTAAACAAAAGAGAAGAGGGATGATCTACCTTGCTGGTAGAGATAACGTCCTTCATGGGAGCCGCTCTTGAAAGTTTGGTTGATGAGGTAGTTAGAGTGCCCGCTACCATTCGTTGACAACAACAAACACCTCTCAAAATTTTACTTTTATGCTCTCTATATGATTTCAAAACTTGAAAAGCTCCAGCACATGATTTTATCCCTGCTTCCTCTGCGAAGGGCCATTCTTTTACTTTTATGTTGAGTCAGTTTACCTACTTCCTTCCATCTTAGAAGCAAACACTTGTGTCACTGTGCATTGATTCTTACATACTTGCTTATTTGCATTCATCATATTACTTTGTGTTGACAATTATCCATGAGATATGCATGTTGAAAGTTGAAAGCAACGCTGAAACTTAAATCTTCCTATGTGTTGCTTCGATGCCTTTACTTTGAATTTATTGCTTTATGAGTTAACTCTTATGCAAGACTTTTGATGCTTGTCTTGAAAGTACTATTCATGAAAAGTTTTGCTATATGTTATCTATTTGTTACCAACTATAGATCATTGCCTTGAGTCACTTCATTCATCTCATGTGCTTTGCAATAGTATGATTAAGATTATGTTGGTAGCATGTCACTTCAGAAATTATTCTTTTTTTATCGTTTACCTACTCGAGGACGAGGAGGAACTAAGCTTGGGGATGCTGATACGTCTCCAACGTATCCACAATTTCTGATGTTCCATGCTTGTTTTATGACAATACCTACATGTTTTGCTCACACTTTATAATGTTTTTATGCCCTAACTAACCTATTAACGATGCCGAAGGGCCGCCCCGTTTTGTTGTTTTTGGTTCTAGAAAGGCTGTTCGGGCAATATTCTCGGAATTCAACGAAACGAAGACCCAAGATCCTATTTTTCCCGGAAGACCCTTAACACCCGAGGGGGACCAGAGGGAGGCCCAGGGGCCCCACACATGGTGCACGCGGCCCAGGGGGCGCCCCTATTGTGTGGCGGCTCCGTACCTCTCCGACTCCGTCTCTTCGCCTATATAAGCCCTTTACCTAAAAACGATACCAATTGACGAAACCCGAAAGACTCCGGGCGCGCCGCCATCGCGAAAGTCCAATTCGGGGGACACTGTTCCGGCCGCCGCCGGACGGGGAAGTGCCCCTGCCATCTCCATCGACGCCACCGCCTCCATCATGCTTCGTGAGTAGTTCCCCCATGGACTACGGGTTCTAGCTGTAGCTAGTTGGTATTCTCTCCCTATGTACTTCAATACAATGATCTCATGAGCTGCCTTACATGATTGAGATTCATCTGATGTAATCGGTGTTGTGTTTGTTGGGATCCGATGGATTGTTACATTATGATTAGTCTATCTATAAAGTTTGTGAAGTTATTGTTGCTGCAATCTTGTTATGCTTAATGCTTGTCACTAGGGCCCGAGTGGCATGATCTTAGATTTAAGCTCTATACTTATTGCTTAGATTGTATCTACAAGTTGTTTGCACATGTCTATGTCCGGAACCCGAGGCCCCAAAGTGACATTTGGGACAACCGGAGGGGAAGGCGGTATGAGGATCACATGTTTTCACGGAGTGTTAATGCTTTGCTCGTGCTCTATTAAAAGGAGTACCTTAATTTCCAGATTCCCTAGAGGCCGGCTGCCACCGGCTGGTAGGACAAAAGATGTTGTATAAGTTTCTCATTGCGAGCACGTATGACTATATATGAAAAACATGCCTACATGATTAATAATCTTGATATTCTGTCTTAATGCTATTTCAATCCTATCAATTGCCCAACTGTAATTTGTTCACCCAACACTTGTTATTGGAGAGTTACCACTAGTGTAGATAGCTGGGAACCCCGGTCCATCTCGCATCATCATATACTCGTTCTTCATGTCATTGGAAGTAGTATCAACTATTTTCTCGTGCCATTGCTCTCATATTACTGCTATCGTCGTGTTATTACACACGTCTCATATCACGCTTTCACATCACCCCCGTTACTAGTGCTTTTCCAGTGTTGAATTGACAACTCAGCTTGTTAAGGCTTATAATTATTCTTTACCTCCCTTGTGTCGAATCAATAAATTTGGGTTTTACTTCCTCGAAGACTGCGATCCCCTATACTTGTGGGTCATCGATATACTAACGCTCTCATGTGATGGTGAACTTTGTTGTGTTAAGATGACACCCAATTTTATTAAAGACGATGAGTTGTAGGAATCTTCCATTCTATTCTTATTTTGACATGCTGAGTTGTGGAACAGATTCAGCACCATAAAACTGCTTGAAAAGCCGACGAACAATAGGTCAGTGTTCGTCGATGACCCCATCAGTAGGAACCAATGGATCTCCATGATGTGCATGGTGGGAAGGCCTCAAGATGAGCATTTGCAATGTCTCCCTTATAACCTCATCATTAAGCTATTAATCATAATAAATATGAGTGCAATTGCATCCTAAAACGACTACTCGACCCTTGTCTACTGCTTGTCAAGCAAACATGGCCATTCCGGCGTGATGCCGGCGTGCCGACCCTAAGCAGCAAGCCCGACCCGTGTTCGGCCAACATGACATGTGCCTTAAGAGGGACCGTGTCGGCTCGTGGAGCAGATGGGTTGGGGATTGGGGCAGCTAGCATTTTTTCAAATTTTGAAAGGGAGGGGGGGGGGGGGACGTGGAGCGGGTCATTAGGCTGTCGAGGGTGAGGTGCCCTAGGTTTCTGTGGAGGGGGGAGGGCGGAGTTTTTTTTCATTTTTAGTGTAGTTTTCGTATTTCAGGCCTGCTGACCAAGGTATTTTTGTCTGAATTTGGCTGAATTTTCGGTATAAAAGGGCAGCTGACCCTCTCATTTTCACACTCTCTTCTTCACACACCCATGTCATTTCCCACATTCTCATAGACTTGGCTGATTCCAACCAGAATATGAAGAGAATGGTGTCAAGGAGTGGCGAGCTTGGTGCAAAAGTTCAGGATGCGATGATGTGTTATTGCTGGAGTGCAATTAATGGAGGAACGTTCCTCCTTAGGAGAACGTTGAGCGTCCCCCCGGTCGATCCCGCGTCTTGATCCTCCGGGTAGAGGACCATCAAATTGATCCATTTGATCACATCAGTTGTCGCTTCCCCCCATCCCGTGGTATGAACCCACCACACACAATGATCCCTTCGTCTCCAAAAAGAATTCCCTTGCCTCCCCTCGATGAACGCCCCCTAGACAAAAAATTCTACAACACATGTTGATGGTGGCGGTATAGTCTTGTAGCTGGCGGCGGAGGAAGCTTTGTAGTAGCGGTCACCGGAGGCCAGCTTCGTAGCGGCGGCGGATCACCGTTGTAGCACCGCGCGGCTCGCCTTGGTAGCAACGAGGACCCACCTTCGCAGCATCGACGATCGACCTTCGGAGCAGCGGTGGCTCGCCTTCGTAGCACCAGTGACCTTCCTTCAGAGCAGTGGCGGCTCACCGTCGTAGCATCGGCAGCCCGCCTTCACAGCACCGGCGACCTGGCTTTGTAGCACTGACGGCTTGCCTACAAAGCATGGCACCGCCGGTGTTCAGGCTTTGCAGAAGTCGTACCCATGCTACGCAGCTGCACCAAACTACCTTGGTAACAATAGAGAACCACCTTTGCAGCTGCGGCGAACCAACTTGGCAGCAGCGACACACGACGGCGGACCAACTTGTCACCAGCGACACATGGCGACAGGACGATGAAGCACCGCGGCCTTCGTTTGCAGATTAGGTACATCTTCCTCCCCTCGCCACGTGCAGGTCCGACCCCCGCGCCCTGCAGCTCCCAGCAAGCCCCGTTGACCTCTACAACAGCAGCGTCCAACAACTTTGGCTAGCAGCATGGAGTGAGATTACTCATAGTGGGAGTAACTAAGGTAGTAACATAGAGCTACATGCATTGCCAACTATGCAAATTGATGACATGACATGATATTAAATGAAGAAAGAGATGATTGTGGTAACTAGCTATGTTACCATAACATCACACTTTTCAAGATAGAATGAGTCTACAAGCTAATTAATATACTCATGCATGATACCACATCTAAGTTACTATGCATTAATGTAGTAACATAGAGTAGCGTCATATGCATGATACTACTATATGTTATTCCCCACTATGACCAGTCTGAGACATGGGATAGCTCAAGGAGGGAGTGAGCAGTGGTGGGTGGTGGAGTAAATGCAGAGCATCGGCTGGACCATGGAGCAGCGGGGCGTGAGCTCTCTGGCCATGAGGAAAATAGAGACGCACCAGTGCGATTGGGTGTAAGAAAAGCAATAAAAAGATAAGGCTGCTCATAGTGAGAAGTAACTTAGACTAGTCTAAGTTACTACCCCCTCCATATTGGGTAGTAACTTAGATGTGATTTCATGCATATTGTTATTTATTATGTTGTAGACTCAATATTGCCTTGAAATGTGTGATGTTATGGTAACTAGTTACCACCTTACTATCTTTCTTCAATTATTGTCATGGCATGCCACTAAAATATTTTAAAATGTGTGATGTTACCACCTGTGTTACCCCCACTCAATATTGTCTTGAAAGGTTAAGAGAGAAAGCCTGGTGGAGAGTGCGTGGCATGCGCAAAAGGAGGAGGACGCGAGCGTGCTATCGTTTGGAGGAATCGAAGCAGTTTTCTTTTCCTTATGTGAGGATGGACGGTTTTGATGATGCAGCAACTAAAGCTCACTCTTTTTAATTCCATATGACATTTTTCCTCATTTAATTACTCCATTCATTGTTAGCAAACTATAGAGAAAGATTTTTTTTCTATATTTAATCAGAATTTTTCTATTTTTCCAAGCTATTTCAAGCTAAGAGGGCAGAAATCAGGCCCGTGAAGCAGAGGAGCCGTGCTGGGGCCTGGGAGCTTGGCACGGGGCCCACAGACATGTCACGACCCTTGTATACATGGGCCTTGGTGCCCCGTGCAGTGCCAGGTCCTCGTAACGACCCACGTGGCCACGATTGGCTTTGGCCCGTCCCTATTATTTGTTTTTCTTCCTCGTTTTCTGCTGGTGTTTCCTATTCACCGCTCAATGCGTCCCCTATCTGGAGCGCCGCACAGGGCGGGATTCCTCGGGCCGGCCCATTAGGGGCGAGGACGATTTCGCGTTAAGTGTTCACGTTTCCGCCCAGCCTCTTCAGATTTCAGGCCTCTACCGTTTTTTCTTTGGTTGGTTCCCCCAAATTTTCAGTTTGTTCAAAATTTAATTTTTTTCGAATTTTGAATTTGTTCAGATTTCAAATTTGTTCATCTGCCGCACCGTGCCGTCTCCACGCCGTCAACCGCTGCAGGCCGATCCTCCGCGTACTCCTCCCATCTCCACAACGTCCTGCGCACCTGAGAGCTCCACCGCGTGTTCATCCCGTACTCCGCGGCTTCCCCCCTCCCGTCCAACGCACTTGGCCTCTGCCGCCGAGTCTTCCCCCATCAGCAGCCGCTTATCCTCTCCCTCCCTTCCGCCGGCTGGTGCGGGGATCTATCCTACCTAGGCCGACCTGCAGCGCGCTCCCGTTCCGTCTCTTCTCGGCCCAGCATGTACCAGTGGCGCAAGTTCGAGTTCTTCGAGGAGAAGGCGGCCGGGTGCGGTGGCGCTCCGGCCGTGCCAGCCGACATAGCGGGCCGAATGACCTTCTTCTCGGGTGCCCGCCGCCGCGTCGCGGTAGGGTGCGAAGACGGCACTGTGGGACTCCTCGATCGCGGGTTCCAGGCCTACGCCTCCTCCGTCCTCTTTCTCCAGCAGCTCAAGGTACATACAGGAATAAACTCATCTGGAACTGCCGAATTCTTCCATAGATTTGTTGTTAAGAGTTCCCTACAACTTGATCCTGTATGACGAGGGGACAAAGAGCAATCACATGCATTTTCTTAGTTGAAATCGACTGCTATTTATGGGTAGCGGACACATACTTCGTCAATCCCATTTGGGCTGATACCATGCTGATAAAATTGGCTGTCCAGTATCGTATCTGACCATGACAGTAACTTCTTCGCAAACGTCATTTTCCAAGTCTTGCTAAACGGAAGGATTGTTACAAAAGGCTTCTCTGATCTAGCAAGATCTTAGAGCATATGTTTGAAGCTTTAGCCGGTGTTCGTCTGCACTCTGAATTGATTAAAATAAGGAACACTTAATGACACACACTATACACGAAGAGACAGAATTGATGAGAAGGGAGATAGAAGACCTCAAGACAAACGCAAAAGTTTTTCAGTTAAGCAAGTGTACTGCCTGCACCTTCACTCTCGATCTCCCTGTTGTCTATTTCATGTGCATGCACTCATTCCATCTTCTCTGCCTCGGCCCTCGGGGACAACGAGAAAGAATGCCGGAATGTGCTGCTGAATATAGATCTGTTATGGAGGCAAAGCAGAAGCTAGAACTAAATGCCAGGGATCATGATCTCTTTTTCAGGCAGCTGACGGGTTCAAAGGACAGCTTTTCTGTGGTAGCAGACTATTTTAGCAGGGGTATAGTGAGTAAAACAACCATTCCACCTGAAAATGCCCCATAGTGAAGAGTTACTGCCACTGTTTTGCATTGTACAGCATACATATCATACTTATTTCGATTTGAGTGTGCTTACAGTTTCCATCAATCATAGCATGAGTGTGCCTCCCTCATGTACTCAGTTGTGCTCTCCAGCCTATTTGATGCTTGTCTGAAATTAGTTGTACAATGGCGTTGTAAAATTGTTCAAAAAGTTGTACAATGGCGTTGTAAATACTAGTCCCAGCCGAGGTTTATTGCTGGGTGCTTGAAAAAGGTTGCTCTGAGTGTGCAGCTTTCATCATTTGAGTTTGGTTATTTGATATGTGCCCTTATGCTGTGAATCACAATTTTTAAGCGCTACAGATTATTATCTATCTGTTCAACATTTTGTGGTCTTCTGTTAAATTTGAGTTATAGCTTCCTTGTGTATTTCTTCCATAATTCTTAACTATTGCTTTATACTAAAAATTGTAATCTACTACAGTTTCATCTATCGCGTATCTTATTCCTATGCCATCGCCATTATTGGCCTATTTCAGGTGAGCTTTGGTTTTCAATTTTTTTTTACCTTTTCTGCATTCACCTTTATTACAATGTGAAACCTGGCACTCATTTGTACTTTGATGTCAACAGAAATTTTTTGGAGTTTGCAAGAGCCAATTATATGAAGGTACTTCATGTTTGTGTTTATGGTCTTGGATGTTTTCTGTGGAGTTACAACCAGTAAATTTGGTGACACAAGTACCCATTTGTTGTAGGATGCCTGGTTGGAAAATGTGAAGTTAACACAAAGTATGGTGAAAAGGTTCAAAAGAAAAAAGGACAAAGAAGAGGAGTTCCAGGACCTCTCTTCTGATGGTATTGGAAATATAAAGAAGAGGAGTTTCAGGACCTCTCTTCTGTAAGTCTTATTGGCTTACAGATGGCTAAAATGCTGCATGATTAATGCTATTTTGCCGCCAGTTTTGCCGCCACATTCTCCCATCATTTCTCGCCGTGTCCCGCCTCATTCTTCCGCCATTTCTCGCTTTGTCCCGCCTCATTCTCGGCTAAGGGGAAGAGCGCTGCCTCGGCGAAGGGGAAGAGTGTTGCGCCAGTGAGCGTCGACTCCGATGACGTGGAAAAGCATCTGCAGATGTCAAGGAAAGGATTTTTTGCTGCAACAGTCCAAATCTTGGTAGAAATCGCCCCATAAAATACTGAAACTAGCGGCCTACTATCAACCTAAAAAGGCTGAGGTAAATATCATATGAGATGCATAGTCACTATAGACAGATAGAAGCATCTGAATTTTTAGGCGACCAGATTCTCGAGAGCTTCCCGAGATTCCCCGCTGAACACCGAACCGGTTTGGAGGCTTATCCCTATTTGTTGTTTCTATTTACAGCGAGAGTGCCATTCCGGAGGACAAAGTTTGGGCAAATAAAAAAACAAAATAATTGTTCGACCACATCGCTCCATCCCGCAAAGCTCCTTCTGCATTGCTCGCATGTCATTCTAGGGTTCCTCTCTGCCGCCGCCTCTCCGCCACAACAACCTGACTGCCGTCCCCACCGCTCCAGCAGAGCTCCCGTACCGCTAACCTGGCCCTCGCCGCCACAGGCTCCTATTCCTTCTCGCGGCCTCGGCAGAGCTCGCCGCTCCACTGCCGCCGCATACAGCCGAGCTGTAAGCTCCGCCTCGAACTCAAGCTCGTCTTCCGCAACCGTCTACCTCGAGATCGTCCTCCCTAAACGGCGACATCCAACTCGGCCCCATCCTGCCTCCGATCTATCTGCCTCCAATTTGTTCAAGTTCTTTGGATGTTTAGGGGTGTTACAAATATTTCACAATTTAACACATCAAAGAAGCCGAATGTTGAGAAGCCCAAAGGAATAGGAGAATTAGTTTCTAGGAGATTCTCCCGACCACGGTTTCTCCCCACCATTTTTCCATAAGCTGGCTTATGCATAAGCCTAAGCCCAAAAAAAGTGGCCCTTATTGGGTAACCGTTAGGCAATAAGTACTAATTGGCGTACAGTTGGGCGAAAGGCCCTTATCGACGAACTGTTGGCCTAGACCGTATTATTTTCGAAAATCCTCTGATTTACATAATATTTGTGAATCAGTTGAACCATATCCTGTAGGTACTTGTTGCCTCAAACCTGGCAGTGTGTTTGTTTCACGCACATCTTTGCTGTGCTTATGCAGATAATTAATCTGAATCACTACATTTTTCGATAAAGTAAATATATTAATATCAGGAGATACCAAATACATACAGCCTATGCAACAACGCAATAGCCTAATGGCAATGCGGATGCACACAGCTAAAAAAAGAAAAAAAACTAAGAACTAAAAGTTCCGTTACAGTATTCCAGCTCTAGCAACAACAATACAACTACCACGAAGACAACACCTGAATTTCAGACTCTCCAAAAACGACGTCTCCAAGAAGGAAACAGTGCACAAACACCATCGTTGCTCGATCAAAGATCTTAGGTTTTCACCCTAAAAATAGTCCCCACTCTTAAAATAATGCCTTCAACAAGGTCATTGCCAGGCACAACCAATTAAGGCCAGACCTTGGATTTTCACCCTGAAAGGTAGGACGCTAAACTTCACCTGTGTTGTCGTTCCCAATTTCATACTGCTGCTGCAAAGGCAAGAACACCAAGCAAACCCCCAACAGCGCAAAGACTTGAACCTCCATTGCTAGCCATCTAATTTGGCCTTCATGATATTCTCCGCATCTGACTTCACCATGGACCAAAATGTCACCAGATGACAACACAAAGCAGAGCTTCGTGTCACTCCTTCCAGAACCAAACGGTCGGAATAAAAGCATCAGTGTGCGCACGACCAAATACCACCCGATCCAACAAACTCCAAGCAATAGATGCACGCCTCCCAGAACTCAACACTATGGCCAGATCAAGAAGGACAAGTCTCAGGAAGGTCTTCATCTTCGCACAAGAGAAATCATAGGACCGCCACCTTTATTAAAAAGTCGCGCCGGTAGCCCCCACGCCACCAGCCGGCAACAAAGAAGACGACGAAATGTCGGGTTGCCGAACAGGAACTGGCGAAGCCACTCGGGGCCGCCAGGCGCAAACCGGAGCATAGGGAGCGACCAAGGCCGCATCCCAACCAGACACGAGAGGGCAGCCATGGCCCACTGGACCCAGATCGGGCCCAGATCTGGCTCACGCCGCCGCCGGTCTGGGCATGGTGCGCCGGCGGCGGCAATGAAGGCACCCGCGGGAGTCGCACATCCAGCGCCCCTCCACCTCAACACCTCCGCCGTAGCACCACCTGGACCGCCCGACGTCATTCCCCACCGCATGGGGAACAACAGGACGCGACCGATCTGGTCCGTGATCTCCGCCTTTGGCGGGACAGGCGCCGCCACCTAGGGGAGCTCGAGGCGAGGAGATGGGGTGGCCTCCAGGATCGTCCAAGCGGGAGCGACCCGGGATGGAAAGGCGGCTCCGTCGGTACAATGTCCAACGGAGACCCAGAACGAGTGATCTGTACCAAAAGAATCCAGAAACTGTTGCATTTGCTGCTTCACGATATTGTAGGCCAACTATTCTGGGAAAATCTCTGTTAATTATGAATACAACTTTATCTGGTTACAACTTACAACCTAGTCTGCCATGTATGAATCTAAAGCGGAAATATTAAATGAATGAAAACCTATCATTAGTCAATGGAAACATGCCAGACATTTTCTATTAGTAATATTCAGGTTTTGAATGTATGATAAATCTTTTCTTGAACAATGTTCTGCCAAATAGTTAAGGATTTGAGAAGATTGAAGAATACATCCACTGATAAGCGTGGACGAATGACTGAGGAGACAAAGCGTATAATGAGCTGACAGAAGCTGACATGAAACTAATTTACAACGGGGAGTACAGTATGTGTTCCTTTGTTTAAATTTTTAGTTGGTAGTTTTTTGGCCATCCCATGATCTGCACCCTCATTCCATTTTGATTTAATGTCCTGGTGTAGATGTTTATTTAGATTACCAGGATTTGTACATGAGGCTGGTTAGGACCCGCACTCCCACCCCTAATTACTAGTTTGTTCATGTTTTTTTGTAATAGCATCAGGTTTTACGTTTTACACATGTTCCCATTCCAACATGGAAACAACATTGCATTAATGTTACTAGTAAAAAAACAGAATATATTTGACTACTTGAAATATGAACAATAGGTTAGAATTGAGATCACTATACACTAGTGGAAAATGAGCTATCTGTGGCGTGCCAAATTCGAATTCGGTGGCGCATATCCAGGTCGCCACAGTTGCCACGCGACTAATATTTGAATTTTGTGGCATATATGTACATGCGCCACAGAATTTTTCAAAACTTCTGTGGCGCACTAGGTCAATATGCGCCACAGAATTGTCTTGAAAACTTCTGTGGCGCACCATGCCAATATGCGCCACAAATTTTTTTTAATTTTTAAAAAAAGTGGCGGCCAGATCTTGATCTGGATCTAGATCTGGGGCCGCCGGAATCTCGCCGGTTTTTTTTGGAATATCGCCGAAAGGTGGGGTGGTGGTGGTGGTGGTGTTGGCCGGAGGAGGAGGAGGAGGAGGTGGTGGTGGTGTTGGCCGGAGGAGGAGGTGGTGGTGGTTGGTGGTGGCCGCCGTAGGAGGAGGAGGTGTTGGTGGTGATGGTGGTGGCCGGAGGTGGTGGTGGTGGTATTGGTGATGGTGGTGGCCGGCCGGAGGAGGAGGAGGAGGAGGTGGTGGTGGTGGTGGTGATGGTGGTGGCCGGAGGTGGTGGTGGAGGTGGTGGTGGTCGCCGAAGGAGGTGGTAGTCGCCGGAGGAGGTGGTGGTGGTCGCCGAAGGAGGACGAGAATGTGGTGGTGGTCGCCGGAGAAGAAGGGAGGAGGAGGTGGTGGTGGTGGTGGTGGAGAAGAAGTGAGGATGTGGTGGTGGTGCTGGTGGTGGTGGGAGGAGAAGTGGTGGAGGATAAGTGGAGTAGTAGGAGATTTGGCGCCGGAAAAATTCAAAATTTTTGGGCAAAACTTTTGTGGCGCATGGACACTTGGTGCGCCACAGATTTTTTGTGTGTGTATTGTACATGAAAATCTTTAATGGCCATAACTTTTACTTTTTTCGAATTTGGGGATTCTAAAAATTGTCCAACTGGGCAAGCCATGGTGAATTCGGATGTAGAATTTTCGTGAACATTTTGATATATTGTGCGTTTTTTTCGAGTCAGTATGCAACCAGAAATCCAGTTTGATGATTTTCCCACGCAATTTTGCAAAAAAAGTCAAAATTCATGTTTGTTAATTTTCAGTGGTAAAAGATGACATAATACATGGGCATATGTAAGGAATTTATTTTTTGAAATTTCTATCTATTTCTTTTATTTTTTACAGATGTAAAAAAGGCGATCCGGGGGGGGGGGGGTGGAATTGCGTGGGGAGAAAAAATCCTCCAGAATTCTGTGTCGCATATGCCTAGTGCGCCATGATGTCTACGTGTGCTTCTATTCTTGTAGACAGTGTTGGGCCTCCAAGAGCAGAGGTTTGTAGAACAGCAGCAAGTTTCCCTTAAGTGAATCACCCAAGGTTTATCGAACTCAGGGAGGTAGAGGTCAAAGATAGTCCCCTCAAGCAACCCTGCAGGGATACAAGAAGTCTCTTGTGTCCCCAACACACCTAATACACTTGTCAGATGTATATGTGCACTAGTTCGGCGAAGAGATAGTAAAACACAGGTGGTATAAATGGTGGTAATATTGCAGGAAGTAAAGATGCAGTAAAACAGTAAATAAGCGATGTTTGCAGTATTTGGAAACAAGTCCTAGGGATCATACTTTCACTAGTGGACACTCTCAACATTGATCACATAATAAATAAATAATTTCTCCTCACTTGTGCTACATACACTCTCTTGTTTGATAACAAACACCATTCATTGTGTAGGGCTACAAGAGCTCCCTCAAGCCGAAGTTAACAAGCGCCACAACATTCGGCATTCATATTTAAGTAACCTTTAGAGTGTATAATAGACCGTTGCAATTTAGACCGAGTACTAACATAGCATACACACTGTCACCATTACACTATGAAAGGGGGAATAGATCACATCAATACTATCATAGTAATAGTTAACTCCATAATCTACAAGAGATTACAATCATAACCTACGCCAAGTACTACATGATGCACACACTGTCACCATTACATCATGAAGGACGAATAGACTACTTTAATAACATCACTAGAGTAGCACATAGATTAATAGTGATACAAAGCTCATCATATGGATCTCAATCATGTGAGGCAGCTCATGCGATTATTGTATTGAGGTACATGAGAGAGAGAGAGATTAACCACATAGCTACCGGTAGAGCCCTTAGCCTCGAGGGAGAACTACTCCCTCCTTATCATGGGAGACAACGATGGCGATGAAGATGGCGGTGGTGTCGATGGAGATGACTGGGGGCAATTCCGTCCCAAGGCAACAGAGACTGTCCCCGAATTGGAGTTTCGCGATGGCGGTGGCGCTCCTGAAGTCTTTCTGGAGTTTCGTCAATTGGTGTCGAAGTCTTAGGTCACGAGGGCTTATATAGGCGAAGAGGCGGCGCAGGAGGGGCACCAGGGCGCCCTCCCCACCCGGCGCGCTCTGGCCGCCCAGGTGTGGTGTGGGCCCCCGGCCCATCTTCGTCTCCCTTAGGTCTTCTGGAACCTTCCGGTGAAATAAGATGTTTGGTCTTTGTTTCGTCGAATTCCGAGAATATTGCCCGAACAGCCTTTCTGGAACCAAAACAACAACAGGAACGGCACTTCGGCATCTTGTTAATAGGTTAGTTCCGGAAAATGCATAAAAAGGATATAAAGTGTGAACAAAACATGTAGGTATTGTCATAAAACTAGCATGGAACATAAGAAATTATAGATACGTTGGAGACGTATCAAGCATCCCAAGTTTACTCGCCCTCGAGTAGGTAAACGATAACAACAATAATTTCTGAAGTGACATGCTACCAACATAATCTTGATCAACATTATTGTAAAGCATATGAGATGAATGGAGTGATTCAAAGCAATAGATTGCTAACAAAGAGATAATGGCTAAACAACTGAATCATATAGCAAAACTTTTCATGAATAGTACTTTCAAGACAAGTATCAACAAGACTTGCATAAGAGCTAACTCATAAAGCAATAGATTCAAAGTAGAAGGCATTGAAGCAACACAAATGATGATTAAGTTTCAGCAATTGCTTTCAACTTGTAACATGTATATCTCATGGATAATTGTCAACATAAAGTAATATAACAAGTGCAATAAGTAAACATGTAAGAATCAATGCACACAGTTGACACAAGTGTTTGCTTCAAGATAGAAAGAAGTAGGTAAACTGACTCAACATAAAGTAAAAGAAAGGCCCTTCGCAGGGGAAGCATGGATTACTATTTTTGTGCTAGAGCTTTTTATTTTGAAAACAAACAATTTTGTCAATGGTAGTAATAATTCATATGTGTTATGCATAAAACTTCCTACAAGTTGCAAGCCTCATGCATAGAATACCAATAGTGCTCGCACCTTGTCCTAATTAGCTTGGATATACATGGATTATCATTGCATAACATATGTTTCAACCAAGTGTCACAAAGGTACCTATGCCGCCTGACAAAGGTCCAAGGAGATAAATCACATTTGATTTCGTTTTTGAATAATCTCAACTTAGGACATCCATACTGACAACATAGAAAACAGATAATGGACTCTCTTTAATGCATAAGCATTCAACAACATAATATTCTCATAAGAGAGTGAGGTTTAATGTCCAAACTGAAAACTTCCACCGTGATACATGGCTTTGGTTAGCGGCCCAATGTTCTTCTCTAACATATGCATACTCAAACCATTTGATCATGATAAATCACCCTTACTTCAGACAAGACGAACATGCATAGCAACTCACATGATATTCAACAAAGGTGTAAAAGTTGATGGCGTCCCCAAAACATGGTTACCGCTCAACAAGAAACTTATAAGAACTAAAACACATAGCTACATATTCATCACCACAATAGTTTTTAAGCTATTTTCCCATGAGCTATATATTGCAAAGACAAAGGAATGAAATTTTAAAGGTAGCACTCAAGTAATTTACTTTGGAATGGCAGAAAAATACCACATAGTAGGTAGATATGGTGGACACATGGTATGGGTTTTGGCTCAAGGTGTTTGGATGCACGAGAAGCATTTCCTCTCAGTGCAAGGCTTTGGGCTAGCAAGGTTCTTTGAAGCAAACACAAGTATGAACAGGTTCAAGAAAACTTACACAAGAACATATTGCAAGCATTATAAGACTTACACTGTCTTCCTTGTTGTTCAAAACACTTTACCTCGTAAAATATCTAGACTTAAGAGAGACCAATCATGCAAAACCAAATTTCAACAAGCTCTACGGTACTTCTCCACCAATAGATTTAAACTACATGATGCAAGAGCTTAAACATGATCTATGAGATCAAAACAATTGCCAGTATCAAGTTATTCAAGACAATATACCAATTACCACATGAAGCATTTTCTGTTTCCAACCAAATAACAATGATGAAGCGATCAACTTTTGCCATTGAACATTAAAAGTAAAAGCGAAGAACACAAGTGTTCAAATGAAAAAGCGGAGCGTGTCTCTCTCCCACACAAGGTAAGATCCAATTTATTCAGAGAACTTGTTGGAGATATGCCCAAGAGGCAATAATAAAGTGGTTATTATAATATCTTTGTGTTTATGATAAATGTTTATATACCATGCTATAATTGTATTAACCGAAACATTGATACATGTGTGTTATGTAAACAACAAGGAGTCCCTAGTAAGCCCTTTGTATAACTAGCTTGTTGATTAATAGATGATCATGGTTTCGTGATCATGAACATTGGATGTTATTAGCAACAAGGTTATGTCATTAGTTGAATGATATAATGGACACACACCCAAATGAGCATAGCATAAGATCAAGTCATTAAGTTCAATTTGCTATAAGCTTTCGATACATAGTTGCCTTAGTCCTTCGACCATGAGATCATGTAAATCACTTACACCTGAGGGTACTTTGATTACATCAAACGCCATTGCGTAAATGGGTGGTTATAAAGATGGGATAAGTATTTGGAAAGTGAGTTGAGGCATATGGATCAATAGTGGGATTTGTCCATCCCGATGGACGGATAGATATACTTGGCCCTCTCGGTGGAATGTCATCCGATTAGCTTGCAAGCATATGAATGGTTCATAAGAGATCACATACACGGTAAGTAAAGAGTACTTGTCGGTAACGAGGTTGAACAAGGTATGGAGATACCGATGATCAAACCTCTGACAAGTAAAATATCGCGAGACAAAGGGAATTGGCATCGGTGTAAATGGTTCAATCGATCACTAAGTCATCGTTGAATATGTGGGAGCCATTATGGATCTCCGATCCTGGTATTGGTTATTGCTCGGACAGAGTCTCGACCATGTTCGTATAGTTCGCGAACCGTAGGGTGACGCGCCTTAAGGTTCGATGCCGCATAAGTAGATTTGAATATGGTATGGAGACGAAGTTTGTTCGGAGTCTCGGATGTGATCCAAGATGTCACGAGAGGTCCGTAATAGTCCGGAGAATAAGATTCATATAGGGAAGTTGATTTTTGGAAATGTTCGGGATTTTTCCGGTTGATTCAGAAGGTTCTAGAAGGTCCTGAGGGGTCCACCATGGGGCCCACGACCCAGGAGGCCCACCGTGGGCCGGGGGGATGCCTCGGCCTACGGCCAGGCACATGGCCCCAAGGCCCAAGCCGGCCACCCCTAGGGTTTCCCTAGGGGGATCAACTTGGGGAGGGGAAAGCCCTCTCCCCCCTGGCCGCCGCCCCCTAACCCTAGATGTGACCAGCCTGGCTGGCTGACCCCTATATAAAGAGGAGGGGTGGCTGGCCACACCCCCCATCCATTGCCTCCTCCTCTGGCCGCCTCTCCCTCCACCAGACGCTGCTCCGGCTTAGCATCCGCCGCCGCCTTTCCTCCACCACCACCACCACGTCGTCGTGCTGCCGGAAGTTGGAGGAGATCTACCACACCTCCGCTGCCCGCTGGAACGGGAGAGGAGCGAGCTTCACGACACCGTACGCGCGACTCCGAGCACTAAGTGCCGCCGGACAGCACGGGGACGATCGTCTACACCAACAACGAGACTAATCCGTAGGCCTTGGAATCTTCGAGGGTTAGTCTTATCAATCTCGTTACTTCGATCTTGTAGATTAGATCTTGGGTGTTCCAGAGATTAGATCTTGGTTTATTTGTCTTGCGTAGAAATTTTGTTTTCTATGCAACGAACCCCACCAGTGGTATCTGAGCCATGTCTATGCATAGATCCGTTGCACGAGTAGAACACAATGGTTTTGTGGGCTATGATGCTTTTGTTTTTAGTTTGTGTACATTGCATCTTGGCGGGATGGTGGATGAAGCGGTCCGGCTAACTTACATGACCGCGTCTCATGAGACTTGATCCACACTTGACGCTTATGCAACTTGTATTGCATAAGTGGCTTTGCGGGTGTCTCTCTCTCTCCCATCATAGTGAAGATTACAATTTGCACTTCTATTGTCACCCAACCACTGCTTGTGGTTCATGTTCGTAGTAGATTGGATCTTACTCGAAAACCGTATAAACCACGTAAAATGTGCAAACCAAATTAGAGGCGTCTAACTTGTTTTTGCAGTGGTTGGTGATGGATATGTCATGATGTGATGATGATTATATTTGATGTATGAGATGTTCATTATTGTATTATGGCAACCAACAGGAGCCCAATGGTTGTCTTTAATTTTGTTAAAGACCTCACAAGGTCTATTCATCATGTAGTCATCATATCACAGATTTTAACTGATTAGAGATACTTTAATGAAGATGGGCTTCTGAAGATGATACACGGAGTATTTCTAAATCGGCTCTTTGTGTATGAATTTGGGCTGAATTGCCCGTATATCTGTAAACGTTTTAGGCTTAGAATTAAGAGATAGAGTTTAGCTGGTACACGGTTAGGATTACTCCAAAGATAGAAAGTCCACAGACTATAAATATGTACCTAGGTTATTGAGTAGTGAGATTTCACTAATACCACAAATAAACACAAACCAGTGATCACAATTTCTTTGTTTGAGGTTT
>JAUUTY010000299.1:0-118307 GCA_030979885.1 Lolium multiflorum
ATCTTCTTATTCTTCGGATAGTGGCCCTTCAGTAAATCCCGGGTATCTATGGCAGCTCCATTCTGGGGTGCCTATGTCACCGAGAGAACCATCGTTCAATATGGCAATGGCCGGAGTAGGAGTTATGGGAACAACAGCGCTTGCAACAACGCCTCCCGAAGAAAATCCTAGGCAAATAGTCCACGACCCACCGCAGCAGCTTTCAAGACCCACCAAGAGCAAGCGGAGCAAGAGACACAACAGCTCAAGTAAGGATGTGAGCGGCGACAAGAAAGAAGTGAGCGTCAGCACTGCCGGAGCTTGCCGACGAAGATATGTGTGGGCTCCCGTGCTTTACGCGAAGAGTTCGAAAAACTCAGTCCCAAAAGGGTCTGGTTACCCGAAAATTTCAAGAAGTTCGACGGACCTGCAAGATCCCGAAGATTGGCTCGTGATTATCTCGAGATGGTAAACCGGTAGGAGGAACCAGAGCAACAGCCTATGCAAAGTATCCAAGTTCACCCGAGTGGTGCCGCAAGATCTTGGATAAAGAATCTCCCCTTGAACTCCATCGACAACTGGGAAACCTTTGAGGACATCTTCGTGAAAACTTCCGATCCACGTGCAAGAAACCCCGCATCGTTGGAAGAGCTGAGGGCATGCCGACAAAACACGACGAGTCGATGAGGAAGCATATACGCGATGGAACATCATAAAGAACTCAGCAGGATATATCCGATGAGAGGGCAATAGATGCTGTCGTGGGCAGAGTCCGCCGAGCGCATTTCTCATCGAGGACTTGGGAGACCCAATCCCAAGACACTCAGCACTGGCGGAGATAGCCAATAAATGTGCATATGGAGAAGACGCAATATACAACAAGCGACACAAGTCGCCAGAGAGGAAGATCGTGGCCGAAACTATCAAAATAGAAGGCGATTTTCTCGCCGCTCTACAACAACGATGCTCCCGCTACATATCTACTGTTTTCGAGGAAATCTTGGAGGAAATAGTCGAGATGATTATCAAAGGAGCAACGAGCAACAAGGCGACAATAGAGGTGATTTCCGTGGCAATAGGCAAAATAGTGGACCAAGGATTCAAAGACCTTATGTATCTCCCGAGGAGATGATGAACGGCCCGTGTCAAATGCACTTTTACCTCGACAACAATGGAAAGAGACAGTCAGGACATCTGTAAAAGACCGCTGCATTTTTCGTGCAATGTCAATTACGCAAGAATCGCAAATGCCCAAGCAAATAACAGAAATCCTGAGCCAAGGAGTTTAGATCCACCTTCCACCTCCTCCCGCAATAACCGGACGAAAAATCGACACTAGCCTAGAATAGCGGCAGCACCACACCCACTTCCATATGTTGACCCCAACTCTAACTACAGTGGTCTCGATGATCTCAAAGAAGCTAGGGCCATTCAACAAGCATGCACATTCGGCCACAAGTGTTCATGGCAAGAAGATGCCTCCACCAACAAGCCGAGTACACTTAAATCGGGGGCAAGACATCGGCTTTACAATCGCAGACCATCCGCACAAGTTCCGACCGGACAATCAGCAATCATCTTACCCGCAGTAATCGCTGGTTTTGAGGCGAGTTTTCATAGATGGCGGCAACAGCCTAAACCTCATGTATGCGTATACATTGAGGAAGATGAACATATCCCTAGCAAATCAAGCACCAACTGACACACGTCCACGGGATTACACCACAGAAGCCAAGTTACCCATTGGGCAAGATCAACCTCGACGTTCAGCTTGGAACCCGAGAAAACTACAGAATAGAGAACCTGGAGTTCGAAGTTGTGGATTTCCCATCGCAATATCACGCTCTGTTGGGACGACCAGCATATGCAAGGTTCATGGCAGTGCCGCATTATACATATCTGTTGTGGAGGTTGCCTGGGCCCAAGGGACCTATCACAATCAAAGGCAGTTTTGCGCTATCCGATAAATGCGACAAAGATTTTCATCGACTATCGGAAACTTTCGGGATGCAAGCGTATGCAGCGTCAAAATTAACAATTGATTATGATGTGCTCCCTGACGGAGGAAGATCTTCTAAGGAGCCAACTTTCAATATAACCAAAGATTCAAAAGAGGTGCCAGATCCACCCGACAGATCCAAAGAAACGACGTCCATTGCCGCAAACATGGATGTCGCACAGAAAGCGCGCTCGTCGAGTTCCTCCGTGAGCACCGGAAATCTTCGCATGGTGTCCACTCGACATGCCAGGAGTACCTGTGGAACTTGCTACACCACCTTAATTTGGACTTCTCGCACGACTGGGGCTGCTGTACTTTTGCGGCGTTTTTCTAACCTAGCCGCAAAGCTTGCATTTTAAATAGATCGACTCAAAGACGCTGGTTTCATTAGAGAAATATCTACATAAGCCACATGGGTAGCTAACCTGATGGTGCCGAAGAAACACACAATAGTCTTTCGCATGCGCCGACTTCACGTGTCTCAATAAACATTGTCCCAAGGATCACTTTCCCTCCCAAGGATCGATCAAATCATCGACTCCACTACAGGATGTGAACGTCTTTCCTTCTTGACGCATATTCGGTTATAACCGCATTAGACTAAAAGAAGAAGATGAAGCCAAGACAACATTCATCATACGGCGGGTTTTGCTACAAAACAATGCCCTTTTGTCTGAAAAACGCGGGGCAACATATCAACAATGATGCAAAAGTGCCTAGTAACACAGATCGAAAAAATGTACAAGTCTACATCGACGATATGTCAGAATAATAACATCACCAAAGAAAGGGTTTGATTTTGATCAAGATTTGAAGGAAACCTTGACAACTCGACAATGGTCTTGTCGAACCCGACAAAGTGTTCTTTTGGAGTTCCTGCAGGAACTTCTCGAGTTCTTAGTATCAGCAAGGGGATTGGCTAATCCCTAAAAAATACAGCCATCGTTACTATGAGAAAGCCAACAAAGTTGAAAGAAATACAACAACCTAACGGGGCGAGTCGCAGCCTTAAGCAGATTCGTCGCCAGGCTAGGAGAAAAGGCGCCGCCGTTCTATGCATTGACCAAACAAGGGGAAATTTCAATGGAACGCAGGGAAGTGCGTACAGAGCCTTCGCAGAACCTCGTTTAGCAATTTACACCACCGATATTGGGCGGGCTAAAAGAGAAAGAACCTTCTCTCAGATATCGCAGCTACACCTCAGGTGGCACGGCCCTAGTGGTCGAGAGAAGAAGAAGGCAAGTCACGCGAGTTCAAAGGCCGTATATTTCATCGGCACGTCATTGCCAAACAGCTTCTGCAGACCAAGTAAATATCAAAAGCTAGCATATGGAGTATTCAAGACAACAAGAAAATTGCGACATTATTTTTCAGCGTTACACCCGATAATAGTGGTCACCGAGGCCCTTATCAAACATATTGAATAACCCAGAAGCTATGGGTCGTGTCTCCTTTTGGGGAATAGAACTTTCCCCTCTAGACATCACGTATGAAAAGAAAAGCAATAAAATCACAGGTTTTACCGGATTTCGCAGAGTGGATGGAGTTACAAAACACGGACTCCCAGATGACGAGAACTTCTGGACCAAGAACTTTGACGGTCCAAAAGATTGCCAGCTCGCAGTCTTAGTATCACCCGAAGGCGACAAGTTGAAGTATGTTCTTGATGACGTTCCCAAACGCATCTAACAATGAAGCAGTAATATGAAGCTCTCATACATGGGATGAAGATACAAAGCTATGGGTAACCCGATTGAAAATTTTCATGACTCACAATGGTAGCACAAAGAAGTCATGAACCAATGCGATAAATAACGAAAGTATGATAGCATGAAGAGGTGTACAATGAGTCGGAGAAGTTATTCGATGGTCAGTGGAGGAAACCACATCAAAGCAGGATGAGCAACGATGAAGCCGACGTTCGCAAACATCGGGTCACAATGCCTCGCGATTCCTCCAGGTGTGTTCTGGGAAGAGATAAGCGAGAGATCAACAAAGCCAGCAAAAACAAAGAAGGAGAAGAAGAAAACTCGACTATCACCAAAGACACAGCAGAAGAAGAAGAAGAGCAAGAGCTAGTCATGATGGTGCAAATTCCATGGATGCAAGCCATATCATATATCCTAAGGAAACCATACCCGACGATCCACTAAGCAAGGCGAATTAGGCGATCAAAGCTTCGATCATGGTAAAAGGGGAGTCAGACAAACGCAGATTTCGGTAAAGTACAACCAGGTGTTACACCCGGTTAAGGAAAGATCATCCTAAAGGACGTGCATGAAGGAAAACATGCGTATCACGTGCAGCTTGTTACTAAGTGCCAAAGTCTTCGCAGCAAGATTTTATCGCTCAAAGAATCGAAGATGCGAAGGAAATAGTGCGAACTCGGCGATGCGTGCCAAAGATTTTCGGCGAAACCACTGCCAAAGCAGCCAGAACTTATGCCAATCCCACTATCTGGGCCCTTTGCTCAATGGGGTCTCGACATGGTGGGTAAATTACACAAAGCTTCGCCATGAGGTTATGAGTATATGCTTGTCGCGGTCGACAAACTTACAAAGTGGATAGAAGCAAGCTTTGGTAAATTCATCGGACGGCGCTTCAAGAATCGGGCACTGTAAAGAGCATCACTTTCCAGATTTGGAGTTCCGCGTATTGTGATAGACAATCTCGTGAGCAATTTCACGTCCAAGGAGTTCAAAGCATACCGCGCAGAAAAGTGGGCATCAAATTGAGCTTTGCGTCTGTCGCATCCTCCGACCAATGGACAAGTCGAGAAGGCCAATGGCATCATCTCGCAATGGCATCAAGCAAGAAACGCCTGCTAGGCCCATTGGAAAAAGCTCGACACACTTGCCAGAGGAGCTACCAAGTGCTTTGTGGAGTATCCGAACAACGCCAAATACAACGACGCAGGAAACGCCGTTCTTTTGGTCCACGGAGCTGAAGCCTTGCCGATAGAAATAGAACACGATTCTCCACGAGTCGCAGAATATGACGAAGAAACTTCGAGAAAAGCTTTGGAGGATGATGTCGACGCACTCGATGAAGCTCGAGACGAAGTCCCGTCACGAGTCGCCAAATACCAGCAGGACCTAAAAACTATCAGCCGAGGATTATGGCCAAGATCTTTCCAAGTGGGTGAACTGGTTTTACGACCCAATCAAAAAAGCCATGAAAAACTCGAGTCACCGTGGCTAGGACCATACATCGTCGCGGTAAGTAATAAGGAGGAGCATACCGAATCAAAGACAAGAAGACAGGGATCGACGCAGCCAAATCCCTGGAACGCAGACACCAGGCGTTTACCCAGATGTCGGTGCAGTCCTCCTTTGAAGCTGCCAATGTACCGAAACGCCCGCGAGTTTTCGACGCACTCTTTTCCTTTTCTGCACCGAGTGGGGCCGAGAAGGTTTTTAATGAGGCGGGTTTGCGTGCTGCTGCAATATAATAAAGATAGTGGAATTATATATCTTTTTTCTCGACAGGGGATTCCTCCCTAAAATGATACAATATATACATACAGAGACAGCGTCGATGAACGCAAAAGAAGCATCTTGCCTTGGTAAATACCTCGCAAAAATAAAAAAGAGATGTCGACAAAATAGTGATCAAATAAAAAGCCTTCCGGGGGCTTGAACCCGCACAAAATAGCACACAATGTATATTATCTTGCCTTGGGACAACCTCGCATTATAATAAACAAAAATATTGCAATCAAAACGCCCGGGGGCTTGGCGATGAAAATAAAAAATATATAAGGACTTTACAATATAGCTCGTCTATACAGGATACAAATTTCGAATAAGTTCGTCTTCAAGGATTTCCCAATATATTGTCTATGGTCAAGCGCTCGTTATTTACAGCGCGAGTACTATGCTCAGCGTAGCTACCCTTCACGAAGAATTCGGAATCCATCCGGAGAAGTTCATCCATCATATCTTCAGCAACAGGAGTAACAATATCATCGTATTTGCCGAAGTTTCTTTTCTTCTTCGACATCTTCTCTAGGCACTTTGGGACAACTTGCCCTACGTCTAACTTCGGGTAGCAAATCTTTATCATGATCATCGCAAACCTTGCGCCAGCAGCTAGTTGGGCTCGTACAAAGCCGTGCGAGGAGCATCTCGAAATTTGTCCATCAACGCAGGAAGGGTCTCTGGCATCTTATTGCGAGGAAACATAGTACCATAAACCAAAGACAAAGTCCTTGTACAGAAGTCAAGATACTCGCGAACCTGAAGCGCACGATCTTGAAATCGCACGATTTGGCGAGTCCGTTCAGGTGTGCCCCCAAAAGTCGACCCATGTTCACGCGCAAGCCGAAGAAGAACATTGGAGCAGGCTCGACACGTTCATCTTCAGTTGCAGTATCCAAAAAGCACCTATTGTTTCTTAAAACAATTCGGTGGGCAATAAGGAGGCAAGCGCAAAGGAAAAGAGAAGCAAGATAAAGACAATGAAACCTACCCGTATCCAAGCTAGCATCAGTTAGCAGGGAGCATAAATTTTCTGAGATGTAGCCTGGCCCTCAGCAACAGCGGCGTCTTTGTTATGGCATCCACGAGCTTGTTGAGCTAATTTTCTCCTTTGAGAAGATTCTCGAGATTGCTCCATAAGCATAAGCGATTGCTTCTTCACGGATCGAGTTGTTGTCGAAGCTCTTGTAAATCTTCCGACAAAGGTGTGCTAGAAGACCCTTCAAGGTAATTGTCGTTGTTTCTTACTTTCTTCGACAAGGAAGACGCGGGAGCAGCATCGGGAGGAGAAGGATTCGTTGAATAATTGTCAAATATCAACTGGAAAAGAAAATCCCCGAATCAAAAATAGCACCAAAAGGAATTTCATTGATTGTAGAAAATTTACATGGCCATTACAAAATAAGTTCTCCTAAGGGATTGGCAGGGAACTTGTCGCCAAGACTAGAATGGCGACAATAGCAAAGGAAACAAAGAAAGCAAAAACTAGACCTCCGGCCTTGAAGAGCTAGGAGTCGAAGATGGCTTGATCCCGAGATAGGCCAGGATCTTCTTCGTGTTAAGCTTTGCCGCCTTGATCAAGGATCGCCATTTTGCTTGCTCTATTTGCTCCGTGTCGCCAACTTTAGCCCAACAATAGTCTGGCCCGTCGCAACTAAGGCAATGAGTGTTTCACAAGAATCTTCATGTTCTCATGGCGCAACTTCAGCCCAAGATCTTCGGGAGGATTGAAGCACTTGGCAAGGCCAAGAAAAGTGGCAGGCTCCTCTTTCTAGAGGAAAAGCTTCGACAACCCCGCCCGGCTTCATCCATGCCTTCACGCGCTTCGGACCATGAAACTCAAGGAATGAAACGGCGTCCAGAAGAGCATCTGTCGGGATCCTCAAGCTCAAACTCTTGTGAGGTCCTATCGACAAAACAAAATAGAAATTTGTGTTACCAAACAAGTGCAAAAAGGAAAATCCAAAGGGGCAATGGTGCAAATGCTTACCAACAAAGCGACGACTTTGCGTTTTAATGCGTTTGGTGATCGCCGCTGCGAGCGTATCGCGCATTATGTGATCGCTCGCTGAAGTCTCGCGCCATGCGTACGTTTCCAAGATCTTCAACACCAAGAAGATCAGCCTTCGCCTTGTCGGCTTCTTGCCTAGCTTCAATTGCATCTGATTCGGCCTTCTTACGAGCCTCTTCACATTGCTCTAACTTTAGAGCAAGCGTGTCAGCACGTTCGTTGGCTTCTATCAATTTCTCTCTGAAAAAGGAAGACAAGATTAGCTATAACGTCGACAAGTCATGCAAAAGGAAGCAAAAAGTAGTCGAGCATTACCTTCCTTCTTGGCGTAATCACGTACCCAACGAATTGGGCACCGATGCGAAGAAGCTCTTTGATCATCGGTTGTTAAAGAAAGACAAAGAAAGAAAATGTTGGCATGAGGAAAATGGCGACATATAGAGCAACCAGAGAAAATATAAACAACGACAAGAGTGTTAGCAACTTACATCATTCAAGGGAGGATTAGAAGAGCTACTCGATTGAAGAGTGAGCTCGGATTATTTCAACCCTTGCCCTTGGTGAAGGACAAGGGCTTGCCGGAGAGTAGCGCGACATTTTGTCGAGGAGGCGACGTTTCTTCTCCTTCGACTGGCGTTTCCGAAGCGACTAAAGTATGTGACGTGCTCGTTCGAGCAGCCACATCAGCAGTGGGTATTTCTTCTTCTTCATCACTACAAGTAAAATGTCGACAATGTAAAAGGCAAGATAGACAAGAATTTTGAGTACAAGTAAACAAGAAAGGGTACTTACGATTGATGATAGACTCGAGGTATGGATCATAGCTGCCTTCAGGTGCGAAGGACAATCGACTTTGGAGGTGCCGAATCTTCGACATCATCCCTTTTCCTCTTGTTCCTGGAGAAACAGCAGGAGGAAGAGATTGGGCCGATGCGTGCCTTCGAGCAGTCATTCTTCACAGATCCACAGATTTCGAGAATCGCCGGTTCGTTAACAAAAGAGGGGGCCTCTTGGTTATCATCGGAGATAACGGCCCGTTCTTCGACTTCCCACCTTCGGGAAGAGGAGGAGGAAGTGAAACAAGATTTGGATGGTCCTGTATAAAAAGAGGAAGGATATCAGGAAGGAGCACACAATGCAACAAACAAGGCAATAAGAAATATCGCGACAATGTTTACCTTAGGAAGTGCATGGGCGGCGCTGTATGGTTTCACGCGACAAGAAGAAGGGATAGAATCCTTTTTGGAGGTGATTTTTCGGACAAGTTTTTCCAAGTCCTTCACCTCCAAATCTGTCGACAGCCGGTCACGTCTTCGTCGCCAGTATATTTCCAAAGAGGGAATTTGCGAGCTTGAAGAGGCTGAACTCTACTCTTAAGGAAATACACTATAACTGGATAACGACAATTCTTTGCCGCGAGTATTTTGCAACTCGCTGATGCGAGTCATCAAGGCCTCGGCCGAAGCTCTTTCTTCTTCGGTAGCCTCTGCATCAAGAACGGCACGAAGAATTCTTTGCACCATCGAACGGAGGATGTTGTCACAGCATCCATGGTCACGAATGTACAACCACCTCTTACCTTGAACCCTGAGCGGTGGAGTTTGACGTTCGAAGTTGGCGAATTGATAGATAAAACAACGCGCCTATATTATAGGCGACATTGTGCGTTTGCGCGACAAAGAAAATGCGTTCCATAGCGCCCAATTGGGCGAGACGCCAAGGAAGGCTTCGAGAGAGTAATGAAAATGGAAATATGGAGGATCGAGTTTGGCGTGAGGTGGTGAGTTAGACCGTAGACAAAAAGCAATCCACGGAGAAAAGGATGAATGGGGGCGGATAAACCGCGGATGAGATGGTCGACAAAACTTACCCGATACCCATTGGAGGGGTTGGGTAGCTTTCTTCACTAGGCTAAACCGCTTTGGGTTTCTTGCCCCAGCTTCTTCAGAGATTGAGGTCCTGGTTCGTGACCTTGGACCTCTCCCACTCCACGGCTCCCAGATCTGCGGCGCCATCGATGAATCGGGCGTGCTGTGGTGAGACGCGTGCGTGAGGGCATCAACAGAAGGGACAAGCAATGCTTGGGCGTGCGAAGATCAAACAGAGTTGGGCGCAGGGGAAGTTTTTGCAGCAGGGAACGGATGTGCGGCGCAAGCGAAGAACTGGACCGAGGTTGAAGAAAGGCTTATATAGGGTTCGGACAAAGCACCGTTGGATGAAGAAATCGTGTGGTGAAAAGGGATCTCGTAGATACAAGGGTAAAAAGGTATTTTTCGGGAAGGAATGGAACAGGCATTACCGTACGTGCGCCGGAAAAGCGGAGGGACGGTGTCCCCCACTTGCGACGTGTCAACGTGGTGGGAACAATGGACCCACAAGGCAGAAAAAATCCCAATTATTGATAGAGATGAAGAGAATTTGACAAAGGAAAATATGTCGACAAGAAAAATAAAAGAGAATGGCGACAGGGTAAATCATTTGAATACTTTTGGAGCCTTTGATCAAATACAAGTTTTTGCCCAAACACTCGGGGGCTTGGAAAAAGCAAAATTTCGAGTATGACAATATAGAAATGGCGAGAGCCTATGACCAAATCCAAGAATTTGTTCATAGCCTCGGGTACTCCCATCGGGAGCGCTGGTCGCGCACCGATAAATATAAAGAGGAGGATTGTAAATATAGCGGCAAAGGATACTAATCGTCGAGCCTACACCCAAGCACAAGTTCTTGGCCGTAGCCTGGGAGCTACTCCCACCGGGAGCATGTTCGCGTGCCCGATGAAATTTTTAAAAATGAGCAGTGAGTATATTTGAGTGAGATAACTCTACATATACTCCCATCGGAAGACAAAATAAAGTCATCAAATATGACTCGATAAAATGTGCTATTCCAGGAAAGCACTCGACAATATATTCTCGGAACGCCAAAGTTGCGATCAATTTGAATGCCGCAAATTTGCGAAGGTAAGACCCCAAAGATCGTTCGCTGGCGTGGCATCGCTAAAGACTGCGCTCGCTACTTTTATCCGTATCACCAGATACGAAGAAAAAATCTAACGGACGCGTTAGGTACCCGATAAATTTGACTGGGACTCGACGAATGGTAAGACCTTAAGCGCACACAAAGTACACCAGTATCCCGAGATCATGTCCGGGGACGTGATCTTGAAGTAGGTTTTGGATTGCCACTAGAGCAGTTAACTAGTACCTGATCCGTCAGATGAACTAGCCCCAACTACCGTTATCCCTGTACAATATAGAATTTTATGTGAAGAAGCATAAATAAAAGCTCTCGAAAAAATATAAACAGTCGAGATTTCCCTTGACTCTACGATTCAAGCTCTCGAAAAAATATAAACAGTCGGGGGCTACTGACATAGGCATCCCAAATGAGCTCAGATATAGCCGGAGTTTCTAAAGGCCCACTATCCGAAGAATAAGAAGATTCGGAGTCAAGATATATTAAGGAAAGCTAGAGTTGTAATAGAAGTGTTATTTGTAATTTGGCGGGATGAGTTAGAAACCGTCCCGGACTCTGAACCTGTACAAAACGAAACCCTCGGCTCCACCTCCATATAAGGGGAGTCGAGGGACAAAAAGGATCGACTTTACCGTCAACATAACCTAGTTTTCATAATCGTCGAGTACTTTTCGCCTAAACCTTCGAGATCTACTTGCCCTCTACTTCTAGCAAAACCCTAGTCTACAATCTGTAGGCATTGACAAGTTAATCCTTTGTCACTGATCGACGATCTCAAGGAGACTTTCGACAACCTCGACAAGTTTTTCCTCAAGCTAAACCCGACGAAATGTTCCTTTGGGAGAACCTCGGGTACTTGGTGTCAGCAAGAGGAATTGAGGCCAACCCGGAGAAAATCCAAGCCATCGTAAAGATGAGGAGACCTACCAAGCTCAAGGAAATACAACAACTAACTGGGTGAGTCGCTGCTTTGAGTAGATTTGTCGCCCGACTAGGGGAAAAGGCATTACCGTTTTACGTGTTGATCAAGCAAGGGGAAAAGTTCGAGTGGAACGAGGAAGCGGATAGAGCTTTCGAAGAACTCAAGCGCACAATCTCAACACCCCCAATTCTAGTGGATCCAAAGGAAAAGGAACCCCTCATGTTGTATATCGCGGCCACACCTCAAGTGGTCAGCACGGTCCTTGTGGCGGAACGGGAAGAAGAAGGAAAAGTCCATGGAGTTCGGGCCACTATACTTCATCAAGTGAGGTTTTATCGCCATCAAAGCAACGGTACCGCAGCATCAGAAGCTAGCCTATGGCATGTTCACGACGGCAAGAAAACTGCGGCACTACTTTTCGGCACATCCGATAGTAGTTGTCAACGAAGCACCTCTCTCAAACATCCTGAACAATCCGGAAGCCACAAGGCGTGTCTCCCTTTGGGGAATAGAGCCTCCCCCGATATTACTTACGAAAAAAGAAAGGCAATAAAGTCGCAGATTCCGCCAGACTTCATCACGGAGTGGATGGAGCTGCAAAATACAGGACCCCCAGATTTGTCGAGTACTTGGACTATGAATTTCGACGGGTCCAAAAGATTAGAAGGAGCTGGAGCAGGCGTGATACTTGTATCACCCCAAGGCGACAAGATGAAGTACATATCACGGATGACGTTCTCTAACGCGTCAACAATGAAGCAGAATATGAAGCACTTATACATGGGATGAAGATGGCAAGGCGTGCAGGCAACTCGCCTAAAATTCTTCGGTACGAGTCCCGATTGGTAGCTCAACATGTGATGAAGCGTACGCGCGGTCAATGACAACATGATAGCATACAAGGAATTATACAATGAACTTGAAAGACTTTTAATCATTGTGAAGTTAATCGTATCAGCAGATTCAGCAACGATGAAGCCGACGTTTTGGCAAACATCGGGTCACAGTGTAGGCAATACCACCTGGCGTGTTTTGGGAAGAAATAAGTGAAAGATCTACCAAGCCGAAGAAAATGCCGAAGCAGTCGAAGAAGAAGGAGAAACCAAAGAAAGGCTCGGGGGCTGCAGCAGAGCTAGAAGCAAATATACCAGAAGATGAAGAAGACCCACACGAAGTTATGCTGATAGAAGTTCCTTGGATGCATGTCTACGTGGCATATATTGCAAGAACGAGATACCCGACGATCCGGTTGAAGCCAGGCGAGTCATCCAACGATCCAAAGCCTTTACTATGGTCAAAGGGGGTTGTACAAGCGAAGTATCTCGGGAGTATTGCAAAGATGTGTAACACCCGAGTGAAGGACATCTCATATTGAAGGATGCACTAGGGAGTATGCGGCCACCACGCGAGCAAATAGAGCAATAGCACCAAAGTCTTCAGAGTAGGGTTTTATTGGCTAACATCAATAGAGGACGCGAAAGACATAGTTTGCACATGCAATGCGTGCCAGAGATTCGTGGCAAAGCCTCATTCTCCGGCAGCAGAATTGATGCCAATACAAATATCTTGGCCCTTTGCGCAATGGGACTCGACATGGTAGGAAAACTACACAAGGCCTGGCCTGGAGGATATGTATATTTGCTCGTGGCTGTCAACAAGTTTACCAAGTGGATCGAAGCAGTACCAGTAACTTCGGCAGATGCAGCATCAGTGGTGAGTTTCATCAAAGACATAGTTTTTCGATTTGGTGTACCAAACAACATTGTCACAGACAACGGAAGCAACTTCACTTCCAAGGAGTTCAAGTCATATTGCGACGAAGTAGGCATCAAACTACACTTTGCATCGGTAGCGCACCCGCAAACCAATGGCCCAGTCGAAAAAGCAAACGGCATCATCTGCAATGGTATGAAGAAGCGTCTATTAACTCCACTGGAAAAAGCTCGACACACATGGCATGAGGAGCTGCCAAGTGTCCTTTGGAGCATACGAACAACACCCAATACCGCAACGCAGGAAACCCCATTTTTTCTGGTCCATGGAGCCGAGGCAGTGCTCCGATAGAAATAGAGCTTAATTCACCGAGAGTTGCAGAATATAACGAGGAAACTTCAAGAAAGGCGATGGAGGACGATGTCGATGCACTCGACGAAGCTAGAGATGAGGTGTTATCAAGGGTCACCACATACCAACAGAACCTGAAGAATTACCACAGTCGATGTTTGCGACCAAGGTCCTTTCAAGTTGGCGACTTGGTTTTTCGGCTCACCCAAGATAGTCACGAGAAATTCGAATCCCCATGGATAGGACCATATATGATCACGGAAGTGATTCCAGGAGGTGCATGCAGGCTGAAGGATAAGAAGACAGGGAAGGAGGAATCAAACCCCTGGAACGTGGCGCAGCTCCGGCGTTTTTATGCATAGAAGCCGAAATATAGTTACATATGTAAACGCATAATGTATTGAAAAGCTCACGAGTTTTCAGACGCACTCTTTTCCTTTCAGGGCACCGAGTGGGGCTGAAAGGTTTTTAATGAGGCGCTCGCGATGCTGCAATATAGTAAAAATATTGGTGATATACATCTTTTTTCCTTCGACAGGCTCGGGGGCTTACAACCCGCAGATTCAACAATATATACTCAAATCTTTACAATATACAACTCACAAATTATTTGCCTTGGTTCAAACACCTCGCAAAGTAATAAACATACATACAGCTACCGATACACCCGGGGGCTAGAGAAAGGGGAAATAAGCAAAATCGATCTGACTATACATGCATCCCGGATGGGCCTGCCAAAGATAGTACCCGGAGTTTACTGAAGGCCCATAACCTGAAGATTACGATGCCCGGAAGCCCAACAAAGAGCCGACTATGGCAAGCAAAGATAGATTAGGAATAAAGAGATTTGTATTCTTACGGGTCAAACTCAAAGAGTCTCCCGGGAATTGTAACTTGTGTAATACGAAACCCTCGGCGCCGCCTCCTGTATAAGGGGGAGTCGAGGGACAAAGAAAGAATCAACCTCATTGTCGACAAACCTGAGCTTTTTAGCAGTCGAGCGCCTTTTCGGCTGAAACCTTCCAGATCTACTTGCCCTCTACTTCCACGAAAACCCAAGTCTACAACTTGTAGGCATTGACAAGTCAATCCCTTGTCACTTACCATATCATAAGATCACATGATCTCATGTGGTACATTCTTTATGATTTATGTGTTGATCAACTTGAATCTAATCTTTGCTCTTAGTCTTGGTCAACCTTGTATCTTCTCATGCTCTATCATAATACCTTGATCATCCATTGCTTAACACACAAGCTAGAGCATGGCTAAATTGAGTTCCACACAAGACCTCCATCTTCATTTATTTTATTCAAATTGATGATCTTGATGCCAAGACTCAAGGTAAATCTTCATCTTCATGGCATCCACACTTGAACCCAACACATGGACTACAAACATCGCCCATGGAATATTTCTTCATATAAACTAAATGAAATAATTATTTCATTGGGATTGTCATTAATTACCAGAACCACACATAGGGGCAATGCAACCTTACAATTAAAAGTGTTTATCTCTACAAGTTTATAGGCCAAGGCCCGACAAGGAGATGAAGTTGTCAAGTCTTTGAGTTCGACTAACTATGTAATTCAGGTACGCATATCTTCGATGTGCATTGCACTTCAAATTATGTGTGTGTGCCTGTTGGAGTATGTATGTTGGCTTACAAGATTGCATATTTGATGCTATATTAACTTTATAGATTGCCTCTGACCAAAGAGTACAAGTGGGTCAGTCTTTCTTGTAATAACCTTCTTACACTCGTTCCCACAAATTCTAGAAGCCAAAGGAAAAGTTCAACTTCTCCCATTGTTGGGAGTTTCTCAAAGGTCATCCCAACAGGAAGTCAGGGAATGCTGAGTGCATGAGGCCCCACAAAAGAGAGCTGGGAGTTCCTGTCCCATCTTCTAAGGTCCTAAAGATGATGATGAAGTGAGAGAATATGGTGATAATGATGAAGGGGGGAGCTAGTGATCCAAGTCAAAGATCAAGAGGTGGTCAGTCCGAGAGGAGAAAAAGGGCCAATGAGATGGTGAATAAACAATCTTAAAAACCGCTACGAGGGATACAATTGATGATATGCTAAAGATGAAGAACGATCTTTACATGAAGGCTCTCCAAGGTAGGGTTGACCTTGCAGAAAAGAACCACACGACACTCTTGGTATGACATATGCTTATGCTCGAGGAAATGGGTCAAGGCAAGAAGTTCGATAAGATAAAGTCGGAGGCCGACATGGATATGTGGTGCAAAAGAACCAAGGAAAACAATGTCCATGATGATGGATCCAAGGGATATGGATGAGAAGGGAGAAGCATTTTGGGAGATCAATCGTTCGGATATATTGGCCCAATGGTGGTGTGTGATGCCTATGTGAGCAATTTGGTGAGCTAGCTTTATGCTATGTTATTTATTATTTGTGATTTGTAGGCTATCTATGGTCATAAACATTTGTGATGTTTTTGTAGGATGCCAAAGAAGAAAGATAAGTGGAAACCACCTGATGTCGGAGTGATTAAAATTAACGCTGATGCTAGTTTCCATGATCACTCTAAGTCAGGTAGTTAGGCAGTGTGGGCTTGGTTGTTCGTGACCATTTTGGAGTTCTAATCCGAGAGCAAGCACTATGGTTTGAGCATGTTGCAAGTGCTCTGTATGTGGAGGCACTAGCAATTCGTGAAGGAGTAAGGCTAGCACAAGAGAGGGGATATCCACGTGTTGTCATTGAAAGTGACTCCCTCCCTGTTGGCTGTTAACTTTTGTAATTATGATGATGAGAATAGATCAGAACTCAGAGCTCTATTTGCCAATAAGTTAGAGAAAGTAGGAGGGCTTTACAGTTTTAACATTTTGGTTGTTGGACACCATGCAAATTCTGCGGCTCATCTATGTGCTAAGCAAGCTAGTAGTGATAGGAGGAGATGCATGTGTATCAACTATAATCCCCCATGATTTTTTAGTAACACTCTTGCGAGTGATTGTAATCCTGTCACTTAATCTATAAAGCCTTCTGATTCGCAAAAAAAAACATTTGTGATGTTTTCATAACTATCTTTATTATATATGCTACATGGTGAAGAAACATTTGTGATGAAATTTCATCCTATTTTGGTTGATGAATGATTCGAACATTCCATTTTGAAGTTTATAGACTTTGGCCAGTAATAATCGTAAAATCCGATACGAAAATGTGGAGCGCTCATTTCCCCCCTCATCTCTCTCGTGAGAGAACAATAGCTTGATAGGCATCCCTAGCAAGCCGGGCTGATCCCGACCCTCTCCAGCGGTGCTGCTGGCCGAAGATGGCGAGGGAAAGGCGCCGGAGTAGGTGTAGGTAGGTTTAGTGGCCCCGTAGTGGCGTCTTGGAGTAAGTCACCAATTCTTCCCCGTCAGATCTGGTGCATCCTACGGTTGGGTGGTGCGGCGGCGTGGCTCCGGTGGCGGCTGCGCGTCCTCAACCCAGGCATCTCGGCAAATAAGGCGGGTTGGAGCTCGAGCTTCTCGATGTGGTTGCGCAACATCGGGGAGCAGATCACGGTGGTTCTTCGCTCGCGTCCGTGGTGGGCGACAAGCAGAGCGACCGCGACGAGCTCGGTCAATAAGCGCTGGCTCCGGCAGCTACATCTCCTTCTCTCTGGTGTCCTATTGGTTGGCCGTGGCGGCGAGGGGCAGGGCATCGACGGCGACTAGGAGTTCATGGCGGCCGGCGAGACTCTTGCTGCTTCCTCGAGCTATCACACAGTGACCACTAGATGGTCACCGATCTTGGATGCCCAAGATTGGCATCAACCGACGCAAGAGACGTGTCGTAGCAACCTCCTTCGGAGGCCTCTCTCTGATGATGCGTCGGCGACGCCTGGCATCGGCCTCCTCCCAAGTGGCCATGTCCCCGGCGAGGAAGTTGGTGGTCGCCGGTGCAGCTCATCCCGCTGCAGCGGTGTGGAAGAGGGACTCGATTGCGTTTCTGTAAAATCTTTAGAGGTCCTCTATGCAAAATCCAAATTTCCTTTTTCTTGCTGTCCCTTTATGTAACTTGTACCACTGCTTTGACTAAGACTAGCCACAATGAGAGTATCATAAGTAGTATCATGCATGCCACGTTGGCAAAAATCTGATGTGGCGCACCAATTAATGGGGTGAGAGATGAGAGTGGTATCATAATATGATACCGTATCATAGCACGTAAAACTAGAAAATTTAATGACAAACACATCATGTACACAAATTTGTATTGAGATCCTACAAAACATTAAATACGATAATACTATGATACTATCTTATAATACTATGATACTATCTTATAATATTATGCATTGCGGGGTAGTATTATAAACTAGTATCATGTGCATGATACTAGTGTATGGTACTTCCCATTGTGACTAGTCTAATGCAGAGTTTAAAGACCTCCCTAGGAAATTACTAGAGTCGGACAAAAAGAGCGTCAGCATCGTATCCGAGCGTAAAAAGAGGCACCAGACCGCATGGAGCCCACCTGTCGACGCAAAATATTCTCCACTACCGCATGGGTCCCACGCGTCAGGGTTGAGTGAAAACGCCGTCCAGTGTCACGGAGGCCCACCTGCCAGCCACGGGTGGTGCCCACTGCTGTGAGGGTGTCGGTGGCGGCTTCGCAATCATCCCGCACGCCCCCACTCTACGCCATACCGCACCGCCGCACCAACCCGAGAAACAACAGCACCGCACACCAGCTGCGAGCGACACGCTCTCTCCACCCCGAGAAAGCCAAAGCCAAAGCCAAAGCCAAAGCAACCCAAAGCTCAAGCAAGCACGAGCGAGCCTCGCTCCATCCAGCTTCCACTCTCCGTCACGATTCCTCCCTCGGTCATCTCCCATCTTCCCGAAGCTTCTAGCGCCGTCTCCCGCTCCCGCATCCGCGCCAACCAGGCCAAGCTCGCCCCCAATCGGTGCTGCTTCCTACTAGTGGTGCTCGGCGGGGCCGGGCGGTGTCGCTGCTGCCCGCCGCCACGACGGTGGCCGCCGCCCGCTACCGTTTCCTCCCGTCGCAGCCTCTACTGAAACCAGCGGGGACCTGCCTCTCGCCAGGCGCAACCCGGTGGTGCGGTGCCGCCGCTGACGTCGCCCGCCGACGCCCCCTTCCGCGCGCGATGAACCCCACCTCGCGCCCCGCCGTCGTCATCGACAACGGCACCGGGTACGCATCTCTCTCCTCCACCCACGCCAGATCTGCGCGCGCACACACCGCGGGTCACTTCAACGCTGATCCAATCAACTAACCCTGCCATGCCATTGCCAGCTACACGAAGATGGGGTTCGCGGGGAACGTGGAGCCCTGCTTCATCACGCCCACCGCCGTCGCCGTCAACGACTCCTTCGCCGACGCGACCAGACCCGCCGCGAAGGGCAACTGGCAGGCGCAGCACAGCGCGGGGGTCATGGCGGACCTCGACTTCCTCATCGGGGAGGAGGCCGTGGCGCGGTCCCGCGCCAGCAGCACCTACAGCCTCAGCCACCCCATCCGCGGCGGCCAGGTGGACAACTGGGACACCATGGAGAAGTTCTGGCAGCAGTGCATCTTCAACTACCTCCGCTGCGACCCGGAGGACCACTACTTCCTGCTCACCGAGAGCCCGCTCACGCCGCCCGAGACGCGCGAGTACACCGGGGAGATCATGTTCGAGACATTCAATGTGCCCGGTCTCTACATTGCGGTCCAGCCCGTGCTCGCCCTCGCTGCGGGGTACACCACGACGAAGGTCAGTCGTCACAGTTCACTTTTACGATTTTCTCAACCCTCATCAACTCTGGAACTACTGGATGTCACTGCTGGATACGCCATTTCAGTTTCATTTTAATAGCTAGTATCTAGTATCATCAGACTGGGTAATTATGGTGGGACTTCATGCTGTGTTTTCAGTGCGAAATGACAGGTGTTGTAGTTGATGTGGGCGACGGAGCGACCCACATTGTTCCTGTTGCTGATGGGTATGTCATTGGGAGCAGTATCAGATCTATTCCACTTACAGGCAAGGATGTTACCCAGTTTATTCAGCAACTTATCAAGGTAGTTTCCACAATCACAAGATACTACTTAAATTTATTCGCAAAAAAAAAACATACTACTTAAATTTGTTTTATTCACATCACAACTTCAGAACTAAGTGATGCTTTGCTACTTGCGGACCTGTAGAATTGAACATAATTAAAAAAAGGCGCAGAAAAATAATACGAACCATTGAAATAGAGTAGAATTGTACAAACAGTGTCCAGCATGTTATTGTTTAGTCTTGTTAGCTCACAGGTAGTGTGTAGGAAGTAGTCTATGTGTGGCTGCCAAAAGCTACTTCGTTTTGTATTGCATAGGGTATATTATAGGAGTACAAACGGCAGGTGGGTTTGCTCCTGACAGCCCAACCAGAAAGTTCTAGAGCTAACCAGGATGTGCTACTGCTACCTAGCTTAGTGCCTCAGGTTTAACACTGAAGGATACTACTAGACCCTGCCAGTCCTACTAGAACCTACTAGTACTAGCTTAACTCCTAAGCAAGGATTACTCTAACAGTTATTCCTCATGTAATGACATTTCACATAGTTAATATAACTTGGAAAATTTGAAAGATGTTGGCAACAAGACAATTCAGTGACAAATGTATTATTTATGCTTATCTTCTCAGGACCTAGAGCAGTTGAATCAACACTAGAATTCTTAGACCAGGATGTAATCTGTATACATCTCTTAGATTCCTTGAAATGCATTAACATATTGTGAATAATGTTCTCAGTCACGCGCATTCTGAAAAGAATGAGCACAAAGGATTAATCAACATAATAAGACATACCAGAATGAAACTTATGTTGTTATCCTCACCTTGTGGGCGGGCTAGTGAGAAAAACTGATTACCTATTGCCTATTGGCAGTTAATCTTCAGTTTGGTGTATAGGAAGGACAAATGGAATTTGCTCTTTTAGTTTTCAAATAGTCGAGTAATACTGAATGACCACACTGTACAAGTTACTAAAATTCCAATCATGAATGCAGGAAAGAGGTGAGCACATTCCTCCCGAAGAGTCTTTTGATGTAGCAAGGAGGGCGAAGGAAATGTACTGCTATACATGTTCGGACATTGTGAAGGTATTAAGTACGTCTGGCGTGTTGAATGTCTGCAGACTATCTGTTATGTTGTTTTCCAGAAAATAGCAGATCTGTATAAAAATAAAGTTTCCTCTTTCCTTCTTAGCTGACCAAGGTTCTTGAAAGCAATAAGTTCTCTACAGTCCTAGTCTAGCAGCAAGCCACTCTGCTTAGGCATTATATTTTTAACACCTTACTGGCATGGGCTTAATTGTGTAAATCCCTGCTCTTAAGATGCTATGTCAATCTCTTACCATTTCCTGCCACTCATGATTGTTAATATCATCTATTTTTTCCTAGTCTGCTTTAAACTTCCCTTTTTTGGAAGAGGTAACCCCCAAAAAGGAAGAATCATATCATAACCTCGTGCTTGTTTTGTTTCAGGAATTTAATAAGCATGACAGGGAGCCCTCTAAGTACACAAAACGCTTGACTGGCATCAAACCAAAAACTGGCGCTCCATACACCTGTGATATTGGATACGAGCGCTTCATGGGCCCCGAGGTTAATACTTCGTTATGTCCTCTAGTTAATTCTTCAGTGCCGTGTCTTATCTAGGCATGTGTTTTACCAATTCATGGCCATGATAGAAAAAAAGCAAAAGATGAAACGAAAAACAAATAAAATGTGGGGCTTGGGCTGAAATGTTAGCCATCTTCTCCTTCTGCCCTCCATTCACACCCATCACCTACCACAGTTAGCAAAGTTGCACCTCATATCTATGCGGAAACCACACCAGTAAAACCGGCTTCACTTGGGCGCCTCATCAATAAAAACTGCTTTGAAGTCAGCAGAGTCCAAAAGTGACTTTTTTCCCGATAGTTCAGGGTTGTCAGGGTTCATTTGAACCTCTTAATTTTTTTTAGGACCATAAGTTAACCTGAGGCAAAGTTCAGGGTCAAAAGTAAAACATGACTTCATGGATAGAAAAATTGCAGATTAATTTGATTTTAAGCCCTTAATGGTTTTGATATAATAGTTGCAACACATTGTATTTTGGAGGATCTTGAACCTTTATTGTGGTATGTTTAAATTTCAATGCTCGTTTGAGTTTAGTCTTCTCAGAGTGCTACATAACATTTGCAGATTTTCTTCCACCCTGAGATTTACAACAGTGATTTTACGACACCTTTGCAAGATGTTATCGACATGTGCATCCAATCTTCCCCAATTGACACAAGGAGGTCTCTATATAAGGTTTGTACATCAAAGCCTTGTTTTCCCCGACATTACAGTGTTTGAGTCTGTTCTCAATGTCACAGAATATTGTCTTGTCTGGGGGATCGACTATGTTTAAGGATTTCCACAGAAGATTACAACGGGACCTGAAAAAGATTGTGGATGTACGGGTTCGTGCATCTAATGCTCGACTTGGTGGAGATGCGAAGGTACAGACCTTACCTATTTGATCTTACCCTCTGTTTCTTGCAGCAAAAGCAACTCACCTGAATCTTTCTTATGGTTTGGGAACTTGGAAATTAAGCTAAATCTATTGGTTTCAGGCCCAGCCTGTAGAAGTCAATGTGGTTAGTCATCCAATCCAAAGATATGCAGTTTGGTTTGGCGGATCTGTACTTGCTTCTACAACTGAATTCTATGAGGTATTCAAATTTTGTCTCTATACAGTAATAAGAAAACTCTTTATCACCTGAAAATTTCTTCGGTACAGCCCACTAAAAATCACTTGAAAATTAACTGATATGAGACAATAAATGAATATTAAATGGAAATTCCTTTGGTACAGCCCATTTAATTTCCATTATTTAACTGATTGTGAGTCACAGCTGGCTATATACTTCATGCCATGTCAACTAGAGCCACCATAAATATGCACTTATACAATAGATTGGCTACAAGGTTAGCTTTATCAAATATTTAATACTTAACTTTTTGGATACATGTGCTTGCATGCAAGACACAAGCAAACATGCACTCAATGCATACAGCCGGCTAAGAGTCTGCCACTAGCTGCATGCGGGCTGTACTGGTTTTGGGTCTTGTGCTAAAGCTGGCGATAGATGAAGCGCCCGCTTCTTTCTCTCTCTTCCTTTCTCTCAGCTCCAACTAGGATTTTGCTGATGTGGATCTTCTTATAGCTAGCTGAGTAGGCACTATTGTACATGCTCTAAAGATATTATATGAATAATTAAGTCCAAATCCAGGGACAGCTAGGCCTAGAGTCCATACTAAGATGTTCAACCACGAACATCTATCTCCATCTGCGTCCTCCTTCAATCTCGTATGAAGCCGTTTGAGGAAGTGACAGCTCTGTGAAACATGGTGAACCCGAGCTGATCGCTCTCATTGATCAGAGAGGCAAGTAGAACTAGATATATACGTGGCATACCTGAGGACATATTTTGCTGTTTAAAGGCTAAATCCTTTTTAACAGAATTAGATCCAATCGATGCAAATCAAACAGATACATGATACCCCAATGAATCTAATCAAACCTGCAACCTGTAGCAGCCATGGCATCGTGCCCACAAACTGTGTGTCTTGTTCTGTGCGTGGCCGCGTGGTTCAAACTGATATGGCCAGCACGCACAAAACGGACAGCAAGAGAATCGAGCCCCATTGGGTTTGAGAGGGCTGGCCGATGTCAGCAGGTAGGTGACCAAGTAGACTATAGCACTAGTATTAAAGGGCTTTTTTTTTATCTCAGTCATGATTTGCACTGAAATTTGTAAGTTTTACCGAATTAAAACCTCTGTTAGAGTAGTTCTGCAAGTTGACTCAACAAACAACATCGACAACAACATCAAAGCCTTTTTGTCTGAAGCAAGTTGGGTAGGCTACATATGAAACCCAACAGAAACACATATGGAAACCAAAAAGAGAGAGGTTTCTGGTGAAGTTTTACAAGTAGACTCAAAAGTGTAAATAATATACTGAAGCATAATTGTCATTTGTTTAGACTTCCGTTTTCTGAATCTGAGCTAAGCTAACTATCATTGCTCGTACCCCTACAGGCTTGCCACACAAAAGCAGAGTATGAAGAGTACGGTGCAAGCATCTGCAGATCAAATCCCGTTTTTAAAGGAATGTATTGAAACCTGTTAATCAAAGGAATTATTGCGCTAGTTATCACAGGTAGCATTCACCGTGCAATCAGCCTAGGCCTAGCAGTAGCAGGCTGGCAGCATGGTAAACTGACACTGTGGACGCAGGCTGCCGAGGAGCCTCAGTGTAGCATTTTGTACAAAACCAGCGTGCACATAGATAGACCACATTGGCCTGATACATCATCTGTATAACTCTATTCATCTGCAGTATGATGCTGGTAGTCTAGAAACAGGAAAACTCCATGACCGTTCTTGCAAGCTCGATCTGGGCTGCACAAGCTTGATGTTGTATAATTACTCCGTTGGAGTATTGCTGTAACCTTTGCAGAGTTTTGTCGGTGCTCTAGTATTGCTACTCATATTTTCCTGTGATGTTGCCACCGTCTATTCAGATAATGGAAATTTTCAGTTGGCATCGTGCTTGTTATTAGGCGTTTAATCGCATTGGATCGAATTTGTCGTTACCATATTTTGTGCAATATTTTTCTGACAAGTTATGAGTGGATTGAATAATGACCAGTTACTTGGAACGGAAACAAAGGTAGATTCGTGGCTGAAACAAAATTAATTGGATAGATCGACAAACAATATGACCAAAAATAGTTAATGAAATGAGTTTAACAACACATTGATAAAATAAATAAATATAACATGATAAATGAATACATATAACAAAACCACATAAATAAATTAGGTTCATATAAAGTAAGGTAGCGCAAACACAAGGGCTAGGGCAAATAGAGATTGAATGCGGTAGCGCAAACACAAGGGCTAGGACAACACAGATCGCATGCTTTAATACCCAGTATACTAACAAGTCTAGACTTCATATTCCATATAGGCGATATAGCGACTATGTAAGTGGGATATTGTTTAACGGATAAACTTTGACAACTCACTAACTACTTAATCTGCTCCTCTATTAGTTTCAACATCTCGGATGAAAATCAAATTATTTGGATAAAACCAGATATATGTGGCATACTTGAGGACATATTTTTTAAAGGCTAAATCCTTTTATAAGAATTAGATCCAATCCATGCAAATCAGACAGATACATGATACCCCAATGAATCCAATCAAACCTGCAACCTGTAGCAGCCATGGCATCGTGCCCACAAACTGTGTGAGCCTGATTGGTTGTCGCACCGAAATTTTCCCGTATGTGCTTTTCGCCTGGTACATATATGATGTGAAACGGAGGCTGCACTACCTTTGGAGGCCAACAAAATTTTATCATGCATTTTTGGCCCACTTATTGGTTGGCAATAATGTGCGCTATGTTGGCCGACAAGGGAGCCAACGATGTTGTTACCTTCCTCTTCATAAAGTGTTCTTAGCTCTAACTATCCGTTACCAAGACAATATCTAGCACACAAGAGAACATACATAATTAACTAACTACATCACCTAATCACCATCGCCAGGGCTTACAAACACGCCCTGAGCAAAAGCAAGAAAGTTTCAGCCTGTAGAACCCCTTGATAAAAAAAACAAGGAAGTTCGTAGAACCCCTTGATCAAACACGGTGTCACTATCTTGTACCCATATGTTCAGAAGTAGCACTACAACTACATATGGGCAGAATTAATAGAGACAGATAAAAGGAGGGCCGACATCGCCTAGCCGTGATCGCGATAGGTGTAGAGCCCGGTTGTGGAGTAGTCGGCATTGTAGATGGTCATCTTCAAGAAAAAAGCCTCGAGCTTGAACTCCACGACGTCGCCGTAATGAAGATCGTACTTGTAGACCGTCTTCGCTCAGTCCTGTCGAAGACCACCTGGCCACCATGGTAGGTGACCTGCACCCACTCATCGCAGAACCGGCAGTCAGACAAGGGCACACTGCATGGCAGTGTGATCTTGATCCACTCCCGGAGCACATCTTGGAACCATGGCGACACGATGAGCATGTGGAGGTCGTCCTTGTTGAGCTGGACGTAGAACCTCCGTGGCATCAACGCCCTGGCGAGGTGCCCCAGCTTAGGCTAGCAGCCCAGGGTGTGAGGAGCCATCAGCATAGCCTCCACCCTTCATGGAACCTCTAGCTTCAGAGCGCTCGTCTAGCGGTTCATGACGAGGTTGACCTGGTAGCCGGTTGGAGGGAACCACCCTTTTCCCACCCTGTCGCACTCCAGCTTGACGACCTAATCAGAAAAGTAAGTTTGTGCAAGTGACATGATCATCAGGTATGGCAATGCCAATGTGGTTATCACCATCCACACCATGAGCAAGAGCATGATTAACAGGTATGGCAGTGCCAATGTGTTGATCACCATATAGACCATGAGCAAGAGCATGATCAACAGTTATGGCAATGCCAATGTGTTGATCAATGTCCAGACCATGAGCAAGAGCGTGATCAACATCTATGGCACTGACATGCTCAATCTTGCCACAACATAAGCCAATACAGTACCATATTGTCCAGAACTATGCAAGTTTTGTCCTAATTTCCTAATTTAGGGTGTGCAATTGTTTCACACCCCGACAAATGCACTGTTTAAATTGGGAAATCTACAACAGGGATCGCATGCCCATGTGTTAATATGCTTCTCTATTGGCTTCAACATCTCGGATGAAAATCAAATTATTTGGATAGAAACCATTGGATAATTCTAAATAATATCCGGATACGGATATCCCCAGTGCTATTTAGCATACCATATCCTATTCCTATACACTACAGGAATGCGATAGTATGCCGAGGGCCAAGCCGTACGCCGATGGCCAAATGTCGGGGCCGTCGGCGTACGACCTGGCCAGGGTAACCGCCAAATGCGACCGTCTGCGTAGACTGGCCGTCGGCGTAGAGACGGCTACGCCGACGGCAGCCCTCGGCGTCCACCGGGTCGTCGGCGTAGCGCATGCCATGCGTCCCCTCCCGCCTCGGCCGTGACGATGCATCAACGGCGTCAACCTAGACGCCGAGGGTTGCCCTCGGCATAGCGCCGCCTTCTCCTATGTCGACGGCCACCCTCGGCACATGCATTTTTTTCTTTTTTCCTCTCACATATTATGTTTGTATTATTTACTTATTAGTCTGAATTTTATAAAAATTGTTTTATTTTTTAAGAATTAGTAGATGGCATATGTAGGATATGTATGTGAAAATTCCTGCTACGGCTTAAACGGAGCCTATTTTATGATAAAGTATGCTCAACCTATGGTTTCCATGTACATATGCCCTAAACAAAATCAAAGCAAATAAAAAAATCCTATGGTTTCCATGTATATACCCTATTTGGTGTCAAGTTCGGAATCAAATTAGTATCTTTATTTCGTCGGATTTCATTCCTTCAAACCGATTATGGATTTTCTAAACCGGATTCGGAAACGAATTTGTTCCGGAAATTATGATGCACCCCTAGTGGTTATGTATGGAGTATTGCCAATAAAAGGAAAAAAAAATCGTAATCATGCTGATTCTTCGTGTCAACATTGATTTGCATAGCAGCTACGCGCGTGCAGCCGTGCATCTTGGTGCTTGCCGTCACCGAGACGGCAAGACCGCTGCACCGGATCGGTTGCCGATACCCTTTGCTGTTTTTTCGGTTTCTTTAAAGTATGCTAGATCTCCTAATCCGTCTCTGAACTGCACGGTGGTCACTTTGTCCGAGCTGAGGTGGAAGTCGGGAGCAGCCAGGCGGCATAAATAGGAGGCCATTGCCACAATCTTCTCCACACCGAAACCACCGCCGCCGATACAACACGGTAACACGGGCGTACAGAGCGAGCAGTAGAGGTGCAGCAATGGCGGCGAAGGGCCTCCTCCGGTTCCTGGTCGCCTTCCTCCTCCTCGTCGGTTGCCTCGGGAGGCCCGAACCACCCTCCCCAGCACCTTCGTCGGCGCCAAGAACGGTTGACGGCATCACCGCGATATACAACTTCGGAGACTCGATATCGGACACGGGGAACTTCATCCGGGAAGGCGCCGTGGGGATGATGGAGCGCACCGGTGGGCTTCCCTACGGCTCCGCCATCGGCGGCGCTACTGGGCGTTGCTCGGATGGATACCTCATGATCGACTTCCTCGCCAAGGATCTCGGACTGCCGCTGCTCAGCCCGTACCTCGACAAGGGCGCCGACTTCACCCACGGCGTCAACTTCGCGGTCACGGGCGCCACCGCCCTCGACACGGCGTCCCTCGCGAAGATGGGGGTGAACATGGCCCACACCAATAGCTCCCTGGGCGTGCAGCTCCAACGGTTCAAGGACTTCATGGCCAGCACCACGAAGTCCTCTACGGAGATGCGCGAGAAGCTGGCGAGCTCTCTGGTGATGGTTGGGGAGATCGGCGGGAACGACTACAACTACGCATTCGCCACGAACCGCCCTCAGGTCAACAACAGCGGCCTCTACAACATCGGCCACATGCTGACCGGCGCGGTGGAGTCGCTGGTCCTCGTCCCGCAGGTCGTCAACTCCATCACGAGCGCCGCCAAGGAGCTGCTCGACATGGGTGCCACGCGGGTGGTGATCCCGGGCAACTTCCCGCTCGGGTGCGTGCCGAGCTATCTGAGCACGGTGAACGAACAGGACAAGGCCTCCTACGACGGCAACGGCTGCCTCATCGGCCTCAACCTGTTCGCGCAGATGCACAACGTGCTGCTGCAGCAGGGCATCCGCGAGCTGCGCCGGATGTACCCGTCCGCGACGATCGCCTACGCCGACTACTTCACCGCCTACGTGCAGATGCTCAGGAGCGCGTCAACGATGGGCTTCAACGCGACGTCTGCGTTCAAGGCATGCTGCGGCGCCGGCGGTGGCGCGTACAACGTCGACATGGACAGGATGTGCGGCGCGACGGGAACAACGGTGTGCGCGAGGCCCGAGGAGTACCTCAGCTGGGACGGCGTCCACCTGACGCAGCACTCGTACAAGGTGATGGCCGAGCTGCTCTACCACAGAGGCCTAGCGTCCCCAGCGCCAGTCAAGTTCCCGCGTCAGTAGATGTTCAGCTAGTGTGTGATCAGTTTCGAGTTTCCTCGCAATGTTATGCATTTGTATCCTTTTTTTTTTTTTTTTTTTTTGCGAGTATGTATCCTTTTCTTTTCTGGGACGATGGTTAGTGTTGATTTCTGTGGTGGTGGCACACCAATGTAAGCAATAACAATTGTGTTCAACTTGACTGTCAATTAGCTTGTTCGACTCAACTAGTTTGTAGAGTCCAACGGTCGAGCTACTAATCATAGATCAATCTAGATTAGTCTTAGTATTTGAATCGATTGACTCTATTTAGACATGGATAAGTGAGGCGCTCAGTCCATAGAAAGTTAGAACACTAGCTATTTTCAGGCTTACTCCAGAACGAGTAGGACCAGGCTGCCGCCGCCGGTGGCCAGAAGCATTGCGACGCCCTCCCTCTGCTGGATCTGCTCCTATCTGTTTGCCATATATGTACTGGCTACTGCTAAAGTATATGTCGACTAGTTGAGCAGTAGTCTAGATTTGAAACGACTAGTCTATGAGTCGGTACCCATTCGACTTGGCTCGACTTGTCAACTCGTAATCTTTGTCGTGAGGTCATTTCTCAGGCCATTGAGTTGAATGAGATATCAATTTCCCGAAATTGCGTACAGAGGTTGGAATAGAACTTTGCTAACAACCAAGAGAGATATAATGCGACTTGGTCAAGTGCGACCTACGGAACAGAGGCCTCCTAAACCAACTTAAACGACCTGATTCTAAAGTGGTGCTAAAGCGTTGGAAAACGACGACCACCGCAGGCCAGTGCCAACGGTGTTCTGGACAACTACCTCGACACGAAGCCCACATTCCTCAATGTACTGGGTTCTCCTCGACAAGTTCCACAACACAAGAAGGCCATGGTCCTTGCCATAGAAACTCTCCAAAATCTAGTAAGTACCACCGTTCTAACGACGAGATTAAGATCCATTTCAGGTTAACCCAAAAGCATTAAGTCTAACAATGGTATCACAGTAAGTTTTATCCTAAACCCTAACTAGGCCTGGCTTAATGTTAATTAATCTTCCATGTTTGTACGTTTTGGTGATAAGTGTACATGACAAAGTTTTGAAGTGGTTGTGTTAGCACCTAATGATCATGTCTATATGTTTTCTCTATCGGGTAATACTTTTTTTTTAGATAAAGGGAATATATTAATATCAGAAGATACCAATTACACCCAGCCTCTGCAACAACGCTAATAGTATGGACGGATGCCAAAAAAAAGTAAAGAAAACTAAGAAATAAAAGTCCCGCTATAGCCTTCTAGACCTAGCAACAACAATACAACCACCACCGTGACAACACCTGAGACTCTCCAAAAGCGACGCCTCCAAGAAGGGAACAATGCACCAACGCCTCGTCGCCCGATCAAAGGTCCGAGGTTTTCACCCGAAGATAGTCCCCACTCTCAAAACAATGCCTCCAACAAGAACATTGCCAGGCACAACCAAGGCCACCTTTTTTCACCCTGAGAGGTAAGACTCTGAACTTCCCCTGTGTTGCCGCCCCCACATGCATACCACTGCTGCAGAGCCCAAAACGCCAAGCAGATCCCTCAGCATCACGGAGACTTGAACCTCCTTTAGGCAGTCCACCAATCCGGCCTTCATGATATTCCTTCTTCGGACTTCACCATGGACCAAAAAGTCACCTAATGTCAACACGGAATAGAGCATCATGTCGCTCCCTCCGGAACCAAACGGCCGGAAGAAAAACATGGGTGCGCGCGACCGAATACCACCCGATCCAGCAAACTGCAGGCAAAAGATGCATTGTTCCATTCGTCAGCGGAGCTTTCCGGAACTCATCTCTCCAGCCAGATCAAAGCAAACTGACCTGCGGAAGGTCTTCATCCTCGCATGCGAGAAACACTAGGACCGCCACAAAAAACAAAGCAAGATCAGCAGCCCCCACGCCACCAATCCCTCCTGAAAGAACACCAAGGAAGAGGACAGCGACGCGGATCATGCGTACCGCCACCAAACCGGTAACGGGGACGGAGGCCGCCACCGCTCCACCGAATCCTCCATGGCTACCGATGGAGAGCCTCAGGCCCTGGCCAAGTAGCCGTGCCACCCGACTTCCTCCACCGGCTCTACATCACCTCCCATGGAACACCGCCGCGGAAACCCTCTTCTCCCCCTCGTCGATTCGACGGAGGGGGTGCCACCACCACCGCCATAGCCAGGCCGGGCCATGGCCGGGGCCAAGGCACGGGGGCCAGGGCCGAGGATAGCGCCGGGGTCGGGCCGCGGCCGGCAGCGGCTGAGGCGACGGGTGGCGGGTGGCTGTGGGGCGCGGGCGGAGGAGGGGCCTCCGGCGCCACCCAGGAGGGGGGCGGGAGAGGGAGGCGGCGGGTTAGGGTTAAGGGACGGGGTTCTCTAAACCTTGAGATTATCTAGAAGTTTGGATATCTATCGGGTAATACCTATTGATCATGTTTGGTTCATATGATGTTCTCGCTTAAAGAATTTTGAAGCCTTCTATGATGATGATTAGATGGTAATGACCCTATGCCAACTGACTAATGTGTTAAGTCCTTGTCATGCTTTTTGGCCAATGCTCATTACTCAACTTAGGCCCTAACTGTGGTGGATTAATGCTGATGTTCTCCCAATTATAGTAGTCATGATTATTTGGTAATTACTAATTAATGTTGGGGCATAATTATCTTCCGGTTAATGCTTAGACTAACCATAACCATAATGGGAGTATCATAAGTACTCCCTCCGTCCAACAGGCATGCACGTAGTTTAAAACAAAGTTTAACAATTAATTTGGTCAATAAAATATAAATTATATGTTTTAAAAAATCTATACCATTAAATTCATATTTTAAAAAGGTTTTGAATAATATAACTTTTTAACATATATTTCATATTTAATTGACCAAAATAATGGTCAAACAATTTTTTTGAACAACATGTGCGCCTGTTAAACCGAGATGGAGGAAGTAGTATCATGCATGCCATGTTGGCAAAAATCTGATGTAACACTATAATTAATGGGGAGGGATGTGAAAGTAGTATCATAGGTAGATATTGATGAGGACATCCCTACCTCACTACTACCTCCATCATTGTCATTTGAAGATGATCCTGCTGTGAAGCTCAAGTCCAATGAAGTTAGGATTGGACCAATGACACGAGCTCGTGCGAAGCTACTTGTTCCTAAACGATACTTTGATCGATGAGAACTTTATACTGCCTAAGTCGTATTACTTATGTATGATCAGGTATGAGGAGTGAAAGTATAGAGATGGTAAACCTAGAGGGGGGGGTGAATAGGTTTCTACAGATTTTAATTCTTTCTTTGCAATATTAGGCTTTGCGGAATATAAAGGTGAGCCTAATGCAAACTAGGTGAAGCAACCTATATGAGGATACAACTAACTCGAGCACGAAGGCTCTCACAGGCAGTTAAATCACAAGTAAGGAGTTCGGTTAGAGATAACCGATAGCACGCGGAGACGAGGATGTATTCCCGTGTTCCCTTGCTTTGCAACAAGGTACGTCACGTTTGGAGGAGTGGAGGTCCCACGAAGGATTCCCCGCGCCACGAAGGCTCACCCTATTCTCCGGAGCCTATCCCACGAAGGAATAGCTCTCTCACTTGTGGTAGACTTTGAGGTAGCCTCCAAACCTTCACAATCTTGCCCGGAGCAGATCCACAGCCCGGATGCTTCCGGACTCCTCTTGCCCACCTAGGGTTTCCAAGGAACCCTAGGAAGCAAGCTTCTTGATGAATACAAGGGGGAATAAGATTTGGCTTGGTAGAACGGTAGATCGGGTCCTCCTCTATTGTTTCCCCGGAGGGATTTGAGTTTGGGTGGAGGAGGAGGGAGATCTGAGGCTTTTGGTGTTTCTAACAATGGAGTATGAGAGAAGGAGCTCAAGAACAGCTTGTAGTGTAGTGCCTAACCCTTCCAAGGTAGAAGAAGGGGTATTTATAGTGTTCTTCAAAATCTGCCCGTTGCCACTTGCCACCTCAGCATTTTTCCTCGACGAACCCGGTTGACCACCAGACCGGACAGCCCGGTCGTGAGGCCGGTCAGACGGATCGTGACCGGTCCTTTGCGTGTCCTGGCGCTTCTTCGGTTGGTGGCTTGTTGCCTTGCCGCCCGGTCGACGGACGGCGCGGACACGCCGGTCGGGAGCCGGTTGACCGGCCGCAAACCGGATCTGCTGGCTCCTCCTTGGGGCCCGGTTGCCGCCCGGTTGACCGGCCAGCACGCCGGACTGGCCGGTTGCTGGTCCGGTTGGACCGGGCTGGTGACCGGATTTCTCCTGTAACCCCTTTTTGATTGTTGTTGAAATGGGGGGTCTCCTTAGCCTTCTTGTTCCCTTGATACACCATTATACCTCTTTGGCTAATACCTGTGAATTATCTTGTAGACATGTATTAGTCCAAATACTCTAGCACGGTGTCATAGTTACCAAAATAACGGATAAGGGTAAAATACCCTTACAATCTCCCCCTTTTTGGTATACGATGACAAACCGAGCTAGAGTCACAAATAGATATTATGATAAGCTCTAAACCTTGATTCCATATAAGATATTAGGACAGCTCCCCCATAATGTGTGCACTTGGAGAATTTGCGTTTGAATGCAAAGTGCACCATTTGTTGAACATGAGAAGCTCCCCCAATATCTTTAGGAAACAAGCATGGTATGGAGTTGTGCATATCAAGATATATAAGCATAGCATGCATAAAACATCCTAACATAGAGTAGCACACATAATATTCGTCCATACACAAATTATTCGAAGTAGCAAATCCAAATGATTCTTGAGAAATCAAAGCAAATACGCACAAGCCATATAAAATCCAAATAAAGCAACTCCCATGGCTTGTGACAATCAAAGAACCCCGTGGTTCCCTAGACTCTACTCTCTTCTCCCCCTTTGGCATCGGAACACCAAAAAGGCGAAGGAAAAAGTAGAGATGCTATCGCACCCATCAATAGAACTCATGCCCGGTGGAGTAGGAGCCCTCGTCATCATCACGGGCAGCCGAATCAACTTCATCCTCATCACCATCACATCAGCAGGAGGAGGAGTAGGAGTACGAGCAGTCCTAGGAGGAAGACCACCATGAGCATACATGGAGAAGTCAAAGTTCTGGATCATCTCATCGGTGATGGGAGGCATCTCCCACTGAGGTGCAACCATAGGTGCCAACTCGGGTCCAGGAGGAGGAACAGGGACATTCCTAGTAGCCATAAACTCGTTCTGTCGCCTCCTGGTCTCCTGGTTCAAAGCAAGGCTCTGATGTGCAACATCATTAGTGTTCTTGCACATTTGCCACATGCTAGAGAAGAAGCGAGCAGCACCATGCTTGGGGCGCCGAGAGTAGCTGGAGCTAGCATCATGATCATGGCGTTCCTTGGAACGGCGCTCAGAGGTGGGCATCATGGAGGGAACGTCTGGACGAGTGGCCTCCTGAGTGGGGAACCGGAATGGGTCCATGATGATTCTTTCACCAATAGCGTTCCGAGGAGCGGGAACAATGTAGTTGATGAGCCGCTGAACATACTGGGCGTAGTTGGGAGTCATACGGTCCATAATTGCTCTCTTCAGTTCACAGTAGATAAGATCACAGCCATCAATCTTCCTTACCCTGTCAGGATGACAATAGTACATCAAGTTGAGGTGATAGTTCCGGACTTCACTGTGGTCGCCAGACTTGCTGATGAGGTTCTCACGGAACAGCTTGGCAAGTACCAGATAGGAGTAGTACATCCCAGAGATAGTGGGAGGTCCAGGCGTAGGGTTCGCAGGATAGCAGAAAGAGATGTCACCCCTAGTAAGCCTGGACCGTGAATGAATCCTGTACCCTGGATTACTGTCATCACCACAACCCATGGCTGCACGGAACTGAGAGTAGGAGCATGAGTACTTCGTCTTGCCGGTCATCCAGGTGAGGGTGCGGTCCTCATCATCATGGAAGAAGACGGTGCAGTGAAACTGACGGACAAGGAGGGGACAAAAGGTAGGATCATCTTGAGCATCATCAGGCTTGAGGCACACAAGGTCATACAATCCCAGATTCTTCAAGGTTTGAACCACAAAACGGTACTTTGTGGCTTCATGCAAGGCAAGCTCGTCAGGATTGATGGCCTTGGGTGATACAATATTACCATGCTTCATATACTCATGAGAATCATAGAAGCCCTCCCAGAGGGCTGCTTGTGTGTTGGTCCAGAAGGCCTTGTCCGAACGAGTGTAAGTTGGCTTCTCAAAGCGATACGGATTCACTGTCCTCCATTCCTGCCACTCAAGGCGGTTTGCAGCCCCAACATTGATGGTTGGCACTTCCTCATCATCCTCGTGGGCAACATGCTTATCCTTGTGCTTGGTAGCAACAGACTTGGTTCTACCCCCAACTGAGCTGCCACCGTCAGTACCCTGCTGAGCTGGAGGGGGAACGCGGCTACTAGAACGGCGAGGAGGATTAGTCCTTCCTCTCTTGGAAGCATTGCCACGTGTCTCACCACTCCAACTACCTGTGAATGAGAAAAATAGAGCCGGGATAGTAGTGGGGTAAGCGTACATGTCATCAATAAGAGAGAAGCCAAAAGAGCATAGCATATATTCAAGTGTAGTGATGAAATTGTGCGAAAACTGGGCAGCTCGGCGCACAGGCCGGTCAAACCGGGCAGCAGACCGACTGGCGGTTTGCGCCCGGTTGACCGGGCCATGCACCGGGCCGGCCGGTTGAGCGGCCGGTCGACCGGGCGTGTGACCGGGTCTGTCGAGTTGTGATGTTGTGCCCAGATTTTCTACCACAAAACCATGCAAAAGCTCATAAACTTGAATATAGACTATAGCAATATAGTGGAGAAGTGCATTGTGGTGTGAGACACTCTAAAGGCATGAGGACTTTACAAACCCTAACCCTAAATTTTCTCAACTTTCCTCAACATGTGGCAATGGGAGAGGGAAATCAAGAAGGAGAGGGAATAGAAGGGAAATTTACCCGATGACATTGTCCTTGTTGCCCAAGTGAGCAAGAAGAACACGTGAAGAGGGCTTGAGGGCCAAATCCCCAAGATCTTCCAAACGAACTCGAGAGGGACCAAATCCCTTGGTGAAGAAGCTTGAGAGACCCCGATCTACGGTTGGGTGAAGTTTGGGGAAGAACTAGTGGTGGGAAGGACCTAGGCTGTGGTGGAGATGGTCAGGGCGCCGGCCATGGAGGTTGGAGATTGGGGAACAATGGGAAAGACCCCAAGGGGTATCCCTTCCCCAATATATAGGAGGCTGCGCGACCGGTCAGGAGTCCGGTCAGACCGGACTGGTGACCGGCTGACCCGGCCCAGACCCCGGTTGCCGCCCGGTCAACCGGACCATCCGGTCAGGGACCCGGTCCAACCGGGCCAGGGACCGGCCAGCCCAGAATTTTCTAATTTTGCCTCGTTTTTGCCCCTATGCTTTGTGTAAATGTGTGTGAGTGCTCAAATGATGACATGTACATATAGATAGATAGATGATGATGAGATGAGCATAGACATGGGGTTGGAAACACAAAGTTCTCTAGGCATACCCATTGGAGAGAAAATCCAAACAAGATGTGAATAGCAACAATGGGCATGATTCGAAGTGTATATCAAGAATCATAAGTCATTTTGGAGTGATTTTTGCAATAAGATCATTTAGCCTTGTATATCCAAATCAAGTTGCAATTTAGACTAAATGAGGGGCGGGGGATTACTCCCCCTATGTGAAAGCGCAAATGTCATGTGACCTCGAAGAGACGTGCTTGGGTCCATATAATGACATTGGGTCTATTTATGTTGCACACATGGGTATGCATCATACCAAGACATGGTAAGATGACTATCCCCATATGTGCTATGCCTCTAAGCTAGATAGTTAGATAAATGCAAGAATATAGTGCAAGAAGTTGATTCAATCCAAGTTTTTAGGATCAAGAATACCAAGTTCTCCTCTCAAGTTTACAAACCGGGCTTCATCCAAAGGCTTAGTGAAAATATCCGCCAATTGGTAGGTTGTTCCCACATGAGTGAGATCAATATCCTTATTGGCAACATGGTCACGTAGGAAGTGATGGCGAATGTCAATATGTTTGGTGCGACAATGTTGAACCGGGTTATTGGCGATCTTTATTGCACTTTCATTGTCACATAGAAGAGGCACCGTACCAAGAGACACACCATAGTCTTTCAAGGTTTGCTTCATCCATAACAATTGAGTGCAACAAGATGCCGCGGATATGTATTCGGCTTCGGCGGTGGATAAAGCGGTGGAGTTTTGTTTCTTGGATGACCAACTCACCAATGACCGGCCAATAAATTGGCAAGCCCCGGAGGTAGACTTCCGGTCAACCTTATCACCGGCCCAATCGGAGTCCGAGTAGCCAATGAGTTCAAAGGTTGACCCCTTTGGATACCATAGCCCGAGAGTAGGAGTGAGAACAAGGTATCTTAGAATCCGTTTGACCGCCATCAAATGGCTCTCCTTAGGAGCGGATTGAAAACGAGCACACATCCCTACACTTAGCATGATATCCGGCCTAGAGGCACAAAGGTAGAGCAAGGATCCTATCATGGAACGGTATACCTTTATGTCCACATCCTTCTCACCGTCACATGAGCCAAGTTGCCCCTTTACGGGCATGGGTGTCTTCATTGGGCTTGCATTGGTCATGTTGAACTTCTTGAGCATGTCCTTCACATACTTTTCTTGAGAGATGAAGGTGCCTTTTGCAAGTTGCCTCACTTGGAAGCCTAGGAAAAACTTCAACTCCCCCATCATGGACATCTCAAATTTCCTAGTCATCAATTGCTCAAAAGCTTTGTTATGATTGGGGTTAGTTCCACCAAATATAATATCATCAACATATATTTGACATATAAACAAGCCACCCCTTTAACCCGCTTGGTGAAAAGGGTGGAATCGACCGTACCCATGCAAAACCCATCATGTAGTAGAAAATCCCTAAGGAACTCATACCAAGCACGTGGAGCTTGCTTGAGACCGTAGAGTGCCTTATGGAGTAAATACACATGGTTGGGTCGGCATGGGTCTTCGAAACCCGGGGGTTGAGCCACATATGCGGTTTCTTTTAGAGGACCATTCAAAAATGCACTTTTCACATCCATTTGGTATAGTTTGAAATTGTGGAAAGATGCAAATGCAAGCAAAAGACGAATAGCTTCAAGACGGGCTACCGGCGCAAAGGTATCCTCAAAGTCCATACCTTCTATTTGGGCAAACCCTTGCGCCACTAACCTTGCTTTATTTCTAATGACAATACCATCCTCATCTTGCTTGTTCTTGAACACCCATTTGGTCCCAATGACATTGATGCGATGATCCTTGGGTCTCTCAACTAGAGACCATACTTCATTGCGGGTGAAACACTCCAATTCTTCTTGCATGGCAATGACCCAATCCGGATCAACCAAGGCTTCATGTACCTTGAGTGGCTCAAAACTAGACACAAAAGCATGATGTTGACAATAAGTCATAAGTAATGCATGGTGTCTACGAGTTACCACTCCTTTTGAGATGCTACCAAGGACAAGATCCACTTTCATGTCACTTGCCCTTGTAGCCGCCTTGATCTTCCGAATGGTTCCTTCATGATCAATGAATTCATCTCTTGCTAATACTTGATCATGAGGGACAACTTGAGCTTGAACATGAGTTGAAGATGTTTCTTGATCATCATCATGATCTTGCTCAGTGGGTTGAGGGCTTTCTTCTTGTTCTTCGGGATGTGGCTCATCTTGAGTGGAGGATACATCTTGGGTTGCACTTGATGGTTCAACTTGAGTTGAGCTAGGCTCAACTTGAGGTGAGCTTGATACTTCTATTCCATCACCTTGATCATCACTATGCACTTCCATGGGCCGGATGTGTCCAATGCCCATATGCTTGATGGCACTAGATGGATCATCATCATTACCTGCAACACATGGAACAACTTGCTCCACTTGGGAGCCATTATCCTCCAAGAACACCACGTCACAAGATACTTCAATAGTCCCAGTGGACCGGTTGTAGTATCTATAGGCGTGAGAGTTCTCCGCATATCCAACAAAAATGCCCTCTATAGTTCTAGTTTCAAATTTACCAAGCTTCCCTTTATTGTTCTTAACAAGACATTTGCATCCAAAGACACGAATGTACATGACATTAGGCTTGTTACCTGTGAGAAGCTCATATGGAGTTTTGTTGTGGAGGGGGCGGAGGAAGAGCCGGTTGGAGTAGTGGACAGCTGTAGAGATGGCTTCTCCCCAAAAGTTGTGGGGTGAGTTGAATTCACTCAACATGGTTCTTGCCATCTCAATGATAGTCCGGTTCTTCCTTTCAACAACACCATTTTGTTGAGGGGTATATGGAGCTGAAAACTCATGCTTGATGCCCTCATCATCAACAAACTCTTGCATAGTGTAGTTCTTGAACTCGGTGCCATTGTCGGTCCTAATCGCCTTGATCTCGGATTCATATGTACGTTGAGCTTTCTTGGCGAAGGTGATGAACTCCCTATGGGTCTCATCCTTAGACTTAAGGAGAAAGACCCAAGAGTATCTTGAGTAATCATCAACAATGACAAGTCCATACTTGCTCCCACCAAGAGTATCATAATGTGATGGCCCAAAGAGATCCAAATGAAGGAGCTCCAAAGGCCTAGATGTGGTGACGATACTCTTGATAGGATGTTTCTTCTTGAGTTGTTTTCCCGCTACACATGCACTGCATACACGATCTTTCTCAAAAGAAATGCCGGTTAGTCCAACAATGTGCTCACCCTTTAGGAGTTGTTTAAGATTCCTCATGTTAACATGACCAAGGCGGCGATGCCACAACCAACCTTCGTCATGCTTGGCCGCCATTAGACATGTGGAGGGAGATGGGCTCTCTTTCGAGAGGTCAACCACGTAAAGGTTGTTCTCCACATATCCAACAAGGACCAATTTGAGATTGTCACTCCTAAAGACTTGCACATAATACTTAGTAAAATATGAATTGTAACCGGCATCGGCAAGATGATATATAGAAAGCAAGTTATAACCAAGGTGTTCAACAAGCATGACCGTCTCAAGACACAAGTCCTTAGAGATTGCCACCTTGCCATACCCAAGTACCTTTCCCTTTGAGTTGTCACCAAAGGTAATGCTTGACTTCTTGTTAATATCTTCAATGAATTGGTCAAGCACACCTCTTCCTCCGGTCATATGATTGGTGCATCCACTATCAAACACCCATTTTGGACCACCGGAGGAATACCCCTACAAAATCAAGTAGAGGATTTAGGAACCCATTGATTAATGGGTTCCCTAGTCATGGCAACAAGATCTTTTGGTACCCAAATCGAGTACCCTCTATAAGCATAGCCATTACGAGGACCAACATAGTTAGCATAAACATCACCATAATAATCAACAAATAAAGCATAGTGATTGTTTGGCCCCGTGCGGTCACCACTAGCGGCTTTGCCCTTTGGGGCTTTGCCATCATTAGTGACCTTCTTGTTCTTTTCTTGAGCGGGCTTCTCTTTCTTGTAGTTGTTCTTCTTGTAGGGCTTGGGGACATACCCAAGTCCATACTTTTGATTGTTTGACCTTTGCTTACTCAAGAGGTCATCCAATCCCATCTTACTCTTGGTTGTGGTGAACTTGGCAAGTTCTTTCTTCAACCTAACATTTTCCTCAAGAGTAGTTGCTTGCTCACAAGCCGATTCATTAGGATAATAGTTGAGACCATATTTGGTTACCAAAGATTCAAGATATGTATTGGTCTCAACATGCAAAGATAGTTCCTCTTGTAAACGAACATGTTCCGCAACAAGCTTAGCATGCTCACTAGTAAAGGTGGTGGAGGAACTAGCAACATTTTTATCAACAATAGAATCATTCATTGATTCAAGAGCTTTAGAGTAGGATTCTTGGAGTAGGTCATGGTTCTTTCCAAGTTTCTTGAGCTCATCCTTGACAAGCTTGTTAGCTCTTTCAAGGTGGTCAAGATCCCTAGTGAGAGAAGCATGAGCAACTTCAAGTTCCTCCTTTGAGGCATTAAGCTCTTGGGTCAATGATTGAGCCCTTTCAATAGTTTCAAGATCCTTAACTTTATCTAGTTCATAAGTTTCAATTTGTTGCTTAAGACCTTGAGATATGCACCTTTCGGTTTTTAGCTCTTGTCTTAGGAGATTGAATCTCCTTTCCTTATCATTCAAATGATATTCTAATTCCTCAATGGACTCATCCTTTTCTTTGAGAGAGTCCATCAAGAAATCAAATTTGACAAGAGCTTCACCACGAAGGGTGCATCTAACATTGTAAAGTTCCTTAAGCACAGTTAATTCATCTTGATTTTCAGCTTCATTGTCAAGGACACTAGACAAAGAAGGTGGGGGTTCCATTACCTTGGTTTCTCTTGCCATAAGACAAGAGCCAACGGTTGTAGATGAGGAAGAGTCGTCGGAGTCATCATCTTGTGTGATTCTTGCCATGAAAGAAGAACCAACATCATTCTCCGTGGAGTAATTGATGCGGGGTTGCCTTCGGACACCTCCTCACCAAGACCGACAAGTCCCCCAAGTGGACCAATGACAAGGGCTCGAGTTAAAGCTCTACATGATAAGGTGAATTCGCTCCTCTCTACCTATGCCTTTGACACCCCCTTGGATGGCTTGCTACTTCATGCAAATACACTATGCTCGATCAGGTACATCGGTCAAGACACAAGCCATGGAGTCCAAGCCAATGGAGAGAGAGCTGGAAATGATGAAGATGAAGCTCCAGCGCACAGGCCGGAACTTCCGCCCTCCAGGACCGGAACTTCCGGCCAGATTCCTCCCAGATGCTGCCAAGATGCCGTCCAGCGCCCAGAGAAGGAGCCGGGAACTTCCGCCCCGAGGGACCGGAACTTCCGCCCACCCGGAACTTCCGCCCAAGTTCCGAAAGTCCGTCAAAACGCCCCTGGATGTTACTGCAAGGAAATGGGCTAATTTCGGAACTTTGGCCGGAACTTCCGGCCGGGCGGAACTTCCGCCTTCCAGGACCGGAACTTCCGCCCCGGACCGGAACTTCCGCCCAAGTCGGCCGGAACTTCCGCCACCGCGAACTTTAGCACAGCACTACTTTTCAGCGTGTAACTTACCCATTCGCCCCCCGACTATAAATAGCCTAGTTGGCTCAGATCTGAGATTAGACTTGTTTAGAACTCAAACCTAACTTTGAGCTTAGTCTCCCTTGGGTATCATCCCTCTGTAATCAAGGCACTCTTGTTGTTGATTTGTGAATTGCTAAGTGAGATTCTAGTGCAAGGCACTCTCTCTCCCTTATCAATCCCCTTCTCTCCAACACCAATCTCTCTCCGGGAATTCTGCCGCGTGCCTCTTCCTTGGAGATTCTATTGGCGTGATCTACCGAGTCACGGGGGTAAGTATCGGGTGTATCGGGTTGGTGTGCGTGCGTGAGTACCGTGTTCCTCGTGTTCTTCGTGTTCCTCACGTTCTCCCACCTTTTCCCCTTGGTCTTTGGGTTGAATCGCGAGATCGGGCCACATCCTCGATCTTAGATCGCATCATATGGTATCAGCAGCCTTTGGTTACCGCGATTTTGACCCTCCACCCACCCGATTTTGTTTCTAGAAAATTTTCCAAAAAATAGCCCAAATTGCCTTTGGACCGATCTGTGATTTGGTTGAGTTTTGAGTGGTTTTGATCCAATAGAAACTTGTCTTTGGTGTTGATCTACAAGTTCCCCACCTTCCCACAGCTTCTAGTGCCAAATTTTCCACGAATTCGAAGATTTTCGGCCCGGATTTCCGCCCAAATCGAAGAACAGCTCGCAGATCTGATTGCGACCGGAAGTTCCGGCCGGCAGGACCGGAAGTTCCGCCCCCGGACCGGAAGTTCCGCCCCTCAGGACCGGAACTTCCGCCTGGCCGAATTTTTCACAGCTAACTTCGTTTTTCGTTTTGGCACTAACCCCTTGTGTTTGGACTTCGTAGTGTGTGCCATTTCAGATAACTTCCGCAACATCAACTACGACGACGGCACCCCGAGTAACTCACACGTTCGTTGGGAACCCCAAGAGGAAGGTATGATGCGCACAGTAGCAAGTTTTCCCTCAGAAAGAAACCAAGGTTTAATCGAACCAGGAGGAGCCAAGAAGCACGTTGAAGGTTGATGGTCGCGAAATGTGATGCGGCGCAACACCGGGATTCCGGCGCCAACGCGGAACCTGCACAACACAACCAAGTACTTTGTCCCAACGAAACAGTGAGGTTGTCAATCTCACCGGCTTGCTGTAACAAAGGATTAAACGTATCGAGTGGAAGATGTTTGCAAAGAAAACAGTAAAACACAATTGCAGTAGATTGTATGCTATGTAAAGAATAGGACCGGGGTCCAGTTCACTAGAGGTGTCTCTCCCATAAGATAAAAGCATGTTGGGTGAACAAATTACAGTCGGGCAATTGACAAATAGAGAAAGGCATAACAATGCATATACATGACATGGTAAATATAGTGAGATTTAATCCGGGCATTACGACAAAGTACATAGACCGCCATCCAACTGCATCTATGCCTAAAAAGTCCACCTTCAGGTTATCATCCGAACCCCTCCAGTATTAAGTTGCAAAGCAACACAATTGCATTAAGTATGGTGCGTAATGTAATCAACAACTACATCCTTAGACATAGCATCAATGTTTTATCCCTAGTGGCAACAGCACATCACAACCTTAGAACCTACTGTCACGATCCCAGATTCAATGAAGGCATGAACCCACTATCGAGCATAAATACCCCCTCTTGGAGTTAAGAGCAAAAACTTGGCCAGAGCCTCTACTAATAACGGAGAGCATGCAAGATCATAAACAACACATAAACAATAGATTGATAATCACCATAATCATAGTACTCTCTATCCATCGGATCCCGACAAACACAACATATAGTATTACGATAGATGATCTTGATCATGTTAGGCAGCTCACAAGATCCAACAATGAAGCACAACAAGGAGAAGACGACCATCTAGCTACTGCTATGGACCCATGGTCCAGGGGTGAACTACTCACTCATCACTCCGGAGGCGACCATGGCGGTGTAGAGTCCTCCGGAGATGAATCCCCTCTCGGCAGGTGCCGGAGGCGATCTCCGAATCCCCCGAGATGGGATTCGGCGGCGGCGTCTCTGTAAGGTTTTCCGTATCGTGGCTCTCATCGGGGGTTTGCGACGGAAGCTTTAAGTAGGCGGAGAGTCGGGGGCCACACGAGGGCCCAGGAGGTAGGTCGGCGCGGCCAGGGCGGGCCGCGCCGGCCACCCTTCGGCCGCCTCGTGGCCCCACTTAGTTAGGTCTTCGGTCTTCTGGAAGCTTCGTGCAAAAATAGGACCCTGGCGAAAGTTTCGTCCAATTCCGAGAATATTTCTTTACTAGGATTTCTGAAACCAAAACAGCAAAAAACAACTGGCTCTTCGGCATCTTGTTAATAGGTTAGTTCCAGAAAATGCATAAATATGACATATAATGTGCATAAAACATGTAGGTATCATCAATAAAGTGGCATGGAACATAAGAAATTATCGATACGTTGGAGACGTATCACACCCGAGGATCCAAGCGGTTCATTTGACACCTTCCACCATAGCAAGTTCAAGTTCGTCGGCCACCGTCATCAAGTGGTATAACTTGCACCTAACTTGTAGCCTTAGCTTCCTTTGCGTACCTTTCCTATCGAGAGTGGCTTTCTAGTGTTGCGAAGCATTGCGCAAGCGTCCCGACCGTGAGGGTGTGCGTGTGTTGAGCAAAGCTACGAAGCAAGCTCGTGTGAAAAGATAGGCAAAAGAAGTGTGACATACTTACATAGATAGTGAGAAAAAGAAAGCTTCTAAGCATATAAAAAAAAGAAAAAGAAAAAGAAAAAGAGTGTGAGTGACACCTATACACAAAAGAGTCCAAAGCTTCTAAGCAAAAGAGAGAAAAGAGAAGAGAGGCGTCTTGCGCAAATCTTGTTGCTTCTCATTTTGCAACCAAGCCACGGTCTCTCTTGCGTTAGCGTGACACCGAGCTAGTAGTCTTCGTTAGGACCATTTTTGTTCGTGCTCATTTTTCCGTCGCGCTAACCCCATTTTGTCCCACGTGTGTGTTCCACATTGTGTATGCCTTTTGTGATCACCGCTTTTGACTTGTGACTTTTGCATCTTACCCACTTTTAACAACATACTCGATTTTGGATTTCGTCTTTTGGCTTTCCACCATCCACACCTAACACCATATTTGCTAGCTTTTGCGTGTGCCTTTGTGTGTGTCCCGATACACTTGGTCTTACTTTGGTCTTGGTTGATTGCCTCAATACTATCTTACCAAGGTAAGAGTGCGAGGTAGTCTCCTTCCACTAACATCCACAACATAGTTCTTGTCTTTCCATCATGGATAGGAACGGAGATGAGCCAAGGGATGGAGAAGTCCTCCGCAACACCGAGAGGTTGGCCACCCAACACAATCTATGGGTGCAACGCCAAGAGTTCAAGGAGCAACTTACCTTGTTCGAGACTCGCATCGACGAACAATATGAAGAGGTGGCTCACAACTTCGCTCAAGTGAACCAAGATATGAATCTTCTTCGTGAAGCTACGGACAACTTGCATGGCCAAGTGACGGCCAATGATGCAAACATGGAGAGGCGCATGGATAGCCTCGAGCGCGCCATCACCAACTTGGGACGCCGACATCGACATCGCTCTACTTCCTCATCGTCATCGACCTCCTCACATGATGACTACTCCCATGATCACCATTCGTCCTCAAGCTCCGACTCAAGGCATGGAGATCATCACCGCTCTCGTCGACCGCACGCTCGTCATGATGATTCTCGCTCCAACTCAAGGCGCGGAGAGTTCCATCGCCATGCTCGTCCTCATGAACGTCCGCAACAAGAACAAGCTCTTCACCAAGATCGTCATCAAGCGGCTCGCCATGCCCACCATGGGCATGACGACCAACCCCAAGACAACGTCCTCCACAACATGGACCCGACACCTCATCGTCAAGCCCATGTGGATGCTCAAGACCAAGGTCATCAAGATCCACCAAGGCGTGATCTCCGGAATCATCCTCGCCATGACCAAAGGGGCCGAGGACAACCTCAACATGATCAAGATGAGAGAGCCAACATTGGACAACGTCAACAACCTCGTCAAGATCCGCAACAACATCCTCAACATGAGCCAAGTGAAGCTAGTGTTCACCTACAACGCCAACCCAATGCTATGGTTGGTCGTGGAAGACCTCCTCTACCACCTCAAGTCGCAAGAGATGAAGGCATCCGTCCTCGCCGAAGGAACATGGAAGATGAAGAGAATATGTATGGAAAGCTCAAGTTCAACATGCCCAAGTTCAAGGGTGAAGACGATGCCGAGGCCTACCTCTCATGGGCACTCAAGGTTGACAAGATCTTCCGCATCCATAACTACTCCGGTGCCAAGAAAGTAGCCATGGCCTCCCTCGAGTTTGAAGATTATGCCAACACTTGGTGGGAACAAGTTGTCACTCTTAGGGAAGAAAAGGGTGATCCTCCAATTGATACTTGGGAAGACATGAAGGAGGAAATGCAAGCTCGCTTTGTCCCTACACACTACAAGACCGATCTCTTCAACAAGCTACAAAAGTTGAAGCAAGGCACCAAGACCGTTGAGGAATTCTTCAAGGAGATGGAGTTAACCATGATGCGAGCAAACATCCAAGAGTCCGAGAACCAAACCATCGCTAGGTTCTTCAATGGCCTCAACTACCCCATCAAGAGGATTGTGGAGTTCCAACAATACTCCAACATGGTTGAGTTGGTTCACCAAGCTTCTAAGGCCGAGCGTCAAGTGAATGAGGACATCAAGTACTCGAAGTCCAAGCAATACTTCGCCTCCAAGTTTGCCACATCAACTCCTACAACAAGTGTCAAGCCAACCGCATCCTCTACACCTTCCAAGCAACCTTCCATACAAAGTCGCATGAAGCAAACGGTATCCTCCACCGCCTCCTCTAAGGCCTCTACGGGACCCTCCAATGTCACTTGCTTCAAGTGTGGCACCCAAGGCCACAAATCCTTTGAGTGCAAGAACACCAAGGTCATGATCACTATGGAGAATGGTGACATAGAGACTCTAAGTGAAGGTGAATATGAAGCCCTAGTGCAAGCCGCCGTTGCTAATGAGGAAGACTATGATGAAGAAAGTGGAGAAGACCCTCTCTTATGCACACATGATCCAAGCCCTTCTCTTGTGGTCACTCGAGTGCTCACCACTCAACCCCAAGCTATGGAAGACCAAAGATGCAACATCTTCCAAACACGTGCCGGCATTGGTGGCAAGTCAATCAAGGTCATCATCGACGGTGGGAGTTGCCACAACTTGGCAAGCACCAAGCTATGTGAGAAGCTCAACCTCACGCTTCGCAAGCATCCTCATCCGTACCATGTTCAATGGTTGAGTGACAAGGGCAATGTCAAGATTCAACACACCGTCACCGTCAACTTCAAGATAGGACCCTATGAAGACACCGTCGAGTGTGACGTGGTGCCTATGACCGTGTGCCACATGTTGCTTGGCCGCCCATGGCAATTTGACAAGAAGGCCATACATGATGGTTTCTCCAATGCATACACCTTCAAGGTCAAGGACAAGAAGTTCGAGCTTCGCCCAATGACTCCTAGCCAAATCATCGCCGACAATGCGAAGGCTTTAGCGAGGGCACAACACCACATCCACCATAGTGAGTTGAGAGGAGAGGGAGCTACCCACCAAAAAGAGAGTGAGCGCCACCACCCACATATGAGTGAGAGAAAGAGTGTCCTCCTAGCCACCAAAAGCGAGTGGAGAGAAGTGAAAGACAACCCATCCACCACCATACACTACGTGCTCATTTGCAAGGGCCTCTCGTCGGAGACTAACGACTTAACCAACATTCCTTCGTCTTTGTTGTCTCTTTTGAAGGAGTTCCAAGACGTCTTCCCCGACGAGCTCCCTCATGGACTACCACCGCTTCGGGGCATCGAGCATCGCATCGACCTCATACCCGGCGCTCCCCTACCAAACCGCGCCGCTTACCGCACCAACCCCGAGGATACCAAGGAGATCCAACGCCAAATTCAAGACCTCCTCGCTAAAGGGTATGTCCGAGAAAGCCTTAGCCCTTGTGCCGTTCCCGTCATTCTTGTGCCTAAACCGGATGAGACGCAACGGATGTGTATGGATTGCCGCCCTATCAATGCCATTACCGTCCGTTATCGACATCCCATTCCGCGTTTAGATGACATGCTTGATGAATTGAGTGGTGCCACCATTTTCTCTAAGATTGATTTGCGTAGTGGCTACCACCAAATTCGCATGGCAATTGGTGATGAATGGAAGACGGCATTCAAGACCAAGCTTGGTCTCTATGAATGGCTCGTCATGCCGTTTGGTCTTTCCAATGCTCCTTCCACTTTCATGCGTCTTATGAATCACATTTTGCGACCTCTCATTGGCAAGAGCGTGGTTGTTTACTTTGATGATATCCTCATCTATAGCAAAAATCTCGAGGACCATGTTCAACATGTGAGAGAAGTCTTATGCATCTTGCGCCACGAGAAGCTCTTTGCCAACCTACCAAAATGCCATTTCGCTCAAAACAAATTGGTTTTTCTTGGTTTTGTGGTTTCCGCCAACGGGATTGAAGTTGATTCTTCCAAAGTTGAGGCCATCCACAATTGGCCCACTCCCACAAATGTTGGTCAAGTTCGAAGCTTCCATGGACTTGCCGGATTTTACCGCCGCTTTGTGAAAGATTTCAGCACCATTGCTTGCCCTTTAAATGAGCTTACAAAAAAGAATGTTCCGTTTGTTTGGGGCAAAGCACAACAAAAAGCTTTTGATGAATTGAAAAAGAGACTCACCGAGGCACCACTACTTGCTCTTCCCGATTTTGCCAAAACATTTGAGATAGAATGCGACGCAAGTGGCCTTGGAATCGGTGGTGTTCTCATGCAAAATGGAAAACCCGTGGCATACTATAGCGAGAAGTTGGACGGCGCACGCCTCAACTATCCTATATATGACAAGGAGCTTTATGCTTTGGTTCGTGTTCTTGAAGTTTGGCAACATTACCTTTGGCCAAAAGAGTTTGTCATCCATTCGGATCATGAGTCCTTAAAGTATTTGAAAAGTCAACACAATTTGAACAAGAGACATGCCAAGTGGGTTGAGTTCATAGAGTCCTTCCCTTATGTTATCAAATACAAAAAGGGCAAGGAAAACGTGGTTGCGGATGCACTTTCCCGCAAGAATACTCTTCTACTCACCCGCTTGGAGTTTCACATTTTGGGTCTTGAGGAGATCAAAGAACTTTACCCTTCCGACTCTTTCTTTGGACCAATCTTTGCCAAGTGTTCCGTTGACCGCGGCTTTGATGATTTCTATTTGCATGATGGCTACTTGTTTAAAGCTAACAAGATTTGCATTCCCGAGTCTTCTCTTCGTAAGTTGCTTTTGCAAGAGTCACATGGAGGTGGTCTCATGGGTCACTTTGGACGAGAGAAGACATATGCCATGCTCTCAACCCACTACTATTGGCCAAGAATGTACCGCGACGTGGAACGCCTTTGCCGCCGGTGTACAACATGCTTACAAGCTAAGTCTACTTCCAATCCCTATGGTCTTTACATGCCTTTACCCATTCCATATGCACCTTGGTCGGACATAAGCATGGACTTTGTACTTGGCTTGCCACGCACCAAACATGGTCATGACTCAATATTTGTGGTAGTGGATAGGTTCTCTAAAATGGCTCATTTCATACCATGTCATAAGAGCGATGATGCTTCACACATTGCTTCATTGTTTTTCAGGGAAGTGGTTCGCCTACATGGAATACCGGCAAGCATTGTGTCGGATCGAGACGTCAAGTTCATGAGTTACCTATGGAAGTCACTCATGGCGAAGTTTGGAGTGAAGCTCTTGTTCTCATCGTCCTCGCACCCTCAAACCGATGGACAAACCGAAGTGGTCAATCGAAGCCTCTCCACACTCCTCCGCACACTTGTGAAGACAAATTTGAAGTCATGGGAAGATTGCCTACCCCATGCGGAGTTCGCCTACAATCGAGCCAAGCACTCCACAACCTCAAGGAGTCCCTTCATGATCGTCTATGGATTCGAACCTCCAACGGCACTCGACATCCTCCCACTACCTCTTCATGAAAGGACGAACATGGACTTCGATGAGCGCACCACCGCCATGAAGAAACTACATGAAGAGACAAGAGCAACCATACAAGAGCATGTACTTCGCCAAGCTAACCGCCTCAACGCCAAGAAAAAGGAACGCGTGTTTGAAGAAGGAGACCTCGTGTGGATCCACCTAAGGAAAGAAAGGTTCCCGCAAGAACGCAACTCCAAGCTCAAGCCAAGAGGAGATGGACCCTTCAAGGTCCTCAAGCGCATCAACAACAACGCCTACGTCATCGACATACCAACATCAAAGTACTTGGTGAGCAACACTTTCAACATCTCGGATCTCTCACCATATCATGGAGATGAGGAGGAACAAGAGTCGAGGACGACTCTCTCCCAAGGGGGGGAGATGATGCGGGGTGGCCTTCGGACACCTCCTCACCAAGACCGACAAGTCCCCCAAGTGGACCAATGACAAGGGCTCGAGTTAAAGCTCTACATGATAAGGTGAATTCGCTCCTCTCTACCTATGCCTTTGACACCCCCTTGGATGGCTTGCTACTTCATGCAAATACACTATGCTCGATCAGGTACATCGGTCAAGACACAAGCCATGGAGTCCAAGCCAATGGAGAGAGAGCTGGAAATGATGAAGATGAAGCTCCAGCGCACAGGCCGGAACTTCCGCCCTCCAGGACCGGAACTTCCGGCCAGATTCCTCCCAGATGCTGCCAAGATGCCGTCCAGCGCCCAGAGAGGAGCCGCCGGAACTTCCGCCCCGAGGGACCGGAACTTCCGCCCACCCGGAACTTCCGCCCAAGTTCCGCCCAAGTTCCGAAAGTCCGTCAAAACGCCCCTGGATGTTACTGCAAGGAAATGGGCTAATTTCGGAACTTGACCGGAACTTGCCCGGCCGGAACTTCCGCCTTCCAGGACCGGAACTTCTGACCGGAACTTCCGCCCAAGTCCGGAACTTCCGCCACCGCGAACTTCAGCACAGCACTACTTTTCAGCGTGTAACTTACCCATTCGCCCCCCGACTATAAATAGCCTAGTTGGCTCAGATCTGAGATTAGACTTGTTTAGAACTCAAACCTAACTTTGAGCTTAGTCTCCCTTGGGTATCATCCCTCTGTAATCAAGGCACTCTTGTTGTTGATTTGTGAATTGCTAAGTGAGATTCTAGTGCAAGGCACTCTCTCTCCCTTATCAATCCCCTTCTCTCCAACACCAATCTCTCTCCGGGAATTCTGCCGCGTGCCTCTTCCTTGGAGATTCTATTGGCGTGATCTACCGAGTCACGGGGGTAAGTATCGGGTGTATCGGGTTGGTGTGCGTGCGTGAGTACCGTGTTCCTCGTGTTCTTCGTGTTCCTCACGTTCTCCCACCTTTTCCCCTTGGTCTTTGGGTTGAATCGCGAGATCGGGCCACATCCTCGATCTTAGATCGCATCAATCCTTGGAGTAGTCATATGTGAAGAGTGACCCGGGCTTAGAGAAAGCCAAACCGGCCACTCCGGCCTCCTTCTCCTCATCTTCCTCTTCTTCATCGGACAAGTACTCGGCCCCAACAAAGGCTCTTCCCTTGTTCCTCTTGTATCGGTCATTGATTGGGTTTGGCTTCAATCTTGGCTTGACCCCTTTGATGAACTTTGGCTTGTCTACCCTTTTCTCATAAGGGCACTCATTTGCAAAGTGGCTCTCTTCATCACAATTGTAGCAAGTTCTCTTCTTCTTCTTGTCATTGAGGAGCATTGGCAACTTTCCCTTGTACTTCTTGGCAAAGAAGGCAAAGTCGGTAGCGATGTCACTAGTTGAGGTCATCTCCTCATCTTCCTCAATTTCATATTCTTCTTCTCCTCCATGGTCAGCTCTAGCCTTGAGGGCAAGGTTGTGTGACGCTTCATGGTTGTGTGAGGCTTCATCAACACGGTTCATTGCCATGAGCATTTTTCCTGCCTTGGCCATGTTTTCATTGGCGGCCACATAGGAGACTAGATCATCGGAGTTCAGATCGGCACTCTTGGTCATGATTTGCAAGTTGAGTGCAAGGTTGGTATCTTCTTGCTTGACAGCAATCATTGCAATGACCTTGGACTTTATGAATCCTTCATTCATCTCAAAGCCGTCGTCATACTTCTCAGCACCAAGTCCCTTGATCCTTACTCTAAGAGCACCAAGCCTTGCATAGGCATCGGCTATGGATTCTCCTTCTCGAATCATGAACCGGTGAGCTTCTTGCTTTGCGGTCTCATAAAGAGATGATTGGATCAAATCGGTTCCCTCTTGGAGTACTACGATTCGATCCCACAACTCTTTAGCGGAGCCGATGTCATTGACTTGATCAAGGAGCTTGCGATTGATGCCACTTCTAATCTTGTCACGTGCGGAGGCATTGAGTTGACGGTTGTAGAACTCGGTGGAGGTCAACCGAACGGGATCTTGTGGCTCCCGGTATCCATGAAGAATGATCTCCCATAGCTCCACACTGCAGCTGCGAATATGAGATTCCATAGAAGATTTCCAATGTGGAAAGTGAGTTCCATCAAAATGGGGAACGGTCCCACTATGGTTTATATGAGGCATGGGTGAAGTGTTTCTAGGATAGTCATGGTTAACTTCATGGAAGGATTCCTTAGAGGCCGAAACCCCACTAGGAGCTCCTCCAGTAGTTAGGTTCTTAAGCATGACAGACATTTCTGCCATTTGGCTTTGTAGTTCATCCTCCTTTTTCTTCTTCTCGGCCTCATATGCCAAGAATCTAGATTTCATTTCTTTAACCGAAAGGTTAGAGTCATCATCTAGACCCTCGAATAGTTTTTCCATCTCACTCTTAAGGCGGTGAAGCCCTTAAAAAGAGTCCAGGCTCTGATACCAATTGAAAGTATAGAGATGGTAAACCTAGAGGGGGGGTGAATAGGTTTCTACAGATTTTAATTCTTTCTTTGCAATATTAGGCTTTGCGGAATATAAAGGTGAGCCTAATGCAAACTAGGTGAAGCAACCTATATGAGGATACAACTAACTCGAGCACGAAGGCTCTCACAGGCAGTTAAATCACAAGTAAGGAGTTCGGTTAGAGATAACCGATAGCACGCGGAGACGAGGATGTATTCCCGTGTTCCCTTGCTTTGCAACAAGGTACGTCACGTTTGGAGGAGTGGAGGTCCCACGAAGGATTCCCCGCGCCACGAAGGCTCACCCTATTCTCCGGAGCCTATCCCACGAAGGAATAGCTCTCTCACTTGTGGTAGACTTTGAGGTAGCCTCCAAACCTTCACAATCTTGCCCGGAGCAGATCCACAGCCCGGATGCTTCCGGACTCCTCTTGCCCACCTAGGGTTTCCAAGGAACCCTAGGAAGCAAGCTTCTTGATGAATACAAGGGGGAATAAGATTTGGCTTGGTAGAACGGTAGATCGGGTCCTCCTCTATCGTTTCCCCGGAGGGATTTGAGTTTGGGTGGAGGAGGAGGGAGATCTGAGGCTTTTGGTGTTTCTAACAATGGAGTATGAGAGAAGGAGCTCAAGAACAGCTTGTAGTGTAGTGCCTAACCCTTCCAAGGTAGAAGAAGGGGTATTTATAGTGTTCTTCAAAATCTTGCCACTTGCCAGCATTTTTCCTCGACAAACCCGGTTGACCGGGCCACAGACCGGACAGCCCGGTCGTGAGGCCGGTCAGACCGGATCAGTGACCGGGGTCCTTTGCGTCGTCCTGGCGCTTCTTCGGTTGGTGGCCGGTTGCTGCCCGGTTGCCGCCCGGTCGACCGGACGGAGCGCCGGACACGCCGGTCAGGAGCCCGGTTGACCGGCCGCAAACCGGATCTGCTGGCTCCTCCTTTGGGGCCCGGTTGACCGGCCAGCACGCCGGACTGGCCGGTTGCTGGTCCGGTTGGACCGGGCTGGTGACCGGATTTCTCCTGTAACCCCTTTTTGATTGTTGTTGAAATGGGGGGTCTCCTTTAGCCTTCTTGTTCCCTTGATACACCATTATACCTCTTTGGCTAATACCTGTGAATTATCTTGTAGACATGTATTAGTCCAAATACTCTAGCACGGTGTCATAGTTACCAAAATAATGGATAAGGGTAAAATACCCTTACAAGGAGGAACCAAGCATCGCACGAGGAGGAGATGAGCAGCTGGACAAGAAGTTGGACGTGAAGCTGGACATGGAGCTGGACGTGAAGACATCTCATGGACGCGCGAGAGAGGAGCGGGAGGCATGCGCGAGAGGAGGACGTCTTCAGGCCGGCGCGCGGTCGACCGGTCGTGGCACCGGCCACCTGTCTCAGCCCCGGCCGGATCCCATGCCGGATCGGCCGGTCAAACCGGACCGCATTTGTGCCAACCAGGCAAACATCCAAGGAGCCTGGACGCTAGTCCGGCTTTCCACCCCGTCCGGCCCGTCCAAACCGGACCACCGATCCCAGCCCGGTCAACCGGATTCCACCGGACGTGTGACCGTCTCGACCGATCTATTCTCGGGTCGGTTATTCTTGTATCTTTTCGACCAGAGGTCGTCCCGAACGCCTATAAGTCCCGGACGCCCCCAAAGTAGATTTAGACCACTTTTAAGATAAACCCTAGTTCTTAGTTGTTTGCTCTGCAAAACTATTGAATCCCTACACCATATTGCTTGATTTGGTGTAGATCTGAAAGTCTTGTGTGATCTGTCGTTCCATTGGGAATTGGTAGATTGCAACTTACCGCTTCGTGGTCGGCGGCTACGTGCGCAAGTGTGTGGAGTTGCGAATATCTTGCAGGGTTGAGAGCTGTTGCATTGGCGACAGGGACCAATCGAGAGATCTCGTTGCGTCATACAAGTTATCATCCACTACATCGTTGTGTTCATCCGCTGTGTTCATCCCGTGATCATCATCACCACCGTTGCTTACTGAGAAGATCGGGCCACCCCTTATCATCTTGGTATCAGATTTCAGTGTTTCCTCGGTAAGCCATCCACAATCCACCCCATAGTTGAGTTGTGAGTGTTTCCTATCCAGAAAAAGCCAAAAAAAAATTAGGGTTAGGGTTTGCCCTAGCCATAGATTGCACTAATTTCAAGTTTTAGTTGCCTTTCGTAGTTGTTTTTGCGTATCTTTATCTTTCATCTAGTAGAATTGTTAGGGTTTGTGTTTCTATTTCATCTAGTTAATCATCTAGAGTCAGTTTTTGTTTACTCCGAGTCCACATAGCATACAGTGTGTTTGTCCAAACCATAGCCACAGCCTTTCGATATACGTGACTAGGAACTTTCCCAGAAGAGACTAGTTTTACCGCTCGACAGGCTGCTCATTAGGGTTTTGGTGCTTTGCATTATCTGTTGGCCGTGTTATCAAGGAGTTGAGTCATAAAATCAAAAAAAAATCGAAAAGAAGCAAAAAGAGCTACATGGCTGCGTTACAAAAAGAAAAATACAAAAAGAAAAGTGAAGTGTTAGTAGAATCAAGTGAAGGCCTAAGTTTTCTTTAACTGCACCCGTAGTTGAGCAATCTTGTGCCTGTTTCGTTGAGCTTTGCTAGCGTCTCTCGAGTGCATTGCAACCTTTCATCCATATAGTTGCATTGCCACATTTATCGCCTTGTGTGAGTATCTTTGGTTGTCTACGGTCAGCGCTAGAGCTTGTTATTGGTGCAAATAGGTAGCCTACCTACAGCCCCACATATATCCTGCTTTGTCGTGTGATTGTTCTTATACCCTTGATATTCGCTTCGCTACATCCGTGCACTAGTTGTTACTACAAGTGGTAAGCAACACTAATTTACTTTGGAACGGTAAGATTTCCTTTTCTTATCAGTTTTGAGTGAGTTGTGAGAGTACCACCACATATATTTTTGATTTAGTGCACTAACCTACTAACCATGTCTTCTAGTGATGCTAAACTTGTTAACCAGAAAGACAAGGATGCTGCAGATCTGATAACATGGAGGGATTATGAGGCTCTTCGTAATGAGATGCGACGTGAATTCCGCATTGAGGATGATGAGCTTAGAGGACAGGTCCAAGATATCAACCAAAAGCTGGATGCTACTAATGAGACCGTTACGGCAATGGCTGATCAAATGATGGATATTCAGCGCACTCTTCGAACTTTGACAATGTCTGTTGAGAATCTTACAAATCAACAGCAACAACAAGCTGAAGACGTTGATGACGCACCTGGTCGTGGTGACCGTCCTCGTGGTTGGGCTCCACTTGGCCGCAATGCTCGTGGACATGATGAGGAAGATGGATTGGGTAAGCCCAAGTTTTCTATACCCAAGTTTGAAGGAGGAGCTGACGTTGAAGAATACCTCACTTGGGAGCTCAAGATTGAGAAGTTATGGAGCTTACATCCAAACTACACTGAAGATAGGAAGATCAAGCTTGCTTCTTCCGAATTTGATGGTTATGCATTGCGTTGGTGGGATGCACTTGTTCGTAATCGACAAGCAGATGGTGAGCCACCTATTATCACATGGCGTGCTATGAAGGAGGCGATGAATTCTCGCTTTGTGCCCACTAATTATTTGCGTACAATATATGATAAGTTGACCCTATTAAGGCAAGGTGTGAAGACTGTGGATGAATACTACATGGAGATGGAGATGCTTATGCAGCGTGGCCGTGTCCGTGAGTCTCTAGAGATGACAATGCAGCGTTTTCTCAATGGATTGAAGTATGATATCAAAGGCATTGTTCGTCATTACAGCTACACCAATATGAATCAATTGTTACATCATGCAAGAGAAGCTGAATCACAGTTGGCTGAAGAAGCAAAGGTTAAGGGACGTGCTACGGGAGCTGGGCGCTTCACGCCTCGCGCGCCCCCACCGCCGGCGGCCTTCGACGCGCTCTGCACCTTACTCTACTCCGCCTAGCAAGCCGGTCTCCAATGTGTCTAACGCAAAGAAGTCCGAATCTGCAAGTACGAGTGGTTCTAGCATGTCAGCGCGCATCCGTGATATGGTTTGTCATACATGTGGTGGCAAGGGTCACTTCAAGAGAGATTGTCCAAACCGCAAAGTCATGATTATCAATGAGGACAATGAGTATGAGACTGGAGATGATGTTGATCCAAATGCTCCAGACGATGATGACTATGACACTGATGGTGAAGATGCATATCCTTCTGATGCTCGCACTATTGTTGTGTCGCAGCGTGCTCTTAATGTGTTGCCAAGTGCATCTACTCAGCGCTGCAATTTGTTTCAAACCAAGGCTTTAGTTGGTCCTGACAAGGCTTGCAAGGTCATTATTGATGGCGGGAGTTGCCGCAATTTAGCAAGCAAAGAGTTGTGTACCAAGCTGAAGTTGAAGTATCTACCGCACCCGCATCCATACTATATTCAGTGGTTGAGCGACAATGGTGAGATGAAGGTAAACCACATGGTGCGTGTTGAGTTTGCGATTGGACCGTATAAGGATTGCATTGATTTTGATGTGGTTCCTATGATGGTGTGTCACCTACTATTGGGTCGGCCTTGGCTCTATGACCGTTCTGTGCAACACAATGGCCGTGCCAATACATATCACTTGGAGTTCAAGGGCAAGAAAATTAACTTACAGCCTATGTCACCACAACAGATTGTCAATGAGTCTCGTCAGAAGATTGAAGTCAACTTGGAGGATGCACCTCTAGATAGGCGAGAGAATTGTAATGTCGTGAGTGATATAACGAAAAGTGAGAGAGTGAATTCCTTAGTGCTTTTAGCCACCAAAGAAGACATGAGAGAATTTAGTGAGGATCCTACAGCCATGCCTCTTGTGCTTATGTACAGGGGTACGGTTTTGGTTTCTAACGACATGACCCCTCTTCCTCTTGGTGTTTCTAATGTTTTGCAGGAATTCAGTGACGTGTTTCCGGAGGAGGTACCCGCAGGATTACCACCATTGCGTGGTATTGAGCATCAAATTGACTTGATTCCCGGAGCATCGTTTCCCAATAGGGCGCCATATAGAACAAATCCCGAAGAGACGAAGGAGATACATAAGCAAGTACAAGCGCTACTCGACAAAGGTTATATCCGCATAAGCCTTAGCCCTTGTGCTATTCATGTTATTCTAGTTCCTAAGAAAGATGGTACATGGCGTATGTGCGTAGATTGTAGAGCGATAAACAACATTACTATTCGATATCGCCATCCTATTCCCCGTTTAGAGGATATGCTAGATGAATTGAGTGGTGCTGCTGTTTTCTCTAAAATTGATTTGCGTAGTGGTTATCATCAAATTAGGATGAAAGAAGGGGATGAATGGAAAACAGCCTTTAAAACAAAATTTTGTGTATATGAGTGGTTAGTAATGCTTTTTGGTCTAACTAATGCACCTAGCACCTTCATGAGACAGATGAACCATGTTTTGCGTGATTTTATTGGCAAGTTTGTGGTTGTGTACTTTGATGACATATTAATCTACAGCCGCAATGAATCTGATCATACTATACATATTAGACATGTTTTGCAAGTGTTGCGTGATAATCAACTCTATGGTAATCTTGAGAAGTGCACATTTTGCAAAGATAAGGTCATATTTTTGGGTTATGTTGTCTCTAAGCATGGAGTAGAAGTAGATGTGTCTAAAATTGAAGCTATTCAAAATTGGCCTACTCCCATGAATGTGAGTCAAGTACGAAGTTTTCATGGTCTAGCTGGGTTTTATAGAAGATTTGTGCCCAACTTTAGTACTATTGCTGCACCTTTGAATGATTTAACTAAAAAGGGTGTTGTTTTTGAGTGGGGCGCAGCCCAAGATCATGCTTTTGATGAACTGAAACGATTGTTAACTTCTGCACCGTTGCTTGCACTTCCTGATTTCAATAAGCAATTTGAGATTGAATGTGATGCTAATGGTATTGGAATTGGTGGTGTGTTGATGCAAGAGGGTCGCCCAATTGCATATTTTTCTGAGAAACTTTCTGGTGCTAAGTTGAACTATCCTATATATGATAAAGAATTGTATGCTTTAATTAGAGTTCTTGAGGTTTGGCAACATTACTTGTGGCCAAAAGAATTTATCATACATTCTGATCATGAAGCTTTGAAATATCTGAAAGCCCAATCTACTTTGCATAAGCGTCTAGCTAAGTGGGTTGAGTTCATTGAGTCTTTTCCATACATTATTAAGCATAAGAAGGGAAAAGATAATATTGTTGTTGATGCTCTATCTAGGAAGAATATGCTATTAACTCAACTTGATGTTAAAATTCCTGGATTAGAGATACTATGTGATTTGTATGCCACTGATCATGATTTTGCTGAACCATATCGCTTGTGTGCTATTGGTAAAGCATGGGAAAAATATCACATACATGATGGGTTCTTGTTTAGGGCTAACAAACTATGTGTTCCAGAATCGTCTGTGCGTTTGCTCTTATTGTAGGAATCACATGCTGGAGGTTTGATGGGTCACTTTGGGCGTGAGAAGACGCTACTCATGCTAGCTGACCACTTTTATTGGCCAAAGATGAGGCGGGATGTGGACATGTATGTGAAGAGATGCATTACTTGCAACAAGTTCAAGTCCAAGCTGAAGCCTCACGGTTTGTATACTCCGTTACCGGCACCTACTACACCTTGTGAGGATATTAGTATGGATTTTGTGTTGGGTTTGCCGCGTACTAAAAGAGGCCATGATTATATATTTGTGGTAGTGGATAGATTCTCTAAGATGTCACACTTTATTGCCTGCCACAAGAGCGACGATGCGTCTGATGACCCACAAGTATAGGGGATCGCAACAGTCTTCGAGGGAAGTGTTACCCAATTTATTGATTCGACACAAGGGGAGACAAAGAATACTTGTAAGCCTTAACAGCGGAGTTGTCAATTCAGCTGCACCTGGAAACAGACTTGCTCGCAAGAGTTTATCAGAGTAACAGTTTTATGGCAGTGGAAATAGTGAAATAACAGGAAATAAAGACAGCAGTAGTGATTATAGTAAACAGCAGGATTAAAATACTGTAGGCACGGGACGGGCGTTGCATGGATGAGAGAAACTCATGTAACAATCAAAGCATGGGCATTTGCAGATAATAATAAAACGGTATCCAAGTACTAATCAATCAATAGGCATGTGTTCCATATTTAGTCGTACGTGCTCGCAATGAGAAACTTGCACAACATCTTCTGTCCTACCAGCCGGTGGCAGCCGGGCCTCTAGGGAAACTACTGGATATTAAGGTACTCCTTTTAATAGAGTACAGCAAAGCATTAACACTCCGTGAACACATGTGATCCTCACATCACTACCATCCCCTCCGGTTGTCCCGATTCTTGTCACTTCGGGGCCATTGGTTCCGGACAACGACATGTGTATACAACTTGCAGGTAAGATCATAAACAACGAATATCTTCATGAATCAATAACATGTTCAGATCTGAGATCATGGCACTCGGGCCCTAGTGACAAGCATTAAGCATAACAAGTTGCAACAATATCATAAAAGTGACATCTACGGATACTAGGCACTATGCCCTAACAATCTTATGACTATTACATGACCAATCTCATCCAATCCCTACCATCCCCTTCAGCCTACAGCGGGGGAATTACTCACACATGGATGGGGGAAACATTGCTGGTTGATGGAGAGGCGTTGGCGGTGATGGCGGTGAAGATCTCCTCCAATTCCCCATCCCGGCGGAGTGCCGAACGGAGACTTCGCTCCCGCGACGGAGTTTCGCGATGTGGCGGCTCTCTGGAGAGTTTCGCGACTTCGACTTCTCCCGTGCGTTTTCAGGTCGAAACCAATAAGTAGTCCGAAGGGGCGTCGGAGGCCGGCCGAGGGGGCCACACCACATGGCCGCGCGGCCGGGCCGCGCCGCCATGTGGTGTGGGGCCGGGCCTCCACCTCCTTTGCCCTTCTGGCTCCGTCAATATTTTGGTAAAATAGGGCCTTCTGCAAGAATTCCGAGGATTTTCCCGAAAGTTGGATTTCTGCACAAAAACGAGACACCAGAGCAGTTCTGCTGAAAACAGCGTTAGTCCGTGTTAGTTGTATCCAAAATACACAAATTAGAGGCAAAAAAATAGCAAAAGTGTTCGAGAAAGTAGATACGTTTTGGACGTATCAACTCCCCCAAGCTTAGCTTATTGCTTGTCCTCAAGCAATTCAGTTAACAACTGAGCGATAAAAGAACTTTCACGAACACATTTGCTCATATGATGTATATATTCTCATGCTATGGCTAATACTTAAGCAGTTCATAATGAGATACATGCAAATAAGATCATCCAACAGCTATGTCAATCATGGAGAGGTACCAACAATTAATAATAAGCACCATGAATCATGTATATAAGCAGGATTGCAATGTTCATAAGAGAATATGATAAAGTGGTATCTCGCTTGCCCGTATTTGATCGGCAAAACATAAATGCCGAGGCACCTCTGGAGTTCATAGAAAGACTAGAAGTAGTGATTGTCAAAGATAAAAGCATCAAAGTTATACCACGATCAATCATATTTTGAGACAAGCATATTATACTAAGAATGACAGTTGTGCTCTCAAGAAAGTGCTCAAAGAAAGGATGGAGACACAACATAAAAGTAAAAGATTGACCCTTCGCAGAGGGAAGCAGGGATTAACATGCGCTAGAGCTTTTCATTTGTAAAGCAGGAGTAAAATTATTTTGAGAGGTGTTTGTTGTTGTCAACGAATGGTAATGGGTACACTAACTACCTCATCAACCGGACTCACAAGAGCGGCTCCCATTTTATTTATTTTTGGTTGGCACTCCTTCCAACCTTTCTTTCACAAACCATGGCTAACCGAATCCTCGGGTGCCTGCCAACAATCACATACCATGAAGGAGTGCCTTTTTATTTAAGTTTTATTATGATGATGACACTCCCCCCAACCTTTGCTTACACAAGCCATGGCTAACCGAATCCTTCGGGTGCCGTCCAACAATCACAAGCCATGGAGGAGTGTCTATTTGAATTAATTAATTTGGGACTGGGAATCCCGTTGCCAGCTCTTTTTGCAAAATTATTGGATAAGCGGATGTGCCACTAGTCCATATGAGAGTCCGTCAAAAGTAAATGACAAGGTTGAAAGCTAAACACCACATACTTCCTCATGAGCTATGAAACATTAACACAAATTGAGAAGCATTTTGAAGGTTTTAAAGGTAGCGCATGAGAATTTACTTGGAATGGTTTGAAATGCCATGCATAGGTATTTATGGTGGACACTTTTGGAACAACTTGGTTTTCAGGTGTTTGGAAGCACGAGCGGCGTCACCGCTCAGTACAAGTGAAGGCTAGCAAAAGACTAGGGAGCGACAAATCAAGAGAGCAGTAACTGTCATAATCATGCTTGCGGCAAAATAAATTAACGGAGGCATAAAAGTGATACAAGAACTCTGAAGCAATATAAATCATCGAGGCTTAATTGACTTTTTGTTCAGTCATATGCATGCGTGAGCATGTGCCAAGTCGATATAAATGAATTATTCAGAGGAGGATACCACAATGTCATACTTACTTATGAATAAAACAATGCAAGCAAACATCCATGACATGCTACTCATATTAATAAACTGGAGCTAAACATGAGAGATCATGAACTACTAGACTTTCTCAAATAACATATACCTCACATGAACCAACTAAGCATGATCATATGGATGAGTATATGTACAAAAATGAAAGCAAATAGAGTTCATACCAGCCTCTCACCACAATCAGATTGTCGTAGATCGTCATTATTGCCTTTTCACTTGTGTAGCTTGGATAATATGAAATGAAAACCACGCTCCAGCCACCGAAGACCATTGAACTCATGATGAACTTTACAAACCAAAGAAGAACAGCAAATATTTTTGGTGTTTTCGAATTAGAAACAAGAACGAAAGAAAACAAGCAAACAAAGCAAAATCTTTTTGGGTTTTCTTATAGCAAACTAACGATAGCAAATAAAGTAAACTAAGAGCAAGGAACCAAATAAACAAATGGTGAAGAGAAACAACAGAAATATTTTTGGTCTTTTTGTGTTTTAGGAGAGAAACAAAGCGAAAACAAAAGAACTAACAGAAACACAGAAAAGCAGGATGACAGAAATCTGCCAAATCCTGACAGCAGTACAGAAATCGAAATTAACAAAAATCTTCCATTGCTCAGACCAAAAAGTGTTCAACTAATGAAAGTTAGATAACAACCTGGGGAACATGCTCAAAAATTGGCAACTCAAAATAACGTTCTGGCTGTGCGTACGAATTTTTTTGGTAACAGCACAGAATCTGTTTTTGGACAGCACTTCCCCAAATATCATCTCCCTCTCATTAGAAAACCACTCTAGAGACTAAACAAGTATGTACAAGTATCCAGCAACCATAATATGCAAAGAATGAGTGATTCCGGTATACCTCCCCCCAAGCTTAGGCTTTTGGCCTAAGTGGAGTTCATTCCCAACGAGGGTCGGAGTTCCACGCCGGTGGATCATACATGGAGTGGTAATAGGGCCCCTGTGCAGAAGAATATCGTGGAGGTTCCACATGCCCATGATGTTGATATGAGGAGCTCGCTGCATCGGATGAAGAGTCGGGGTGCTCCTCGGCCTCCTCCACATCTTCCCTTGCACGACGGCTTTCCCTTTCTATGTATGCGTTTAGCTCATTTTCTGTGATCGACCACCCGTCCCTGGCATCAAGGTTAAACAAAGCAGGTGCAGGCAAGCGTACTAGTTTTTCAATTTTCTTAGTTATACTCCAACTTTTCTTATACAAAGTTATCTTATAATGCAGGTTGTTCAAATTAGATGCATCTGAAATAAACTCATGCCTGATCATGGAGAAAACATCAAGTTTCTCTATAGAAAGCGGAATATCTAAATGGTGAGGACCTACACCATGCATAGCCAATAAGCGAGAGGCAATAAGACCTCCACAAATTCCTCCTTTCTCACGGTTAGTAGCAAGTCTACAAGCTATTAAAGCACCCAAATTATAAGTCCTATCCTGTTGCAAAGCAGCAGCTAAGAAAGCCAAGTCTGGGACAGATAATTTACCTCCAGTCCTTCTCGCAAGAACGCACTTTGTAATGAAATAGGCAAAGTAGCGGATGGCTGGATGTTGAATGCTACTAATCTTACCACCATCATTGGAGAAGCTCCTCCCATTACAAATCCTTGTATAAAGATTTGAGAGCTCCCGCGGTGTTCCCCTGATCTTCTCGCAGGATCCCCACTGCGGCACTCTAATCGCTGTGCAAAAATCACTGAAAGGCAAGTCAATAGTTTTGTTATAAATTTTATACCGGACCATGGGGTCAGTTCGAGACCGGTGAAATTCGAAATCCTGCACAACCGACACCGTTAGTTTAGCATATTGGTGAGGTTCACCAACAGCAAAATTTCCCAATCCTGCATTGGAAATTAGTGTTTGCACATCTTGCAGGATTCCTGCATTCCGCATAAAGTCCGTGCATGGGTAATAAGAGGGGTATACTCCCTCTTCACGATGGACTCTCATAACTTGCTGTACCTCCAACTCTTCTTGGTTCAATTGGGGCACACCTTCTTCCATTTTCTGAAATTTTCAACAATCATTATAAAATTTGATTTCAAGGTATATAATTGAAGGGAACTACTATAGGAACTTGCTAGAGTACTACACATGCATCAAAACTAATTTCTAACACTTAGAACAAGCATGCAAGCTCACTAAACATGTTATCTACAGCAGCAAAATATTCAAGATATACTCAACCAAATGAAATTCTAATTGGACAATCAAAGGAGTCACATACCAAGGAGTAAATGTGCCAAATTTCAGACAGAAATCTGGGCTGAGCAAGGAGATCGAAAAATCGCGAGTTCTTGAGCAGAAACACGAGTGAGAGAAACTTGGTACGAGCTTTTTCGGGAGAGAGAAGATGCTGGGAGGAAGAGATGATGAAGTGGGGCAAGGGGTGGCCCACACCACAAGGTGGCGCGGCCCCCTTGCTGGCCGCGCCGCCTATGGTGTGGCACCCCCTGGTGCCCCACAGGTCATCCTCTGGTGCTCCCAGGTGCCTCGTCGAAAAATAGGACCAACGGTGTAATTTTTGTAATTTTTAGAGAACTTCGAAAAATGCACATTTCTGGGTATTAAATTAATGATTACTGCGCAGGAAAATGATTTCTAAAATCTTAAATGACTAAAGCATATTGCAAAACAAAAGTGCTACAGCAAGTAAAATAGGTGAAGGGAGAAAGAAAGAAAGAAGTGTTGTTTAGCTCTTTTATGCAATAAAATATACTTGTTAACAAGGTTGATCAAGTCTTGCTACCAAATAAATTTTATATGACATAAGAAGAAATAAACCTCAAATCAATCATGTTACCTTATATTGAATTGATATGGATCCAATCACAAGAGTTTGATATTCTTCTTTAGGCTCATATATAGGACAATCAATGGATCCCACTTTGATAGTTCTCACATTAAAAATTGTATTGACTCCACATACTTTATCAATCCTCTTGGGAAAATAGACGGTATGTTCCTTATCATCAACATTGAAAGTAACCATGCCTTTATTGCAATCAATAACAGCCCCTGCAGTATTAAGAAAGGGTCTTCCAAGAATAATGGACATATTATCATCTTCGGCATTTCCAACACAACGAAATCAGTTAATATCAAGCAATGCTGAGTAACTTGAACAGGAACATTTTCACATAAACCAACAGGAATAGCAGTAGATTTATCAGCCATTTGCAAAGATATATCAGTAGGTATCAATTTATCTAAATCAAGTCTCTTATAAAGAGAAAAAGGCATCACACTCACACCTGCTCCCAAATCACATAGAGCAGTTCTAACATAATTATTCTTAATGGAACAAGGAATAGTCGGTATACCTGGGTCTCCAAGCTTCTTTGGAATCTTACCATTGAAGGAGTAATTAGCGAGCATAGTGGAAATTTCCTCATTGGGGATTTTCCTTTTGTTAGTAACAATATCTTTCATATACTTTGAATAAGGAGGCAATTTAATAGCATCAGTCAAAGGGATTTGCAAAAATAAAGGTTTCATCCAATCACAAAATTTATTATAATGTTCCTCCTCCTTTGATTTTAGTTTCTTAGCAGGAAAAGGCATTTGCTTTTGAACCCAAGGTTCTCTTTCATTACCATGTTTCTCAGTAATAAAATCTTCTTTAGTATACTTTTTATTTTTAGCATGCTTTTCAGGTTCTTTTTCAATTTCTTCTTTATCAGGAGTATCATTCTTATCATTATCTTCCTCATGTTCATTACCACTTTCAGTTTCAGCATCAGAAATAGAAATACTATTAGGATCATTAACAGGTTCAGAGGATTCTACAACATTCTTATGTTTCTTTTTCTTTTTCTTAGATGGAGCACTAGTTTTAGTTAGTTGAGAATCTTGTTCAACTCTTTTGGGATGCCCTTCAGGATATAGAGGATCCTGGGTAGAAGCACCACCTCTAGTTGTTACTTCACAAGCATGTTTTTCTTTAGAATTATTTCCCAATAAGTCATTTTGCACTTTAGTAAGTTGATCAATTTGAGTTTGAACCATTTGAAAATGTTTAACAAGTATCTTAACATCATTGGAGGTTCTCTCCACAATACCATGCAATTCACTAATAGCTCGGGAATTTTCCATTAAATGATTCTCTACTCTCATATTAAAGTTTTCTTGCTTAACAATATAATTATCAAATTCATCTAAGCATTGAGCAGGAGATTTTGAATACGGAATATCTTCCCTAGTAAAGTGTTGAAGCGAGTGTACCTCAATCATGGATGAAGGGGGAATTGTCTCACATATATCTTCTATAGGAGGTAAATTCTTCACATCTTCAGGTTTAATACCCTTCTCTTTAAGAGACTTCTTGGCTTCCCTCATATCTTCATCATTTAATTTAATCATACCCCTCTTCTTCACTATCGGTGTCGGGGTTGGTTCAGGTGTAGACCAATCATCATGATTCCGGCCTATTTTAGCCAATAATTCTTCAGCGTCGTCTGGAGTTCTTTTCCTGAAAACACAACCAGCACAACTATCCAGGTATGCCCTAGACTCAATAGTTAGTCCACTATAAAATATATCAAGTAAATCATGCTTTTCCAAATCATGGTCGGCTGAGCTCTAATAAGAGAGCAAAATCTCGCCCAAGCCTCAGGCAATTTCTCTCCATCTTCCTGGTCAAAATTATAAATTCTCTGCAAGGCAGCATGTTGAGCACTAGCAGGAAAGTATTTTCGGAAGAAAACATCAAACAATTCTTTTGGACTTTTAATAGAACCAGGAGGCAAATTATTATACCAAGTTTTAGCATCATCCTTTAATGAGAAAGGAAAAATTTTAGCGACAAAATAAGTACGCATCTTGACATCATCAGAAAACACGCCACTAAGAGTAGATAACTCAGTCAAGTGTTCAACAGCACTTTCTTTTTCAGTACCACAAAAGGGTGTTTTCTCAACAATAGCTATATGAGATAGATCAAGAGAAAAATCATAATCTTTATCCCTAATGTTTATAGGAGATGTGGCAAATTTAGGATCAGGAGATGGTTTATATCTAACAGCATGTTCTGCAAGCAACTTTTTAATTTTTCTTGCATCAGTAGTAGCATTGCATTTTTCAATAAAATCATCATCAAGCTCTACATAATCTTCATCAAGATCATCACTAGAATATTCAACAGACTCAGGTGAATTAACAGGTGTAGCAGCATTTTCATTAGGAGTTTCAGTATTTTCAATTTGTCTAGACTTAGCAATTGTAGCATCTAGAAAAGATCCCAATGAACCACTATCATCAAGCACAGCAGAAACATTATCAATATTATGAGAATTTTCAGATTCAGCAGAAGTACCAGCACGTGAAGCATGTGGCGGTGAAACAAGTTTATCAATAACAGATGGTGAATCAAGAGCAGCAGAGGTACTAGAGTTGTACCTTTGCTTGTAGTGGATGGTAATATGGCGATCTTAGTATCGCGAGGTTTACCCATGATGGAGAATTTGCAGCGAACAATATCAATCCAAGTGAACTTCCAAATAAAGCTATGCTCCCCGGCAACGGCGCCAGAAAATAGTCTTGATGACCCACAAGTATAGGGGATCGCAACAGTCTTCGAGGGAAGTATTACCCAATTTATTGATTCGACACAAGGGGAGACAAAGAATACTTGTAAGCCTTAACAGCGGAGTTGTCAATTCAGCTGCACCTGGAAACAGACTTGCTCGCAAGAGTTTATCAGTAGTAACAGTTTTATGGCAGTGGAAATAGTGAAATAACGGCAGCAGTGAAATAAAGACAGCAGAGTGATTATAGTAAACAACATGATTAAAATACTGCAGGCACAGGGACGGATTTAACGGGCGTTGCATGGATGAGAGAAACTCATGTAACAATCAAAGCATGGGCATTTGCAGATAATAATAAAACGGTATCCAAGTACTAATCAATCAATGGGCATGTGTTCCATATTTAGTCGTACGTGCTCGCAATGAGAAACTTGCACAACATCTTCTCCTACCAGCCGGTGGCAGCCGGGCCTCTAGGAAACTACTGGATATTAAGGTACTCCTTTTAATAGAGTACCGGAGCAAAGCATTAACACTCCGTGAACACATGTGATCCTCACATCACTACCATCCCCTCCGGTTGTCCCGATTCTTGTCACTTCGGGGCCATTGGTTCCGGACAACGACATGTGTATACAACTTGCAGGTAAGATCATAAACAACGAATATCTTCATGAATCAATAACATGTTCAGATCTGAGATCATGGCACTCGGGCCCTAGTGACAAGCATTAAGCATAACAAGTTGCAACAATATCATAAAAGTGACATCTACGGATACTAGGCACTATGCCCTAACAATCTTATGACTATTACATGACCAATCTCATCCAATCCCTACCATCCCCTTCAGCCTACAGCGGGGGAATTACTCACACATGGATGGGGGAAACATTGCTGGTTGATGGAGAGGCGTTGGCGGTGATGGCGGTGAAGATCTCCTCCGATTCCCCGTCCCGGCGGAGTGCCAGAACGGAGACTTCTCCCGCGACGGAGTTTCGCGATGTGGCGGCTCTCTGGAGGGTTTCGCGACTTCGACTTCTCCCCGCGTTTTCAGGTCGAAACCAATAAGTAGTCCGAAGGGGGCGTCGGAGGCCGGCCGAGGGGCCACACCACATGGCCGCGCGCCCCCTGGCCGCGCCGCCATGTGGTGTGGGGCCCTCGGCCTCCACCTCCTTTGCCCTTCTGGTCCGTCAATATTTTGGTAAAATAGGGCCTTCTGCAAGAATTCCGAGGATTTTCCCGAAAGTTGGATTTCTGCACAAAAACGAGACACCAGAGCAGTTCTGCTGAAAACAGCGTTAGTCCGTGTTAGTTGTATCCAAAATACACAAATGAGAGGCAAAACAATAGCAAAAGTGTTCGGGAAAGTAGATACGTTTTGGACGTATCACGCATATTGCTAACCTGTTTTTGAGGGAGATTGTACGTCTACATGGAGTCCCGAAGACTATTGTTTCTGATCGTGACGTGAAGTTTATGAGCTACTTGGAAGACGCTTTGGAGAAAGTGAGACTGCTTTTTAGCACTAATTGTCATCCCCAAACTGATGGTCAAACTGAAGTGGTGAATAGAACATTATCACAACTGTTGAGATCCATGATCAAGAAGAACCTGAAGGAGTGGGAAGAGTGTTTGCCGCATGTGGAGTTTGCTTACAACAGGGCGGTACATTCTACCACGAATTGTGTCCTTTTGAGGTGGTGTGTGGTTTCAAACCCATTACTCCGCTTGATTTGTTGCCTCTACCCATACATGAGAGACTCAATATAGAGGCATCCAAGAGGGCAGATTTTGTGAATGGAGCTGGACGTGAAGCTGGACATGGAGTTGGACGTGAAGACATCCCATGGACGAGCGAGGGAGGAGCGGGAGGCATGCGCGAGAGGAGGACGTCTGCCGCGCCGGGCCGGTCGGACCGGCCGTGCACCGGCCACCTCCCCACCGGCGGCGGATCCGCCCGGATCGGCCCGGTCAAACCGGACCCATTTGTGCCAACCGGGCAAACATCCAGGGAGCCGGACGCTTAGTCCGGTTTCCACCCGCCCTAGGCCCGGTCCAAACCGGACACCCGGTCCCGAGCCCGGTCAACCGAATTCCACCGGGCGTGTCCGAGTCTGTCTCGACCAGATCTATTCTGGGTTGGTTATTCTTGTATCTTTTTGACCTGAGGTCGTCCTGAATGCCTATATAAGTCCCCAGGACGCCCCCAAAGTAGCTTTAGACCACGTTAAAGATAAACCCTAGTTCTTAGTTGTTTGCTCTGCAAAACTATTGAATCCCTACACCATATTGCTTGATTTGGTGTAGATCTGAAAGTCTTGTGTGATCTGTCGTTCCATTGGGAATTGGTTGATTGCAACTTACCGCGTTGTGGTCGGCGGCTACATGCGCAAGTGTGTGGAGTTGCGAATATCTTGCAGGGTTGAGAGCTATTGCATTGGCGACAGGGACCAATTGAGAGATCTCGTTGCGTCATACAAGTTATCATCCACTACATCGTCGTGTTCATCCGCTGTGTTCATCCCGTGATCATCATCACCACCGTTGCTTACTGAGAAGATCGGGCCACCCCTTATCAGATATCGTATCATAGCATGTAAAACTAGAAAATTTAATGACAAATACATCATGTACACACATTTGCATTGAGATTCTACTACAACAACAATATCAAAGCCTTTTTCCCAAGCAAGTTGGGGTCGGCTAGATATGAAACCCAACAGAAAAAAAGACCAAAACAAGGACAAAAAAATGAGTCGCTAAGGTTCTAGCACATGGATCGTTGATCTCCATGCAGTCCTATCAAGAGCCGCGACTTTAGGTACATTCTAATCCATCAGGTCTATTGTTATCGCCTCCGCCCAACGTCGACTTTGGTCTTTCTCTGCCCCTTCTAGTCTTGTCCATGATATTTAGAATTCCAGTGTTAACGGGAGCTTCTGGAGGCCTCCACTAGATATGCCCAAACCACCTTAGTCGGTGTTCGAGTAGCTTCTCGCCGATTGGTGCCACCCCTAGCCTATCACGAATTATCTCGTTCCTAATCTGGTCATTTCATGTATGGCTGCATATCCATCATAGCATGCGTATCTCGACAACACTCATTTATTGGATATGTTGTGTCTTCGGGGGCCAACAGTCTGCCCCATAAAGCATATCACCGGTCTGACTGCCATCCTATAGAACTTACCTTTTACCTTTTGTGGGACCTTTTTGTCACATAGGATACCAGATGCTTGCTGCCACTTCATCCACCCTTCCTTGATCATGTGACAAACATCCTCGTCGATATCACCATTGCTTTGCAACATTGATCCCAAGTAACGAAAGGTGTCCCTCTTTGGCACTATCTTTCCTTGTAAACTAACATCTCATTCTTCGTCACCAACACCACTAAAGTCGCATCACATGTACTCAGTCTTGGTCTCGCTAACTCTAAGCCCTTTGACTCCAAAGTCTGCCTCCACAGTGAAAGGATTGTATGCCGCACCTAGAGGGGGGGGGGGGTGAATAGGTGCTACCAAATTTTTAGTTCTTTTTCAATTAAGGCTTGACAAAAAGGTAAATTCTCTAGATATGCAAGTATGTGAATTTACCTAGATGACAAGATATACAACTAAGCAAGCTATCACTAAGCAAGATATAGCAATGCAATAAAGGATAGAGGTAAGCGAGAGTGGAGCAAGCAGAGACACAAGGGATGATTCCCGTAGTTCCTTTCGTTTGAGGAGAAGTACGTCTATGTTGGAGGGGTGTGGTTGCCACGAATGCCTAACTAATCCCACAAAGGCCTCACCCTATTATCTGGTGAGCAACGCCACGAAGGCCTAGCTCACTTGTCCACAAAGGGATTTACTCGAGGCGGAAACCGGGCCTTTACAATATTCTTGGGACACACATCCACAGCTGAATTGGAGGATGATGGCTCCCAAGTGCGGGAGATCAATTGATTACTTTTCAATAAGAAAGGTTGTCAAACCCACGAGAAGATGAAGGTATTGGTTAGAAGAATCAACATGGAAAGCAATAATAATAAAGTAGCAGTTTTGGTGTTTTGCGATGTATAGTTTGCAATAAAAATAAAGTGCATAAAGTAAATAGCAAATAAGTAAATGCTCTTGATGAGCGAAAAGCCCAATCCTCTATGCAGCAAGAAGACAAGCTCAAGTGTGTGTGTGTTTATATGAGACTAAAGTTCCCGAGGGCGGCATGGATTTACTAGCATCTGAGTTCTACACAACATGGTAAATATTTTGTCAAGCTTTATTCAATTAGGGGCGGAGCCTAAATTAGGTGCAGCCATAGATATGTGCAAACACACCCCTTATGATGGGTCCTAGAGCCATTTTCATGTGCAAGTATAGGAATCATTAAGACATAAATGTCCCACCATAGCAATAAGATCATTGGTCCCCGACATAAACCCCTCTAATGCAACCCATAGTATTGGAAAACGGTTTCTGTCAGTCCGTCCCTTCCAACACTAATGCATTACATTAAAGTGCAACCCTATGAGCCCATATAGGTGAAGTAATATGCAGTCGCCGTTCGCATAAAACCATCATAGAACAACATAAAAGATAGAAACTTGACAAAATACTCATTGCACACCATATAGAATCATAGCCAGATCACCGTATGCCCCCAGGAACATGGGGAACTACTCACAAATGTCAAACATAATATGGACCAGAGGTATAATGATTACAACACAATCTTAATATATAATCTCTCCACCAAATAATGACAAAGTACCAATCACAAACATGCAACAACAATGAATTCAACACAAACTATGAGGGGGATGACGTCGATCTCGTATATGGATATGGTGGTGATGATGGTGCTGATGGAGATGTTGATGGAGATGCCTCCTCCCAAGCCAAGGAGGAGTGGGGATGTCGATGGCGTCGATTTCACCTTCACTGGAGGCACCTAGGATCTACCCTCTCCCGGAGTAGGAGAGGACTTTGCCTCTGCCGCCGCCTCAATATATCTCGGGAAAAATATGGCTTCGATTTTTGGTTGGAACAGAGGCTCTGGTGTAAAGGGGGACCCGAGGAGACGCTCGAGGAGCGAACGGGCCTCGGTGGCGCACCCAACATGTTTCGGCGCGCCACCTGCGGCCGTTCAACCCTCGTGGCTCCCCTCGCATGCTTCTTTCGCTCATGGTCCTTCTCTGGGTGAAAAACTAATCATGTATTTTTGCCTCGATTTTTAGCGATCCAGAAATCTCTGAAACAAATAAAATACGAAAAAAGAGGTTTTCTGCCTCCCAGGAATTAAATACCAATGAAGGGGACTTTATAGGAAAGTCCCGGAAATCGACTAAAACGCATAAATAAAGGTGTATGATGACAAATAACAATGAAAACTAAACATATATGTAGCAATAATGATGATGCAAAATGCACGTATCGAAGGCTCCCAAAGCTGTTACAACATAACAACAACAATAGATCAAATCAAGTAAACAACAACTAGGGTTTCCAAAAGAAACACTAGTAAAGGTGCCCTCAAGTGAATGAGGATGAAATGCAAATCGCTTTGGTGAAGATGTAGATCGGGCTCTTCTCCTTAGATTCTCCAAAGATCGATCAAGAGCTTTGGGTGGTTGAGGGAGGAGATCAAGTGAATGTAGTGGCTCAGCTGGAGGTGATGTTCTTGAGAAAATCGAGCAGCTTGAGCTTGAAGAAAAAGTGGGGTATATATACCCCCTGAAAAAATCAAGCCATTGCTGAAATATGGGCCGGAATATCCGGCCTAAGTAAGGGCCCGAATATCCCCCCCCCCCCGGATTATCCGGCCAACATCAAAATATCCCCGACCGCTTAGTCCTTAGCCGGTTTTTTTTGGGGGGGGGGGGGGGGAGATATTTGCAAATATCCGGCCCCGGAATTTCCGGCCTGGTGCAAAACTGTTTCTTCCCTTCTTCTTCCTTTTCAATATCAATCACAATCTGCACCACTTAAACACATTAAAGTAGCACACATGTTGTCATCAAAGACACAAAACTGTAATGGTGGAGAGATGTTCTTTCACATAGCTCTAGCTTCCTATGCATGCCAACCCTAGTTTCATCTACTAGCACCACATCATCATCAAAGAGCATACACCAAGGAATATCTCCTTGTATATCCTTGGTCATCTCATCCATCACCAAGGAAAACATGTATGGACTCAAGGCTGACCCTTGATGTAGTCCTATCATGATTGGGAAGGTCTTGGTCTCACTATCACCTGCGCGAACACTTGTCACAACACGATCGTAAATATCTCTGATGAGGGTAATGTAGTTTGTTGGAACTTTGTGTTTCTCCAGCGCCCACCACATGACCATCCTTTGTATCTTGTCATACGCCTTCTCCAAGTCGATGAAACCATATGTAGGTCCTTCTTATGCTCCCTATATCTCTCCATTAGTTGGTGAAGTAAGAAAATTGCCTCTATAGCCGATCTCCCGGGCTTAAAACTGAATTGGTTTTTAGTTACATTCGTCACTTTCCTCAAGCGATGCTCGATGATTCTATCCCAAAGTTTCATAGTATGGCTCATAAGCTTAATCCCTCGGTAGTTAGTACAACTTTGAATATATCCTTTATTTTTGAAGATAGGTACTAATATGCTTTTTCTCCACTCTTTGGGCATCTTGTTTAACCAAAAATGTTGTTGAACAACTTAGTTAGCCATACTATTGCCACATCTCCAAGGCTTCTCCACACCTCAATTTGGACATCATTAGGGCCAAGGGAATTTCCTCCTTTCATCCTTTTGAGGGATTCTTTAACCTCAAGCTCTTGGATCCTCCGCACGAAACGCCTATTGGTGTCATCAAAGGAGTCATCCAGCTTGGGCATAGTTCCCTCGTTCCCATCATTGAATAACCCATCAAAGTACTCCCTCCATCTGTTCTTGATCTATTCATATTTCTCTAAAATCCTATTAGCCCCGTCCTTGATGCATTTAACTTGGTTGAGGTCCCTCGTCTTCCTCTCACGAATTTTCTCCATCTTGTAGATATCCTTCTCGCCTTCCTTTGTGCCTAGTCTATCATATAACTCCTCGTAGGCTCGCCCCCTTGCGCCACTCACAACTCTCCTTGAATTCTTCTTGGCCTCTTTGTACTTCACCATGTTGCTTGAGCTTCAATCGTGGTGCCAACTCTTGTAACACTCCTTCTTCTCCTTGATAGCTCTTTGGACATCCTCATTCCACCACCATGTATCATTAGCTTCTAGCTTCTTACCATTGGTCATTAAAAGCACCTCCCTAGCTACCTTCCGAATGCAAGTATCCATCTTCACCCACATGCTATCTGCATCTCCCTCTTTGCCCCATGGTCCTTCCATGATCATCCTCTCCCTAAAGGTCTGTTGTGCTTCCCGTTTGAGCTTCCACCAATTCGTTCTTGTGATTTTCATGCCTTTATCCCGCATCACACGAGCGTGAAAATGAAAATCGGCTACCACAAGGTTATGTTGCATCACAACCCACTCCACAGGGATCACCTTGCAATCCAAACAAGCCCTTCTATCCCTTCTTCTAGTGAGGACAAAGTCAATCTGGCTAGAGTGTTGGGCACTACTAAAGGTCACTAGGTGAGATTGCCTCTTCCTAAATAAGGTGTTAGAGACTAACATGGCATAGGCTACCGCAATGTCTAGGATGTCTTTACCCTCCTGGTTATTGTCGCCATACCCGAAGCCTCTATGCACACCCTCAAACCCTATGTTAGTTGTGACCACATGGCCATTGAGATCTCCTCCAATAAAGAGCTTCTCATTTGTCGGTACACTTCTGAAAACATCCTCCAAGTCCTCCCAAAACTTTCTTTTAGCGCTTATGTCAAACCCAAATTGTGGGGCATAAGCGCTAACAACGTTTAGGACAAGATTCCCAACAACTAGCTTGACTAGGATGATCCTATCCCCCGCTCTCCGAATGTCTACCACTCCCTCCTTAAGGCTCTTATCTATGAGGAAACCTACACCATTCCTAGTATCGGCTGAACCTGAATACCAAAGCTTGAAGCCGGTATTCTCGACTTCCCTCGCCTTTTGACCTACCCATCTAGTCTGCTGGACAAAAAGGATATTTACACGCCTCCTAATTGCAGCATCCACTAACTCCCGTAGCTTCCCGATCAAGGATCCTACATTCCAACTACCCACCCGAAACCTATTTGCCTCGGCTAGCTTCCTTGTCCTTCGCATCCGTCGAGAGAGATGCAAAGACCCTTGCTCACTTAAGACTACATCTGGGCGAAGATGTACCGCGCCACTAAGGTGGTGGCGGCCCAGCCCTTGCTCATTTAACACCACATCCGAGTTCCGATATGGCGTGCCACTAAGGCGGTGGCGTTCTAGCCCTTGCTCATTTAACACCGTTCCCGATTTCCGATATGGCGCATCGCTAAGAGGGTTACGCCCTAATGAAATTTGATTGGGTTTCATATCCATAGGAATGGCTGTTTTTTTTACGTTGGCTCGCCAAGCCTATCACAACCCTCCTCCTTTACCCGGGCATGGGACCGGCTATTCCTAAAAGGCATAGGCGGAGTTTGCATTGAGATTCTACAAAATATTAAATATGTTAGAACTATCATACTACATCATGATACTATGCATTGTAAGGGTGATATCCTACAGTAATATCATATGCATGATACTAGTATATAATACTTCCCATTGTGACTAGTCCTATGACCATTCTTTGAATTGGATTTGGCCAGCAGAAAGAGGGGAATCAAATGTTTAAGAAATTTCCAAAAGTTTTCCCGATTTAAGATACCCTAACCCTTGTTCTTTCCCATATTTGAAAGCCTACAAATTCGCCAAGTACCGAACTATAGAAATGCAATTGAACAAAGGATGAGGTCCGGGATAATCAACTTATGACCGCCGCAACACCTCTCTCTCGAACGATGACCCGCACGGCCTCCATGCCATGCGTGCCGACGTCGTCTGCTTATGGCCGACTCCGTACCGGCGTTGCGGTGGATGAGTTAGACGGTCGGCCGCGCTTATGGAATACGACGAGCCTGGCCTCCGCGTCGCGTGCGCTGGGGCAACCGTGCTCCCTTACGCGGGCTGCCCATGAGTAACGCGGCAAGTGCCATTCGACAGAGGAGCGCATTGTCTATGGCTGAGGCATGCTTCTCCAACGAGCGGGACCGCCGTACCACCATGGTCACGGCCGTCGGCGCCGCCGGTCGGTCGCCTCTCTGCCTTTTCTGCTAGGTGTGATAAAATTTGGGAGGGAGAGAACAAATGAGGTAGGGCTTCGGGTGCCAGGCTTAATTTGTTCTGGCCTCGGTAAATGTGGGCCATCTGATCTGATTAGATAGCTTAGAGCAAACCTGGCCAATGGCCCGATACTGGTCCCGTGCCTAGCACGGCTCTCCATGCACGAGACCCGTTAACTTGCGGGCCATGTCGTGCCGGCCGCCCTCCCCCGTCCCCGTCCCCGGCACGACACAAAACCTAGGTGGATCGGCACGACTGCCCGTTTGCTACGCGGTGTCGAAAGAAGGTTCGTTTTCTGTTTCTATTGTCGATGTAAAAAAGAACAAAACATGTCTAAAAAAAGCCTTATTTTAATCACCAAATTTTATTTGTTTACACTGCCCAAACAACAACTAGATATTTCATGTAAAGACTTTATACGCACGTAACACATGAAGGTGTACACGTGATTTTTTCGTTTAATTTTTTTAACATTTTAAAACATATCAAAGATGTATTTTAAAATAAAGGGAGCATATGCATGCACTCAAGAACGAAAACATCACTTTAAATTGGTCATTTGTTCATCTAAGAAGCAAGGCAACTTTTTTTTGTCCAGAAAAGAAAGAAAGAAAGGAAAAAAAAGGTATTGAGCAAAGTAGCCGCGTAGCAAAATGGAGCCCAGCAAGCAGCCCGGCAGTGGCGGAACCTGCATGGCCAGCCGGTATCGCGGGCCGAAGCCGAAGAACGCGTGGCGCAGCCGTCCATGCCTCTCTCGTTCTAGTTCGCCAGGCCCAAATCCGAAACGGAGGCCACGACGCTAGGACGGACGGCGCCGACGCCCGCGAAAGGGAGGTGCCGGCCGTTGCGGCGATCGCACAGCACAACGTGCCGCCGCGCTGGCGCTCGGCAAGGGGGGATCATGGCGCGCCGGCCGGCCGAGCGGTGCGGAGCAGCCCGCGGGGGCGTGGCGGTGGCGCACGGCGGTAAGCCTGGCAAGACCCACACTCTGTACTGTACTCCGTAAGAAAATCATTTTCAGTTTCAAGCAGGAACTAATTTTATAGGCCATTGCTAGTTACTTTGAAATGAAAACCACGCCTAGCCAACTACTACATGCGATCTTCAAGTCAGGCTAGCTTGCTAAGGTCTTGTTTCTTTTCAGTGTATTTATGAAAATTCGAGGGGATTATTTGAATTTCGATTTTTTTTTTCAAATAGTGAGTTTACCACTTCGGGTTTAGATGATTATTTTTTTCGAATAGTCAGTTTACCACCCAAGGTCGTCAAGGCCGCGCCACGTGGCCGCGTACGCCGACGGTGCGACGCTCGGCGTAGCTATAACGGCCGTCAGACAGACGGCGCCGGTTAGCGTGCTACGCCAAGAATTAGTACGTCGACGGGTGGGGTCAGCCGTTGGCCCTCTCCGTCTACGCCGACGGGCGACGCTACGCCGAGCGTCACGTGGGCTCTGCCGAGGCCAACCTTCCCCGAGGCGCTACGCCGAGGGCCCCGTCGGCGTAGCGTACGCCGAGGGCGAGGCCGTGCTACACCGAGGGTGGGCGGCCGTCGGCATCTCGCCAGAGTCCTGTAGTGTTTCGTGAATCCCTGCATCTTTGCTTAGACTAAAAGCTCTCCATTATACAAGTATACCAAGCCTCCCCAGCCCTAAACGCTCCAGCCTCCCGTAACCCTCCAGCCTCCCCAGCCCTAAACGCCGCCGCCGCCGGTAGCGCCGTCGGGGCAAAGACCCTCGGGCGTGGCGGCGGCGGGAGCCCTTCCTCGTCGACGCCTGGTGGACGGCGGCCGGATCTCCTTCCTCGACGCATGGCGGGCGCGCGGATGGCTTGGGCGGCGACGGCCTGCGCTGCGCCCCTTCTCCCGGCTCTCCCCTGGTGGATCGGCCGGCGCGGTTGGGATGGGCGGCGGCGGCCGGCGCTGCGGCCTCCCTCCTCCCGTCGGCTCTCCGCAGCACTCCGGCAGGGGCTGGTGGTGGGCGGCGGCCAGGCTCATGGCCTGCGCCACCCCCCCCGCCTCTCGCCGGTGAGTGGAGGCGATCTCGGGCTTCACCCGCGACACGAGGTCGCCCGGGGCAGCAGCCTTGGGTACGACGGTGGAGGTGGCCCTCTTCTTCGCCGGAGAGGGTCGGCCTGCGGTTGGTGGTGGTGGATCTATCGATCTATCACCGTGTTCCGGCGGCGAGATGGAGATGCTTGGAAGCCGGCGACGGAGTCGCCGGTGGATGGAGTGGCCAGCCCGGGATGGTCGCCGACGTGGGGTCCGACCTGAATAAAGGCGGTGGTCCTAGGGTCTCTCTTGCGTGAAGAGGAAGACCTACCGGAGGCCTGGACTCGTGATCTAGCCGGAGTGTTGAGTTCCGGAAGGCTCCGCCGGCGAATGTAACAATGCTTTTTGCCTAGAGTTTGCTGGATTGGTGGTATTCGGTCGTGCGCACTCATGCTTTTATTCCGACCGATTGGTTCTGGAGGGAGCGGCGCGAACCTCTTTTTCTGTGTTGACATCAAGTGACTATGGATCCATGATAAAAGTCGGAAGAAGAGAAGTTCATGAAGGCCGGAGGAGAGGACTAGCTAAGGGAGGTTCAAGTCTCCGCGCTGTTGAGGGACCTGCTTGGTGTTCCGGGCTTCACAGCAGCGGTATGAAAGTGGAGGCGACAACACAGGTGAAGTTCAGAGTCCTACCTTTCAGGGTGAAAACCCAAGGTCTGGCCTTAACGTGTGCCCGGCAATGACCTTGTTGGAGGCATTGTTTTGAGAGCGGGGACTATCTTCAAGGTGAAAACCTAAGATCGTTGATCGGGCGACGATGGTGTTAGCGCACTGTTCCCTTCTTGGACGCGTGCTTTTGAGATCTGTATTTCAGGTGTTGTCTTGGCGGTGGATGTTTTTAGGCCCGAGATACTGTAGCGGGATTTTTGTTTCTTAGTTTTCTTTTTTCTTTTTTTGGCTGTGTGCATCCGTAGTGCCATTAGGGTGGTGCGTTATTGCAGAGGCTGAGTGTAATTGGTATCGTTTTGATATTAATATATTCCCTTTATCGAAAAAAAAATGAAAATGAACAAGATCCTAAATAGTGTAATCTGTATCGATCATGGCGATTGAACATGCATTCATTATCTCAATATCTATCCGGGAAACTAGAAGAACCTGATCCTGATCGAGAAATGAACATGATCCTTGTTCGAGAAAAGAACATGATCCCTTATCGGATGATTTGAATACTAGCGCGCAGCCTGAAGAACATGAACCGAAAGCACGATTCGTCAAGCAACTAATTTGTCGGAGCATGCAGCGGAGCCGGAGCCGGAGCCGCGGAGGATATATCCAAGCCGGAGCTTTCGCCATGTGCATGGGAGATTTGCTGTCACCAACGAGTTGGCTAAGTTTCTCTGGGATAGTGGAGATTCCCACGCTAAGGGCTCCTTTGATTCAAAGGATTTGCATAGGAAGTGTGAAGGATTTAGTTCCTATGAGAAAATTTCCTATACATGTTGTTTGATTCATAGGAACATATCCTATAGGAAAAATTCCTATAGGAATCTTGTAGTGTAATTCCTATAGGAAATAAGCATTAGCTCATAGCTCATGAAAAAATTCCTTTGCTACAATCAAACACACTTCATCTTCCTATAGGATTCAAGTAGACATGCCATTCCAATCCTATACATTTCCTATTCCTATGCTTTTCCTATCCTTTAAATCAAAGGAGCCCTAATGTTCTCGCCGCACGTTCTGCGCAGCAACAACAAGCTGCTACTTGCAACATGGCACTACGTCCGTCGTCGAAGGCAAGTTCTCAACTGGCGATTGCAATATTACAAATCTATTGATACGGTATGCATGATTAGCGAGTCGTTTGTTTGCTGATGTAGGATCTTCTTGCGCCGACTCCATTAGTAGGATCAGCATCGATCGGGTCGATTTTGTTGTCCTTGGGTAGTACTCCCTCCGGATAAAATCACCGATTGATGCATCAAAAGTGAAATTCTCAGTAATACACCCGGCTATCGAGAACGGAATGTCCGGATAAATTTCCGAGAGAGCACCGCTCCCAGCCGAAAAATCCCCGGGGACTTCACATGTGTGTTCGTCAATACTCAATACTGACTGGTTCCTAAGTTCTTCCTTTTCAGGGTAGCGTTCACAAAAAGGTCGCTGGCCATCATTCTCATAGGTGACTACGAAAACCCGTCAGAGTTTACAGTCACAGGCGGTCCGCCCGTCAATGTCGTAAAAAACGAACACGTTCTCACAAACGACTGGCATGTCAAAATAAAGGTTTAAACGTCTTGGTAGAAAGTCATATCTCCCAACCATAAGTCTTCTTGGATCCGAGTATCATTCTCATTCCCTACTGAAAAAGATCATGCAAAATAAAATTTTCCTTAGCTCTCAAGTGAAGAATATTGTTTAGTAGTCACTTGTAACAAATTTTTTTTTAAAGAAATAGTTTTTTACGCGACAACTCTTGCCATACTTCCTCCTCATTCAATAGATTAGACATCTATTTACAGAGTAGGCAGATTTTCTTATATCAAATATCTTTAGCCCCACCCTCCATGATCCTTTGGGCAACAAATAACACTCCACTTAGTTAATCAATATTTTCGTTTGTGCTCGTGACTTTCGAGAAAACGCTGGATCTCTAATGTTCTGATCATTTCCGAACACCCTTGATAGTTTTGATAGAAGACAACATAACATTGGCAAACAAATGAGAAATTCAAATCCCAGGTTTGACGCCTCTGTTTCTTACAAAAGAAGAATATTTTTTCAGTATGAGGCGCCAATCGAGTTGATAGAGGGGCGCATGCGATGACTGCTTCGATCTCAAGACCTGACCCCCCCCCCCCCCCGGCTCATAGGTGTAGGGTGTGCGTTCATAGGAGTGAGTCGGTCCTCCGCCCCTTCCATTCCTTATTTTGAAGCTTGCATTAATGAAAGGGGATGCCTAGGTACCTGAGGGTAAAGATCCAGGTTCACACTCAAATATTTCTTTGTACCAGTCTTCCTCTGCCTTAGCATTCGTGGAGGAAAATATCTCACTATCATGAAAATTAATATTTAAGTATGATAGTTGCTGAAAACTACAGAGGATGAGCTTTATGTTAACCGCTTCTTCTAAGTTGTGCTCCATGAAGACAATTATATATATATCACCCTCATGTTTGGCCCTAGGCCCCTAGCAACTAGGAGGATAGCGAACCAATCCGTAACTACGCTGAATAGAAGCAGTTACATAGGATCACATTGTCTCCGATCCCAACATTTCAAGGTTAGGGAGTAATGACCAATGCAAATTTAGCTTTAGTTCCCACACAATCACCTTGCACCAATTACTTAGTCTATACGCAGCAATGTGAAATTTGCGAATTATTATGCCCCGGGCAGGCTTGAAGCCTCGCAAATTAAGACACCTTAACCGTACCACAATTCACCAGAAATGGCGATTAGGGACATACCTTTGGCGCTACTCAAAACATGCACACTGTGCAGGAACAACACTCAGCCATCATCATCACCATCTTTCCTTGTGTTCAAAACAACAGCAACTACATCCCCTTAAACTATCCAATAGTCCCCAGCTTGTGGTGTCCAGCCATCCATGATGGGCAATTCTCTAATCAAGAAAAGGCTCATGGCCTAGCTACCTATGCTAACCGACCACCCCCAATTATCATCTCATTGTCCCGGTCGTATCATCAAAAGCTCATCATTCTTGGCGCCAACCTCCCATGTGCGATCCTTTCCATGCAAAACATAGTAAAGATTATTTCAGGATAGTTGCAGGTGCACCATTTTGGCTCTAAAGTGCATATGCTCCCTTTATTTAGAATGCATTATCAATTTTTTAATGTCATTAGAATGCAAGAAAATATATTGCATGGACATCTTCATAGTGTAAGTACGCATCTAGTTGTTTCACGAAAACCGACTTTTCATGTGGCATGTGTAATAAAAAAGATAAATTCAGATACTAAAATTAGTGTTTGCACAAGACAACCTTTTATCCTTTTTGCACAGAGCACAGAATTATCATTAATTCACGAAACTTTAGGTGCGCACACAGATTGTGGATATGTACGCGCGGTTATTATTTTTTACATTCTAAAATGTGTTTATTGGACAAAGAAAGAATATGCCCCTCGAATGAAAAGTGATTTTCCGGATAGTTTGCAGAGCACCGACTAGAACTGTAACGTGGGCCCTCCTTTGCTTGCTTGTCGGGTCCCAGTCTGGACTTGGCAAAGATCGCATGCATCCTCCTCGTTGGCCGGCCTATTCTTTGCACAGACGCACGCTTCCAAAGCCTCACTCGCCCTTTTTGCATCTCAATTGTTTTTGGTTTGCAAGCCTGGCTCCTCGTCCTCGTCCTATATATACACAGACATGCCCCGGCACCATGACTACTACTCCTCACTACACACAGCTTTAATCTCGATTGCTACATTATACAGAAAGCTGATTAAGGCCGTCGAGCAAGTAGAAACTAGCTACGCTCTGCGCAGCCATGATCAAGCTGAGGTACTCGAAGAAGCTGTTCAAGAGGAGCTCCTGGTCCAGGGGGGGTGCTTGCGGCGTCCGCCATGGCGATGTGGCAGGTGGCGTCGCCGGCGGCGGGGAGATAGAGTGGGAAGTGAGGCCGGGAGGGATGCTGGTGCAGAAGAGGGACGGGGGACGGGGGGAGGAGGTGATCGTGGTGAGGGTCTCCACTGGATTCTCTTGCCATGATGTGTCCATTGGGGCTACCCGCACGTTTGGTGAGTACAGAATCTGTTTTCTTGGGAGAACCATTTTCCAACATTCCTTTCCATGGCTTTTTTACTTGGGTTCTAAGGTTATGTGGGTGGTTTCCGTAACTGATATGTTGTTCTGATGATCGTTGAACTATCATCGATCTGCTCAGAACTTGATTTTTTCATAGTTTTCTTCCTACGAAACCCATCACCCAAAATGCATACCTTTTCTTTGTAAGCAGGGTGAAGTTCAGGGCTAACACTTCACCCCTTTTCATTAGCTACTTTGCAGTTTATTTTTTTGTTTTAAAACTTGTGTAGAGTAGGAGTATAAGCTTTAGTGGAAGAAAACAAACTCAACGTCTCGCGCAATCTCCGTTTGCTCCTGCATTGCCATCAGCAGTGTTGTTGTTTGGTAGACGATGGTGGACGATGCAGCCATAAACACTTCCGCAGTTTGGTGTGAAGTAAATATCAATACAGTCGCAGCACTCAAGTTTTACTTCCACATTTTCTCTAGATTGAGTAGTATATAACTCTGTAAACTAAAGGATTAGCTGTTCAACTCCCAGATCTGTCGCTCCTCATGCGCTAATGCAAAGTCTTGCATTACTTAAAGCCAAAGTCGACCCTCATGTGACCTTTCCCTGTTTCTGAATCCTATTAAAAAAAACAATACTCTAGTTGACAACCCGGAATGATGCATATGCCTGCTCTCGATAATAAAAGGACATGATACAAGTACCACCGCCCTGCCCGTCCATCTGCTTCAGAAGTCAGAACTACTGATACAGTACACTACTCCGGAACTACGCAATGGTGATTCAGAAAATACTAAAAAAAAAAGGCCATACTCTTGACATGTACAAGCATGCTCTTAAATTCAATGCATGCCATCACATGCTCACCTAGGTAATGCATCTGGCTGATAACGCGCGTAAGAGGCAGACAGAACTGTGTACACATGTTGGAAACTTCCAACTACTTTTTGTTTTCTACTAGCAAGCAAGCAAACAGTGTGCCGTGTACGTGTAGTAACAATTTCGATTTTGTTTTTCAAATTACAGGGGAACTGAAGGTGATTCTGGCCATGGCAACGGGGCTGCAGCCCAGGGAGCAGAGGCTGCTGTTCAGGGGCAAGGAGAGGGAGGACAGTGACCACCTCCACATGGTTGGGGTGGGGGACAAGGACAAGGTCCTCCTGCTCGAGGACCCAGCCCTCAAGGAAATGAAGGTCCGGGCCGCGAGAGGTGTCGTGGCCCGGCCCGTGCAAAGCCCGCGCCAGCCTTTTATTCAGGTGTAGGCAAGGTCCGCCACATGGATCGACGCCCTAACTAGTAGCTCACGAACGGTGTTGCTGTTTGTTTTCATCACCAATTTCCGGAATGTTTTATGTCTGGGATGGTCCGAGTGGGAGCGTGTTTTTGGCTCCTCGCTTTGGTTAATGTTAGTGCCGCTCCATTGTAGGGCAGATTAAGGGGTCCCTTGTGATGAGAGTGAGAGCTTTCCTAATCATGTTAGTTAGTTCGTTGGAAGTGTCAAGCAACCATGGTGGTTGTGATGTGATGTTAAGTCTGATGCTGGGCCTGCTCATGTTATCCCTACTCTCTAGTGATATGGTCCTTTCCGATTTCCTTCCATGGATTATGGATGGGACCAAGTCATAATATGTATGTGACTTGTGTTCTCATGAATAAAAGGAACTAAACCTAAATGTGGGTCTCTAATTTCCATGAAAAAAATATCAGTGTCCTCTTTGTCTGTGATGTCTGATTACGAAAAATTAGGCTCCAAGTTTTTGCCTCCAAAAGACGTCCTAGCTCCAGAATCTTCTTATGATCTAACGACTATAGCTATGCCCACCCTAGCCTCGGTCTCGGACTCTTCATAATGTACATTCTTCAGGAGTTGACCTCGTATTGTTCTCTCTATCTAAATGTTTGTCTCTTTCCCTGGAGAAATATTTGTCTGTTATGTCTGCTTGCAGTAGAACACCATGCATGGTCGTTGTTCAGGTTCAGGAAACGTATAAATAAACTTAATATGTTGATGAAGAGTACATTAGTCCATCCTTTGGAGTTTGGACTGCGATGTAGTGAAATGCAGCCAGGACAATATACATTGATCATTCATATGTTTCCCGCCTTACGTACAACAGCAGGAATAACCTCTCTTCATATGTTTGAATGAATTGTCAAAAGCAATACAGCGACACAAAGAGGTTATTTGGCTTCAAAGCTAATTACATGCGTAATTTGCATTTACTAACGTTTTGAGTTGATCCACAAAGCAGTCCTGGTACCACATGTCTAATCTCCGGGATCACTAGTCTAGATCTTTCCGAGTAGTACTTTGAGATTACAGAGATGTGTACCTTCTCCTTTCCTGGAGGACGATCCTCCCGACGTCCTCATGGTGATGGTGGCGATGGTGGCGTGTGGGCGAGGTGGTGGTGGTGCTTCCCGTCGCTCTGTGCAAGAACCTAGATCGGTAGGTGCTGGTGGGGGAGTGGCACTCCGGTCAACCTCGTAACGTGTGCCACCGCCCCCACCACTGTATATATAGCACAGGCGACAAGGGCCCACCAACCAGATGCGGTTGGGCGCCCCCGATCAGGGCGCGGACGAGGTCAAGGGTCCGAGTTCGAGCCGTTGGGCTCGGACGCGAGGAGATCATCCTAACATTCTCCCCCTTGATCTCAACTTTTCTTTTAACTTTATACTTTCATTTTATTCATTTCATTTTGGATCAGTACATAGGGCATGTTTCATCGTCACAGCTCTATTGCCGATAGAATCAGACAGCCACAATGCACTTCTCTGTTTTGAAACAAATTCTTTTACTTTTGGGCCTCTTATGATCCAGGATAGGTAAGACTTTCCCTTAAACCCATGCCGGCTACGTGCTCCTTGAACACGCTGGGTGGTAAGCCTTTCGTTAGCGGATCCGCAAGCATATCTTTTGTCCTTATATGCTCGAGACTTATAGTTTGATCCTAGACCTTGTGTTTCACAACATAATACTTAACCTCAATTGGTTTCGCAGCTGTACTCGACTTGTTGTTGTGAGCATAAAATACTGCGAGATCATTGTCACAGTACATCTTTAGTGGTTTGTCAATACAATCTACCACTTTCAAGTTGGGTATGAATTTCTTTAACCATAATGCCTGCCCCGTGGCTTCATAACATGCTATAAATTCTGCATACATCGTGGATGATGCAACTATGGTCTGTTTGGAGCTTCTCCACGAAATAGCTCCCCCTGCGAGGGTGAATACATATCCAGATGTGGATTTTCTATCATCTTTATCCCCCGCAAAATCTGCATCTGAATACCCTCTTATTTCTAGGGAATCAGATCTTCTGTATGTTAGCATGTAATTCTTTGTGCCTTTCACATAACACAATGCCTTCTTTACCATTTTCCAGTGTTCAAAACCTGGATTTTCTTGATATCTACCGAGTACTCCGGTGATAAATGCTAAGTCAGGGCGAGTGCACACTTGTGCATACTGTAGGCTTCCAATAGCCGAAGCATATGGAACCGCTTTCATTTGATCGAGCTCGTATTGATTTTGGGGACTTTGATGTTTCCCAAAACTGTCGCCCTTGACTATAGGGGCAGGTGTGGCACTGCACTTATGCATATTATACTTACTTAGAATCTTTTCTAAATAAGCCTTTTGCGATAGTCCTAATACTCCATTGTTTCTATCTCGGTGAATTTCTATGCCCAAAACATATGACGCTTCACCAAGATCTTTCATATCAAAATTTGAGGACAAGAACTTCTTTGTCTCTTGCAGTAGACTAACATCACTGCTGGCAAGCAGAATATCATCCACATACAAGATTAGGAAAATATATTTCCCACTTTTAAAATTTGCATAAACGCAATTGTCCTCAATATTTTCTTTAAATCCAAATCTCTTAATTGTTTCATTAAACTTTAGATACCACTGTCTGGAGGCTTGCTTTAATCCATAAATGGATTTCTTTAGGCGGCATCCCATTTCTTCCTTGCCTTCCATGATAAAACCCTTGGGTTGTTTCATGTAGACATTTTCTTCTAAATCCCCGTTTAGAAATGCCGTCTTTACATCCATTTGATGCAACTTTAAATCAAAATGTGCAACTAGTGCCATGATGATTCTCAAGGAATCCTTACATGAGACCAGAGAAAATGTCTCATTGTAATCTATCTCTTCTCTTTGTGTAAATCCTTTTGCCTCTAGAGGTGGCTGTTGTTGCTCCCTTTCATGCTCAACAAATGGTTCATTCGGCTCCTGACGGACAGGTTCCGAATTTTCACTCATCGTTGTCATGGGTGGAGTTACAACAGGCGCTTGCACCACAATCGCAGGGATCGTCGGTACAGGTGCACATGGTAGCGCAAAAATGGCTCCTGAGTCATCGGATTAGGTGCATGCACCCTCTTCTCCTCAAGATCAATTTTCCGAGCTACCATGCTCCCCCTCATCATTTCGTCCTCTAAGAAGACACCATGTCTCGTTTCCACAAACTTTGTGTATTTCTCTGGACAGTAGAAACGATAACCTTTTGACTTTTCAGGATAGCCAATAAAATGGCAGCTGACTGTTTTGGTATCTAACTTTGCGATGTTTGGATTAAATACTTTGGCCTCAGCAGGGCTCCCCCACACTTTCAGGTGGTTTAGAGAAGGCACTCTCCCTGTCCATAGCTCATACGGCGTTTTGGGCACCGATTTGCTTGGTACTCTGTTTAGAATGTGAATAGCGGTTTTTAACGCCTCAATCCACAATCCCAATGGTAGGGTGGAATAGCTCATCATACTGCGCACCATATCCATAAGGGTACGGTTGCGCCTTTCAGCTACCCCATTCTGCTGAGGTTCGCCCGGCATCGAGTACTGGGCGACTATTCCAGTCTCCTGTAGAAACCTTGCAAAAGGTCCAGGGACTTGGCCATATGGAGTATGTCGACCGTAGTACTCCCCTCCACGATCAGACCTGACTATCTTTATTCTTTAATCATGCTGATTTTCAACTTCAGCTTTGAATATTTTGAATTTATCCAACGCTTATGTTCTTTCTTTTATTGGATAAATATAACCATATCGGGAGTAATCATTCGTGAATGTTATGAACGAATCATAGCCATCCACACTTTTCACAGGAAATGATCCACATATCTCGGTGTGAATTATTTCTAGTGTTGCTGTGCATCGATTTGCACCCTTTTTAATTTGCTTTACAAATTTTCCTTTAATGCAATCGATGCACTGTTCTATGTCTGAGAATTCTAATGGAGGAAGAATATCATTTTTAACGAGTCTTTCTATTCTCCCCCTCGAAATATGGCCTAAGCAACAATGCCATATTTCGACGATTCATCAGTTCTTTTCTTTTCTTTTGTTCTTTGTCCAACACAGACAACACTTTTTCACTCACATTACACACAGACAACACCCACATAAGTATTATTACACCATATGGCACACTTGCCATGTCCTTCCTGTCCATGTGTACTTTTCTGTCACCAGTTGCTACAGCAGCTGGGTCGCACATATCTTTGAAGAACCAGTGAACTGGCTCTTTATTCTTTAAAGATACTTCCCTACGGAAGCACACTCTGCAATTGAGCCCACAATAGCGATCTCAATTGTATTCTTTATAAATGGCACTTAGCCACCTTTTATTCTGCCATGCAGCATCATCATCCTTGTCATTTCTGACTGGATCTTTTGGTCTGACCGGCTGTGGGAACCCAGTCCACCTCAGCACAAATCGACCTTCTTTTCTCCATTCAGTGTAGTTGTCACCTTTGAGGGTTGGAACATCCTTGATGCATCTCATCAAGTAGTACCCTCCTTTAAACCATAATGAAATGAGATCATAACAACAATTGCATGCAATAATCCAACGTTGGTCAAAATTAGAACATACAACTGTTTATGCAAATAAAACTATATCACCGTTGGGCAGAAATAGAGATAAATGCACATGTCATTGCAACAAAACATGATCATGCCATCAATAACGTTGGTCATAAAATGACATCAACAATCACTTTTAAACAACCTTTTAAATTTTAATCATCACTTTTGCATTTTCCCAAATTGAAAATGCATCTTAACTATTTGCAGCGGAAACTTTGAAGTCAAACTTTAAACTTTAAACTTTTCAGAAGCATCTCTGTTACTTTTTAATTTCCTAAAACAAATATCTCGTTGGTTCAATTTGCTCAGGGAAAAAAAACTTGACAAAAAATGCTTCTTTTACTATTGCAGCGGAAACTTTTACTATTAACTTTTGAACTTTCCAGAAGTATTTCTATTACTTTTGCATTTTCTAGACAAATTTTCGTTGGACAAATTTGAATAGAAAAAACTGTGCGAAATTTGCTCAAAAATCAGCAAAAACTGTGCTCGTAAAAGAAAATAACAGAAAACTGTTCCGCGCGCGGTCCGCGGCCCACGCGGCCACCACGCGCTGCGCGGCGCCCACGCTGCCCGGACGCGGCAGCCCGTACGCGGCCCAGCCCGCGGGCCGATACGGCCTGCAGCGGCCCGCACGCGCCCGCCACGGCGCCCACGCGCACATGCGCCCACGCTGCCCGCAACGGTGCCCACGCTGCACGCCGTCGCGGATCGAATCCGACGGCGCCCTTCAATTTCGGGCGGTATAAAATGTGGCCAAACGGCGCCCCCCCCCCCCCCCCAGAAAACCCTAACCCTAGCACTTTTCCCCCTTGGCCACCTTCTCTCCCCGCCGCTTCTCCTCTCCGGCAGACGGCGCCCGCTTACGCCCAGCTCGTTGCGGCGGGTGGCGGCGGCAGGCGGCCCCATTTTCTTTCTTTTCCTCCCGCACCCGAGGTCCTCGACGGCGAGCAGCGCGGGCCCCAAACTCGGGAACGAGCTCCTCCTCCTTCTTTTTCTTTCTTTGTACTCAGCCTTCCACCACACGGCGGCCATGGCACGGCGGAGTTGAGGACGGCGGCGCCCCTTGGCCTCTTGCCGGCGCGTGCGTGCACCCGAGGTGACGACCGCCGGCAGCGGCCGTTGCTGATGCGTAGATGTACACGTCCGTTGGGAACCCCAAGAGGAAGGTATGATGCGCACATGGCAAGTTTTCCCTCAGAAAGAAACCAAGGTTTAATCGAACCAGGGAGCCAAGAAGCACGTTGAAGGTTGATGGTGGCGAAATGTGATGCGGCGCAACAACAGGATTCCGGCGCCAACGTGGAACCTGCACAACACAACCAAAGTACTTTGCCCCAACGAAACAGTGAGGTTGTCAATCTCACCGGCTTGCTGTAACAAAGGATTAACCGTATTGTGTGGAAGATGATTGTTTGCAAGAAAACAAGAAACAAGTATTGCAGTAGATTGTATGCAATGTAAAGAATAGGACCGGGGTCCACAGTTCACTAGAGGTGTCTCTCCCATAAGATAAAAGCATGTTGGGTGAACAAATTACAGTCGGACAATTGACAAATAGAGAAGGGCATAACAATGCATGTACATGATATGATAAATATAGTGAGATTTAATCCGGGCATTACGACAAAGTACATAGACCGCCATCCAACTGCATCTATGCCTAAAAAGTCCACCTTCAAAGTTATCATCCGAACCCCTTTCAGTATTAAGTTGCAAAGCAACATACAATTGCATTAAGTATGGTGCGTAATGTAATCGACAACTACATCCTTAGACATAGAATCAATGTTTTATCCCTAGTGGCAACAGCACATCACAACCTTAGAACTTTCTGTCACTGTCCCAGGTGTCAATGAAGGCATGAACCCACTATCGAGCATAAATACTCCCTCTGGAGTTAAGAGCAAAAACTTGGCCAGCCCTCTACTAATAACGGAGAGCATGCAAGATCATAAACAACACATAAACAATAGATTGATAATCACCATAACATAGTATTCTCTATCCATCGGATCCCGACAAACACAACATATAGTATTACAGATAGATGATCTTGATCATGTTAGGCAGCTCACAAGATCCAACAATGAAGCACATAAGGAGAAGACGACCATCTAGCTACTGCTATGGACCCATAGTCCAGTGAACTACTCACTCATCACTCCGGAGGCGACCATGGCGTGTAGAGTCCTCCGGGAGATGAATCCCCTCTCCGGCAGGGGTGCCGGAGGCGATCTCCTGAATCCCCGAGATGGGATTGGCGGCGGCGGCGTCTCTGGAAGGTTTTCCGTATCGTGGCTCTGGGGTGGGGTTTTCGCGACGGAGGCTTTAAGTAGGCGGAAGGGCGGGTCGGAGGGCTGACGAGGGGCCCACACCATAGGCGGCGCGGGCCCCCCCGGCCGCGCGGCCCTATGGTGGCGGCGCCTCGTCGCCCCCACTTCGTATCCCTTCGGTCTTCCGGAAGCTTCGTGCAAAAATAGGACCCTGGGCGTTGATTTCATCCAATTCCGAGAATATTTCCTTACTAGGATTTCTGAAACCAAAAACAGCAAAAAACGCAATTGGCTCTTCGGCATCTTGTTAATAGGTTAGTTCCAGAAAATGCGTAAATACGACATATAATGTGCATAAAACATGTAGGTATCATCAATAAAGTAGCATGGAACATAAGAAATTATCGATACGTTGGAGACGTATCAGCATCCCCAAGCTTAGTTCTGCTCCCCGAGCAGGTAAAACGATAACAAAGATAATTTCTGAAGTGACATGCCATCATAATCTTGATCATACTATTTGTAAACATATGTAATGAATGCAGCGATCAAAACAATGGTAATGACATGAGTAAACAAGTGAATCATAAAGCAAAGACTTTTCATGAATAGTACTTCAAGACAAGCATCAATAAGTCTTGCATAAGAGTTAACTCATAAAGCAATAAATCAAAGTAAAGGTATTGAAGCAACACAAAGGAAGATTAAGTTTCAGCGGTTGCTTTCAACTTATAACATGTATATCTCATGGATATTGTCAACATAAAGTAATATAACAAGTGCAATATGCAAGTATGTAGGAATCAATGCACAGTTCACACAAGTGTTTGCTTCTTAAGGTGGAGGGAGATAGGTAAACTGACTCAACAATAAAAGTAAAAGAAAGGTCCTTCAAAGAGGAAAGCATCGATTGCTGTATTTGTGCTAGAGCTTTTATTTTGAAAACATGAAACAATTTTGTCAACGGTAGTAATAAAGCATATGAGTTATGTAAATTATATCTTACAAGTCGCAAGCCTCATGCATAGTATACTAATAGTGCCCGCACCTTGTCCTACTTAGCTTGGACTACCGGATCTTTGCAATGCTATGTTTCAACCAAGTGTCACAAAGGGGTACCTCCATGCCGCCTGTACAAAGGTCTAAGGAGAAAGCTCGCATTTTGGATTTCTCGCTTTTGATTATTCTCAACTTAGACATCCATACCGGGACAACATGGACAACAGATAATGGACTCCTCTTAAATGCATAAGCATGTAGCAATAATTATTATTCTCATATGAGATCGAGGATAAATGTCCAAACTGAAACTTCCACCATGATTCATGGCTTTAGTTAGCGGCCCAATGTTCTTCTCTAACAATATGCATGCTCCAATCATTAAGGTGGTAGATCCTTCAGACAAGACGGACATGCATAGCAACTCACATGATATTCAACAAAGAGTAGTTGATGGCGTCCCCGAAGCATGGTTATCGCACAACAAGCAACTTAATAAGAGATAAAGTGCATAAGTACATATTCAATACTACGATAGTTTTTAAGGCTATTTTGTCCCATGATCTATATATTGCAAAGGTGAATGATGGAATTTTAAAGGTAGCACTCAAGCAATTTACTTTGGAATGGCGGAGAAATACCATGTAGTAGGTAGGTATGGTGGACACAAATGGCATAGTGGTTGGCTCAAGGATTTTGGATGCATGAGAAGTATTCCCTCTCGATACAAGGTTTAGGCTAGCAAGGTCATTTGAAGCAAACTCAAGGATGAAACGGTGCAGCAAAACTCACATAAAAGACATATTGTAAACATTATAATACTCTACACCGTCTTCCTTGTTGTTCAAAACTCAATACTAGATATTATCTAGACCTTAGAGAGACCAAATATGCAAATCAAATTTTAGCAAGCTCTATGTATTTCTTCATTAATGGGTGTAAAGTATATGATGCAAGAGCTTAAACATGAGCACAACAATTGCCAAGTATCACATTATCCAAGACATTTTAGAATTACTACATGTAGCATTTTCCAATTCCAACCATATAACAATTTAACGAAGAAGAAACTTCGCCTTGAACATTATGAGTAAAGCCTAAGGACATATTTGTCCATATGCAACAGCGGAGCGTGTCTCTCTCCCACAAAGTGAATGCTAGGATACATTTTATTCAAACAAAAACAAAAACAAAAACAAACCGACGCTCCAAGTAAAGAACACAAGATGTGACTGAATAAAAATATAGTTTCAGGGGAGGAACCTGATGATGTTGTCGATGAAGAAGGGGATGCCTTGGGCATCCCCAAGCTTAGACGCTTGAGTCTTCTTAAAATATGCAGGGGTGAACCACGGGGCATCCCCAAGCTTAGAGCTTTCACTCCTCTTGATCATAGTATATCATACTCCTCTCTTGACCCTTGAAAACTTCCTTCACACCAAACTTCAAGCAAACTCATTAGAGGGTTAGTGCACAATTAATAATTCACATATTCAGAGGTGACACAAACATTCTTTTCACTTCTGGACATTACATAAAGCTATTGGACATTAATGGATCAAAGAAATTCATCCAACATAGCAAAAGAGGTAATGCGAAATAAAAGGCAGAATCTGTCAAAAACAGAACAGTTCGTAAAGACGAATTTTAAAGTGGCACCAGACTTGCTCAAATGGAAAAACTCAAAACTAATGAAAGTTGCGTACATATATGAGGATCACGCTCGTAAATCGGCAGATTTTTTCGAATTTTCTACAGAGACTTGTGCCCAGATTCGTGACAGACAGCAATGCTGTTTCTGCGCAGCGATCCCAAATATAACATCAACTTTGATATAGAAACTTTACTTGGCACAAAAACATGATAAGGAGAGGTTGCTACAGTAGTAAACAACTTCCAAGACTCAAATATAAAACAAAGTGCTGTAGTAAAAACATGGGTTGTCTCCCATAAGCGCTTTTCTTTAACGCCTTTCAGCTAGGCGCAGAAAGTGCAAATCAAGTATTATCAAGAGATGAAGCATCAACATTATTACCTTGGGAGCTTTCTCAACCAAGCATAGTATATTGGATACATAAGTTTTAGCGTCTCCCTTTTCATTAGTCTTGGGCTTGCTATTCTCATCGAACAAATTTTCAGGAACAAGCCAAGCATAGTTATTTTCTAGTGCATCATTCATAGCTAGGAGTTTACATGGTATTGGTGCTTTGATCTCCCCACCATCATTAATATTATTAGTGTACCTTATTCTATCCATGTCCATTTTTTCAAGGAGACCAACAAAATTAGTATGAGAACCTAGCATATTAAATTTAGCAAAGACCTTTCTAGCCTCTCTTGCTAGACCACCAAATTCTCTAAGAAGAGTTTCTAAAACAAAATCTTTCTTTTCCCCTTCTTCCATATCGCCAAGTGTAAGAAACATGTGTTGGATTATAGGATTGAGATTAACAAACTTAGTTTCCAACATACGAACTAAAGCAGCAGCAGCAATTTCATAGGTAGGTGCAAGTTCTATCTGTAGGATAACGTAGCATAGAAAACAAAAATTTTCCTACGGCGAACACGCAATCCAAGCCAAGATGCAATCTAGAAGACGGTAGCAACGAGGGGATTATCGAGTCTCACCCTTGAAGAGATTCCAAAGCCTACAAGAGGAGGCTCTTGTTGCTGCGGTAGACGTTCACTTGCCGCTTGCAAAAGCGCGTAGAAGATCTTGATCATGATCGGTTCCGGCGCCACGAACGGGCAGCACCTCCGTACTCGGTCACACGTTCGGTTGTTGATGAAGACGACGTCCACCTCCCCGTCCCAGCGGGCAGCGGAAGTAGTAGCTCCTCTTGAATCCGACAGCACGACGGCGCGGTGTCGGTGGCGGTGGAGAAATCCGGCGGAGCTTCGCTAAGCGTGCGGGATATGGTGGAGGAGCGGGGCGCTAGGGTTTGGGGAGAGGGGGTGGCCGGCCACTATAGGGGGCGGCCAAGCTTGAGGCTTTGGTGTGGCCGGCCCCCTCCCCTTGGCCCTCTATATATAGGTGGAAGCCCCAAGTGTTGGACTACAAGTCTTCGAATAAGACCCGAACCCAAAACCTTCCATATGGTGGGAAACCTTCCCAAGCTAGGATTCCCACTAGAGGTGGGAATTCCACCTTCCATATGGGGGGGTGGCCGGCCCCCTAAGGGGGAGTCCACTTGGGACTCCTCCCCCACTAGGGTTGGCCGGCCATGGAGGTGGAGTCCCATGTGGACTCCACCTTCCTTGGTGGTTTCTTCCGGACTTTTCTAGAACCTTCTAGAACCTTCCATAGAACCTTCCGCATCATTTTATTCACATAAAATGACATCCTATATATGAATCTTATTCTCCGGACCATTCCGGAACTCCTCGTGATGTCCGGGATCACATCCGGGACTCCGAACAAATATTCGAACTCCATTCCATATTCAAGTTCTACCATTACAACATCCAACTTTAAGTGTGTCACCCTACGGTTCGCGAACTATGCGGACATGGTTGAGTACTCACTCCGACCAATAACCAATAGCGGGATCTGGAGATCCATAATGGCTCCCACATATTCAACGATGACTTTAGTGATCGAATGAACCATTCACATACGATACCAATTCCCTTTGTCACACGATATTTTACTTGTCCGAGGTTTGATCATCGGTATCACACTATACCTTGTTCAACCTCGTCTCCTGACAAGTACTCTTTACTCGTACCGTGGTATGTGGTCTCTTATGAACTTATTCATATGCTTGCAAGACATTAGACGACATTCCACCGAGAGGGCCCAGAGTATATCTATCCGTCATCGGGATGGACAAATCCCACTATTGATCCATATGCCTCAACTCATACTTTCCGGATACTTAATCCCACCTTTATAACCACCCATTTACGCAGTGGCGTTTGATGTAATCAAAGTACCTTTCCGGTATAAGTGATTTACATGATCTCATGGTCATAAGGACTAGGTAACTATGTATTGAAAGCTTATAGCAAATAACTTAATGACGTGATCTTATGCTACGCTTAATTGGGTGTGTCCATTACATCATTCATACAATGATATAACCTTGTTATTAATAACATCCAATGTTCATGATTATGAAACTAATCATCTATTAATCAACAAGCTAGTTAAGAGGCTTACTAGGGACTCTTTGTTTGTTTACATATCACACATGTATCAATGTTTCAGTTAATACAATTATAGCATGGTATATAAACTTTTATCATAAACATAAAGATATATAATAACCACTTTTATTATTGCCTCTTGGGCATATCTCCAACAGTCTCCCACTTGCACTAGAGTCAATAATCTAGATTACATTGTAAGGTACCTAACACCCATGGCATTCTGGTGTTGGTCATGCTTTGCCCTAGGGAGAGCTTTAGTCAACGGATCTGCTACATTCAGATCAGTGTGTACTTTGCAAATCTTTACTTCTCCATCTTCGATGTACTCGCGAATCGAGTGGTAACGCAGCTTGATATGCTTCAGCCTCTTGTGTGACCTTGGTTCTTGTGCATTGGCGATGGCACCCATGTTGTCACAGTAGATGACTAGTGGGTCCAATGCACTAGGAACCACACCGAGCTCTACAATGAACCTCTTCATCCATACCGCTTCTGATGAAGCCTCTGAAGCCGCTATGTACTCCGATTCTGTTGAGGATTTCGCCACCGTGCACTGCTTCGAGCTTGCCCAGCTTACTGCAGCACCATTCAATATAAACACGTACCCAGATTGTGACTTAGAGTCATCAGGATCAGTGTTCCAACTTGCATCGGTGTAACTTGTTACAACGAGCTCTTGGTCACCTCCATAACAAAGAAACATATCCTTAGTTCTTTTCAAGTACTTCAGGATATTCTTGACCGCTGTCCAGTGTTCTATTCCTGGATCACTTTGATATCTGCTAGTCAAACTAACAGCATGTGCTATATCCGGTCTTGTACATAGCATGGCATACATGATAGAGCCTACTGCCGAGGCATAGGGGATCTGACTCATCCTTTCTCTTTCTTCTGCCGTAGCCGGTCCTTGAGTCTTACTCAAGACTTTGCCTGGTAACATAGGTAAGAATCCTTTCTTACTTTCGTCCATTCTAAACTTCTTTAGAATCTTGTCCAGGTATGTACTCTGTGATAGCCCTATTAGACGTCTTGATCTATCTCTATAAATCTTGATGCCTAATATGTATGATGCTTCACCAAGGTCTTTCATTGAAAAACTATTATTCAAATAACCCTTTACACTGCTTAATAGTTCTATATCATTCCCAATCAATAATATGTCATCTACATATAATATCAGGAATGCTACAGAGCTCCCACTCACTTTCTTGTAAATACAGGCCTCTCCATGACACTGTATAAACCCGAAGTCTTTGATCACCTTATCAAAACATCGGTTCCAACTTCTCGATGCTTGCTTCAGTCCATAGATTGAACGCTGAAGTTTGCATACTTTGTCAGCATTTTTAGGATCGACAAAACCTTTGGGTTGTACCATATACAACTCTTCCTCAATGTCACCATTAAGGAACGCCGTTTTGACATCCATCTGCCAAATCTCATAATCGAAAAATGCAGCTATTGCTAACAAAATCCTCACAGATTTTAGCTTCGCTACAGGTGAGAAAGTCTCATCGTAGTCAACACCTTGAATTTGTCGGAAACCCTTTGCGACAAGTCGAGCTTTATAGACAGTAATATTACCATCGGCATCTGTTTTTCTCTTGAAGATCCATTTATTCTCGACAGCCTTGCGGCTATCAGGTAATTCTACCAAAGTCCATACTTTGTTATCATACATGGATCCCATTTCGGATTTCATGGCTTCTTGCCATTTGTTGGAATCTGGGCTCATCATCGCTTCTTCATACGTCGCAGGGTCTTCATCATTGTTATCCACAATCATGACATTTAGACAAGGATCATACCAATCTGGAGTGGCACGATCCCTTGTCGATCTGCGAGGTTCAGTAGCTGTCTCATTTGAAGTTTCATGATCATTATCATTAGCTTCCTCTGTTGCCGGTGTAGGTGGTACAGGAACATTTTCCGGTACTGCGCTACTCTGATCAACGAGTAGAGATTCTTCAATCTCATCGAGTTCTACTTTTCTTCCAGTCACTTCTTTAGTGAGAAATTCTTTCTCAAGAAAGGTTCCGTTCTTAGCAACAAAGATCTTGCCTTCGGATCTGTGATAGAAAGTGTACCCTATAGTTTCCTTAGGGTATCCTATGAAGACGCATTTCTCCGCTTTGGGTTCTAGCTTGTCCGGTTGTAACTTTTTTACATAGGCTTCGCAACCCCAAACTTTTAGGAACGACAGCTTAGGTTTCTTATTAAACCATAATTCATACGGCGTCGTTTCAACGGATTTTGATGGTGCTCTATTTAAAGTGAATGCGGCTGTCTCTAATGCATAACTCCAAAATGATAACGGCAAATCAGTAAGAGACATCATAGAACGAACCATATCTAAGAGAGTTCGATTACGACGTTCGGACACACCGTTTCGTTGTGGTGTTCCCGGCGGTGTCAATTGTGAAAGTATTCCGCATTTCTTTAAATGCATGCCAAACTCATAACTCAGATATTCACCTCCGCGATCAGATCGTAGAAATTTAATCTTCTTGTTACGTTGATTTTCTACTTCACTTTGGAATTCCTTAAACTTCTCGAAAGTTTCGGATTTATGTTTCATTAAATAGATATACCCATATCTACTCAAATCATCTGTGAAGGTTAGAACATAACGATAACCACCGCGCGATGCTACACTCATTGGTCCACACACATCTGTATGTATGATTTCCAATAAGTCAGTAGCTCGCTCCATCATACCCGAGAATGGAGTCTTAGTCATTTTTCCCATCAGACATGCTTCGCATCTATCAAGTGACTCAAAGTCAAGTGATTCAAGTAATCCATCGGTATGGAGTTTCTTCATGCGTTTCACTCCAATATGACCAAGACGACAGTGCCACATATAAGTAGAATTATCATTCAATTTAATTCGCTTAGCATCAATGTTATGTATATGCGTATTACTACTATCGAGATCTAACAGAAATAAGCCATTCTTTTGTGGTGCTCGACCATAAAAGATATTATTCATAAAAATAGAACAACCATTATTCTCAGACTTGAATGAATAACCGTCTTGCATTAAACAAGATCCAGATATAATGTTCATGCTCAACGCAGGTACATAATAACAATTATTTAGGCTTAAAACTAATCCCGAAGGTAGATGTAGAGGAAGTGTCCCGACTGCGATCACATTGACCTTGGATCCGTTTCCAACGCGCATCGTCACTTCATCTTTCAGCAGTTGTCGTTTATTCTTTAGTTCCTGTTTCGAGTTACAAATATGAGCAACCGAACCAGTATCAAATACCCAGGTACTAGAACGAGAACTAGTGAGATAAACATCTATAACATGTATATCAGATATACCTTCTTTCTTCTTCTTGACAAGGCCGCTCTTCAGATCTGCCAAATACTTGGAGCAATTACGCTTCCAGTGTCCCTTCTCCTTGCAGTAATAGCACTCAGCATCAGGCTTAGGGCCGTTCTTAGGTTTCATAGGAGGCGTGGCAGCTTTCTTGCCACCCTTCTTGAATTTTCCCTTAGACTTGCCCTGTTTCTTGAAACTGGTGGTCTTGTTGACCATCAACACTTGGTGCTCTTTCTTGATCTCAATCTCAGCAGCTTTTAGCATGCCAAAGAGTTCAGGAAACTCCTTGTTCATGTTCTGCATATTGTAGTTCATCACAAAGTTCTTGTAACTTGGTGGCAGTGATTGAAGGACACGATTAATCCCCAGTCTGTTAGGAATCACTATTCCCAAGTCACTGAGTTTCTTCGCATGCCCGGTCATGACGAGCATGTGCTCACTAATGGAGCTGCCTTCTTCCATCATACAGCTGAAAAAGTGTTTCGATGCTTCATAGCATTCCACGGCCGCATGAGTCTCAAAAATAGTCTTCAACTCTTTTATCAACTCATGAGGATCGTGGTGCTCAAAACGTTTTTGAAGATCTGATTCCAGACTGCATAAGATGGCACACTGAACTTGAGAGTACCGAGTTTTCCGAGTCGCGTAAACATTCTTTACTTCATCGGTTTCAGTTTCTGCAGGAGGGTCACCAGCGGTGCATCAAGCACACAGATTTCCGCCATTGAGGAAAATCCTCACATGACGGAACCAGTCGGTGAAGTTGCTACCGTTGCTCTTAAGCTTTTCTTTCTCTAGGAACTGGTTAAAATTGATTGAGGACGCCATATCTACAACATATTTGCAATAGTTTAGACTAAGTTTATGACAAATTGAGTTCAAATTTTAATTCTACATAATTAAAAATCTAGGTGAACTCCCACTCAAAACAATATCCCTCGCATTGTCTTAGTGATCACACGAACCAAATCCATCACACCTATGCCCGATCATCACGAGACAAGATGTAATTTCAATGGCGAACACTCAAAGTGTTCATCATATCAATCATATGATTCATGCTCTACCTTTCGGTATCACGTGTTCCGAGACCATGTCTTTACATGCTAGGCTCGTCAAGGCCACCTTAGTATCCGCATGTGCAAAACTGTCTTGCACCCGTTATATGTACTTATCGAATCTATCACACCCGATCATCACGAGATGCTTCGAAACGATAAGACTTGATAACGGTGCTACTAAGGATGAACACTTTATTATCTTGAGATTTTAGTGAGAGGGATCATCTTATAATGCTACCGTCGCGATCTAAGCAAAATAAGATGCATAAAGGATTAACATCACATGCAGTTCATATGTGATATGATATGGCCCTTTTGTCTTTGCGCCTTTGATCTTCATCTCCAAAGCACGGACATGATCTCCATCATCAACGGGCATGATCTCCATCATCGTCGGCGAAGCACCAAGGTCAATGGCGCCGTCTTCATGATCGTCCTCCATGTAGCAACTATTACAACTACTTTGAAATACTACTCAACATGAAATTTAAAGACAACCATAAGGCTCCTGCCGGTTGCCACAATACAATAATGATCATCTCATACATATTCATCATCACATTATGGCCATATCACATCACCAAACCCTGCAAAAACAAGTTAGACGTTCTCTAATTTGGTTTGCATATTTTACGTGGTTTAGGGTTTTTGAGCAAGATCCAATCTACCTACGAACATGAACCACAACGGTGATACTAGTGTTGTCAATAGAAGAGTAAATTGAATCTTCACTATAGTAGGAGAGACAGACACCCGCAAAGCCACTTATGCAATACAAGTTGCATGTCAAGCGTGGAGCAAATCTCATGAACGCGGTCATGTAAAGTTAGCCCGAGCCGCTTCATCCCACTATGCCACAAAGATGCAAAGTACTCAACTAAAGATAACAAGAGCATCAACGCCCACAAACCATTGTGTTCTACTCGTGCAACCATCTATGCATAGACACGGCTCTGATACCACTGTAGGATAACGTAGCATAGAAAACAAAAAAATTTCCTACGGCGAACACGCAATCCAAGCCAAGATGCAATCTAGAAGATGGTAGCAACGAGGGGATTATCGAGACTCACCCTTGAAGAGATTCCAAAGCCTACAAGAGGAGGCTCTTGTTGCTGCGGTAGACGTTCACTTGCCGCTTGCAAAAGCGCGTAGAAGATCTTGATCACGATCGGTTCCGGCGCCACGAACGGGCAGCACCTCCGTACTCGGTCACACGTTCGGTTGTTGATGAAGACGACGTCCACCTCCCCTTTCCAGCGGGCAGCGGAAGTAGTAGCTCCTCTTGAATCCGACAGCACGACGGCGTGGTGTCGGTGGCGGTGGAGAAATCCGGCGGAGCTTCGCTAAGCGTGCGGGATATGGTGGAGGAGCGGGGCGCTAGGGTTTGGGGAGAGGGGGTGGCCGGCCACTATAGGGGGCGGCCAAGCTTGAGGCTTTGGTGTGGCCGGCCCCCTCCCCTTGGCCCTCTATATATAGGTGGAAGCCCCAAGTGTTGGACTACAAGTCTTCGAATAAGACCCGAACCCAAAACCTTCCATATGGTGGGAAACCTTCCCAAGCTAGGATTCCCACTAGAGGTGGGAATTCCACCTTCCATAGGGGGGGTGGCCGGCCCCCTAAGGGGGAGTCCACTTGGGACTCCTCCCCCACTAGGGTTGGCCGGCCATGGAGGTGGAGTCCCATGTGGACTCCACCTTCCTTGGTGGTTTCTTCCGGACTTTTCTAGAACCTTCTAGAACCTTCCATAGAACCTTCCGCATCATTTTATTCACATAAAATGACATCCTATATATGAATCTTATTCTCCGGACCATTCCGGAACTCCTCGTGATGTCCGGATCACATCCGGGACTCCGAACAAATATTCGAACTCCATTCCATATTCAAGTTCTACCATTTCAACATCCAACTTTAAGTGTGTCACCCTACGGTTCGCGAACTATGCGGACATGGTTGAGTACTCACTCCGACCAATAACCAATAGCGGGATCTGAGATCCATAATGGCTCCCACATATTCAACGATGACTTTAGTGATCGAATGAACCATTCACATACGATACCAATTCCCTTTGTCACACGATATTTTACTTGTCCGAGGTTTGATCATCGGTATCACACTATACCTTGTTCAACCTCGTCTCCTGACAAGTACTCTTTACTCGTACCGTGGTATGTGGTCTCTTATGAACTTATTCATATGCTTGCAAGACATTAGACGACATTCCACCGAGAGGGCCCAGAGTATATCTATCCGTCATCGGGATGGACAAATCCCACTATTGATCCATATGCCTCAACTCATACTTTCCGGATACTTAATCCCACCTTTATAACCACCCATTTACGCAGTGGCGTTTGATGTAATCAAAGTACCTTTCCGGTATAAGTGATTTATATGATCTCATGGTCATAAGGACTAGGTAACTATGTATTGAAAGCTTATAGCAAATAACTTAATGACGTGATCTTATGCTACGCTTAATTGGGTGTGTCCATTACATCATTCATACAATGATATAACCTTGTTATTAATAACATCCAATGTTCATGATTATGAAACTAATCATCTATTAATCAACAAGCTAGTTAAGAGGCTTACTAGGGACTCTTTGTTTGTTTACATATCACACATGTATCAATGTTTCAGTTAATACAATTATAGCATGGTATATAAACTTTTATCATAAACATAAAGATATATAATAACCACTTTTATTATTGCCTCTTGGGCATATCTCCAACACTATCAAGTGTCTATCTTAAAAATCTTCAGTAATACTAACATGATTGAAAAATTCTTCTATATTATTTCTCCCAACTATAGACCCACGTCCTACCGGTATGTCTTTTGTGGTAAAATTAAAAGGAAACATGATGCAATAAGCAAAAAGTAAACTAGGCAAACAAAGTAAAGACGAGTAACTAATTTTTTGTGTTTTTGATATAGAGAGCAAGACAGTAAATAAAGTAAAACTAGCAACTAATTTTTTTGTGTTTTGTTTAGGTGCAGCAAACAAAGTAGTAAATAAAATAAAGCAAGACAAAAACAAAGTAAAGAGATTGAGAAGTGGAGACTCCCCTTGCAGCGTGTCTTGATCTCCCCGGCAACGGCGCCAGAAAAAGTGCTTGATGCGCGTAGATGTACACGTCCGTTGGGAACCCCAAGAGGAAGGTATGATGCGCACACCGGCAAGTTTTCCCTCAGAAAGAAACCAAGGTTTAATCGAACCAGTAGGAGCCAAGAAGCACGTTGAAGGTTGATGGTGGCGAAATGTGATGCGGCGCAACAACAGGGATTCCGGCGCCAACGTGGAACCTGCACAACACAACCAAAGTACTTTGCCCCAACGAAACAGTGAGGTTGTCAATCTCACCGGCTTGCTGTAACAAAGGATTAACCGTATTGTGTGGAAGATGATTGTTTGCAAGAAAACAGTAAAACAAGTATTGCAGTAGATTGTATGCAATGTAAAGAATAGGACCGGGGTCCACAACACTAGAGGTGTCTCTCCCATAAGATAAAAGCATGTTGGGTGAACAAATTACAACGGGCAATTGAAAAATAGAGAAGGGCATAACAATGCATGTACATGATATGATAAATATAGTGAGATTTAATCCGGCATTACGACAAAGTACATAGACCGCCATCCAACTGCATCTATGCCTAAAAAGTCCACCTTCAGGTTATCATCCGAACCCTTTCAGTATTAAGTTGCAAAGCAACAGACAATTGCATTAAGTATGGTGCGTAATGTAATCGACAACTACATCCTTAGACATAGAATCAATGTTTTATCCCTAGTGGCAACAGCACATCACAATCTTAGAACTTTCTGTCACTGTCCCATGTGTCAATGAAGGCATGAACCCACTATCGAGCATAAATACTCCCTCTTGGAGTTAAGAGCAAAAACTTGGCCAGAGCCTCTACTAATAACGGAGAGCATGCAAGATCATAAACAACACATAAACAATAGATTGATAATCACCATAACATAGTATTCTCTATCCATCGGATCCCGACAAACACAACATATAGTATTACAAATAGATGATCTTGATCATGTTAGGCAGCTGATACGTCTCCAACGTATCGATAATTTCTTATGTTCCATGCTACTTTATTGATGATACCTACATGTTTTATGCACACTTTATGTCATATTCGTGCATTTTCTGGAACTAACCTATTAATAAGATGCCAAGTGCCAGCTCCTGTTTTCTGCTGTTTTTGGTTTCAGAAATCCTAGTAACGAAATATTCTCGGAATTGGACGAAATCAACGCCGTGTTCCTATTTTGCCCTAAGCATCCAACACCCGAGAGCCGCTGTGAGGAGGGCCCCTGTGGGCCCAGATGATAGGGTGGCGCGGCCTGGGCCCTGGCCGCGCCAGCCTATGGTGTCTTCGCCCCTTCGACCTTCCGACGCTGCCTTTCGCCTATAAAGCCCCTGCCGAAACCCTTACGGAGAAAGCCACGTAGAGAAAAGTTCCGAGCCGCCGCCATCGCGGGCCAAGATCCGGGGACAGGAGTCTCTGTTCCGGCACGCCGCCGGACGGGGAAGTGCCCCCGGAAGGCTTCTCCATCGACACCGCTGCCATCTCCACCGCCATCTTCATCATCGCGTTGCTCCCATGAAGAGGGAGTAGTTCTCCATCGAGGCTCGGGGCTGTACCGGTAGCTATGTGGTTCATCTCTCTCCTATGTGCTTCAATACAATAATCTCATGAGCTGCCTTACATGATTGAGATTCATATGATGATGCTTGTAATCTAGATGTCATTATGCTAGTCAAGTGAGTTTTACTTATGTGATCTCCGGAGACTCCTTGTCCCACGTGTGTAAAGGTGACAGTGTGTGCACCGTGTGGGTCTCTTAGGCTATATTTCACAGAATACTTATTCACTGTTATGAATGGCGTAGTGAAGTGCTTATTTATATCTCTTTATGATTGCAATGTGTTTTGTATCACAATTTATCTATGTGCTACTCTAGCAATGTTATTAAAGTAGTTTTATTCCTCCTACACGGTGTAATGGTGACAGTGTGTGCACTCGTGTTAGTACTTGGTTTATGCTATGATCATGATCTCTTGTAGATTGCGAAGTTAACTATTGCTATGATAGTATTGATGTGTATTATTCCTCCTACATAAGCATGAAGGTGACAGTGTGCATGCTATGTTAGTACTTGGTTTAGTCGTTTCGATCTTTCATGCACTCTAAGGTTATTTAAATATGAACATTGAATTGTGGAGCTTGTTAACTCCGGCATTGAGGGTTCGTGTAATCCTACGCAATGTGTTCATCATCCAACAAGAGTGTAGAGTATGCATTTATCTATTCTGTTATGTGATCAATGTTGAGAGTGTCCACTAGTGAAAGTCTAATCCCTAGGCCTTGTTCCTAAATACTGCTATCGCTGCTTGTTTACTGTTTTACTGCGTTACTACTGCTGCGTTACTACTGCTTGTTTACTTCCTACAATATTACTACCATCAACTGCACGCCAGCAAGCACTTTTCTGGCGCCATACTACTGCTCATATTCATTCATACCACTTGTATTTCACTATCTCTTCGTCGAACTAGTACACCTATTAGGTGTGTTGGGGACACAAGAGACTTCTTGCTTTGTGGTTGCAGGGTTGCATGAGAGGGATATCTTTGACCTCTTCCTCCCTGAGTTCGATAAACCTTGGGTAATCCACTTAAGGGAAACTTGCTGCTGTTCTACAAACCTCTGCTCTTGGAGGCCCAACACTGTCTACAAGAATAGAAGCACCCGTAGACATCAAGCACTTTTCTGGCGCCGTTGCCGGGGAGGAAAGGTAAAAGGCACTCATACTCCGGTTCCAGGTAACAGTACTTTTCTGGCGCCATTGTGTGTGTGCTCGAAGCTATTTCCTTTAGACTCTGCAATTGCGACATTTGGTTTCTTGTTTACACTAGTTAGGCATAATGGACAACAATGAGCTTCTTATTCTATTTCCTGATTTAAGACATGGATGGTTTGATGCGAAAATTAAAAAACCCATGGAACATATTAATATGAATGCTTTGAACACTATTGTTGCTAATGATATGGAAAATTCTAAGCTTGGGGAAGCTGGCTTTGATGAGCATGATATTTTTAGTCCCCCAAGCATTGAGGAGAAAATTTACTTTGATGATACTATGCCTCCTATATTTGATGATGAGAATAATAATGATAGCTACTTTGTTGAATTTGCTCCCACTACAATTAATAAGAATGACTATGCTTATGTGGAGAGTAATAATTTTATGCATGTGGCTCATGACAAGAATGTTTTATGTGATAGTTATATTGTTGAGTTTGTTCATGATGCTACTGAAAGTTATTATGAGAGAGGGAAATATGGTTATATGCATCTTAATAATATTAAGTTTCCCCTCTTTATGTTGAGAATCTTGAAATTGCGCTTGTGTTGCTTTTCTATGCTTGCCACTTTGTTCTTCATGAATTTATTTGTGTACAAGATTCCTTTTCATAGGAAGTGGGTTAGACTTAAATTTGTTTCATATTTGCCTCTTGATGCTCTCTTTTGCTTCAAATACTATTTCTTGCGAGTGCATCATTAAAACTGCCGAGCCCATCTTAATGGCTATAAAGAAAGAATTTCTTGGTAGATAACCCATGTGTTTTTTACTACAGTACTTTGTTTTATTTTTGAGTCTTGGAAGTTGTTTACTACTGTAGCAACCTCTCCTTATCATGTTTTTGTGCCAAGTAAAGTTTCTATGCTAAAGTTGATGTTATATTTGGGATCGCTGCGCAGAAACAGCATTGCTGTCTGTCACGAATTCTGGCATAAGTCTCTGTAAAAAATTCGAAAAAATCTGCAAAATTACGAGCGTGATCCTCAGATATGTACGCAACTTTCATTACTTTTGAGTTTTTCCGTTTGAGCAAGTCTGGTGCCATTTTAAAATTCGTCTTTACGGACTGTTCTGTTTTTGACAGATTCTGCCTTTTATTTCGCATTGCCGCTTTTGTTAAGTTGAATGAGTTTCTTTGTTCCATTAACTTTCAGAAGTTTTGTGCAATGTCCAGAAGTGTTAAGAATGATTGTGTCACCTCTGAACATGTGAATTTTTGATTATGCACTAACCCTCTAATGAGTTTGCTTGAAGTTTGGTGTGAAGGAAGTTTTCAAGGGTCAAGAGAGGAGTATGATATACTATGATCAAGAGGAGTGAAAGCTCTAAGCTTGGGGATGCCCCGTGGTTCACCCCTGCATATTTTAAGAAGACTCAAGCATCTAAGCTTGGGGATGCCCAAGGCATCCCCTTCTTCATCAACTTATCAGGTTCCTTCTCTTGAAACTATATTTTTATTCAACACATCTTATGTACTTTACTTGGAGCGTCTGTGTGCTTTTATTTTTATTTTTGTTTTGTTATCTTAGTTCTCTGAATAAGTTCATCCTTGTGTGGGAGAGAGACACGCTCCGCTGGTTCGTATGAACACATGTGTTCTTAGCTCATAATATTCATGGCGAAGTTTCCTCTTCGTTATATTGTTATATGGTTGGAATTGGAAAATGCTACATGTAGTAATTCTAAAATGTCTTGGATAATGTGATACTTGGCAATTGTTGTGCTCATGTTTAAGCTCTTGCATCATATACTTTGCACCCATTAATGAAGAAATACATAGAGCTTGCTAAAATTTGGTTTGCATATTTGGTCTCTCTAAGGTCTAGATAATATCTAGTATTGAGTTTTGAACAACAAGGAAGACGGTGTAGAGTCTTATAATGTTTACAATATGTCTTTTATGTGAGTTTTGCTGCACCGGTTCATCCTTGTGTTTGTTTCAAATAACCTTGCTAGCCTAAGCCTTGTATCGAGAGGGAATACTTCTCATGCATCCAAATCCTTGAGCCAACCACTATGCCATTTGTGTCCACCATACCTACCTACTACATGGTATTTCTCCGCCATTCCAAAGTAAATTGCTTGAGTGCTACCTTTAAAATTCCATCATTCGCCTTTGCAATATATAGCTCATGGGACAAAATAGCCTTAAAAACTATCGTAGTATTGAATATGTACTTATGCACTTTATCTCTTATTAAGTTGCTTGTTGTGCGATAACCATGCTTCTGGGGAACGCCATCAATTACTCTTTATTGAATATCATGTGAGTTGCTATGCATGTCCGTCTTGTCTGAAGGATCTACCACCTTAATGATTGGAGCATGCATATTGTTAGAGAAGAACATTGGGCCGCTAACTAAAGCCATGAATCATGGTGGAAGTTTCAGTTTGGACATATATCCTCAATCTCATATGAGAATAATAATTGTTGCTACATGCTTATGCATTAAAGAGGAGTCCATTATCTGTTGTCCATGTTGTCCCGGTATGGATGTCTAAGTTGAGAATAATCAAAAGCGAGAAATCCAAAATGCGAGCTTTCTCCTTAGACCTTTGTACAGACGTACCCCTTTGTGACACTTGGTTGAAACATGGCATTGCAAAGATCCGGTAGTCCAAGCTAAGTAGGACAAGGTGCGGGCACTATTAGTATACTATGCATGAGGCTTGCAACTTGTAAGATATAATTTACATAACTCATATGCTTTATTACTACCGTTGACAAAATTGTTTCATGTTTTCAAAATAAAAGCTCTAGCACAAATACAACAATCGATGCTTTCCTCTTTGAAGGACCTTTCTTTTACTTTTATTGTTGAGTCAGTTTACCTATCTCCCTCCACCTTAAGAAGCAAACACTTGTGTGAACTGTGCATTGATTCCTACATACTTGCATATTGCACTTGTTATATTACTTTATGTTGACAATATCCATGAGATATACATGTTATAAGTTGAAAGCAACCGCTGAAACTTAATCTTCCTTTGTGTTGCTTCAACACCTTTACTTTGATTTATTGCTTTATGAGTTAACTCTTATGCAAGACTTATTGATGCTTGTCTTGAAGTACTATTCATGAAAAGTCTTTGCTTTATGATTCATTTGTTTACTCATGTCATTACCATTGTTTTGATCGCTGCATTCATCTCATATGCTTACAATAGTATGATCAAGGTTATGATGGCATGTCACTTAAGAAATTATCTTTGTTATCGTTTTACCTGCTCGGGACGAGCAGAACTAAGCTTGGGGATGCTGATACGTCTCCAACGTATCGATAATTTCTTATGTTCCATGCTACTTTATTGATGATACCTACATGTTTTATGCACACTTTATGTCATATTCGTGCATTTTCCTGAACTAACCTATTAATAAGATGCCGGTGCGCTCTGTTTTCTGCTGTTTTAAATCCTAGTAACGAAATATTCTGGAATTGACGAAATCAACGCCCAGTTCCTATTTTGCCCGGAAGCATCCAAACACCCGAGAGCCGCCGTAGGAGGGCCCACAGGTGGCGCGGCCTCGGCCCGGCGCGCCGGCCCATGGTGTCGTCGCCCCTTCGACCTTCTGACGCTGCCCTTTCGCCTATATAAAGCCCCTGCGTCGAAAACCCTTACGGAGAAAAAGCCACGGTACGAGAAAAGTTCCAGAGCCGCCGCCATCGCGAAGCCAAGATCTGGGGGACAGGAGTCTCTGTTCCGGCACGCTGCCGGACGGGGAAGTGCCCCCGAAAGGCTTCTCCATCGACACCGCTGCCATCTCCACCGCCATCTTCATCACCGCTGCTGCTCCCATGAAGAGGGAGTAGTTCTCCATCGAGGCTCGGGGCTGTACCGGTAGCTATGTGGTTCATCTCTCTCCTATGTACTTCAATACAATAATCTCATGAGCTGCCTTACATGATTGAGATTCATATGATGATGCTTGTAATCTAGATGTCATTATGCTAGTCAAGTGAGTTTTACTTATGTGATCTCCGGAGACTCCTTGTCCCACGTGTGTAAAGGTGACAGTGTGTGCACCGTGTGGGTCTCTTAGGCTATATTTCACAGAATACTTATTCACTGTTATGAATGGCGTAGTGAAGTGCTTATTTATATCTCTTTATGATTGCAATGTGTTTTGTATCACAATTTATCTATGTGCTACTCTAGCAATGTTATTAAAGTAGTTTTATTCCTCCTACACGGTGTAATGGTGACAGTGTGTGCACTCGTGTTAGTACTTGGTTTATGCTATGATCATGATCTCTTGTAGATTGCGAAGTTAACTATTGCTATGATAGTATTGATGTGTATTATTCCTCCCACAAGTATAGGGGATCGCAACAGTCTTCGAGGGAAGTATTACCCAATTTATTGATTCGACACAAGGGGAGACAAAGAATACTTGTAAGCCTTAACAGCGGAGTTGTCAATTCAGCTGCACCTGGAAACAGACTTGCTCGCAAGAGTTTATCAGTAGTAACAGTTTTATGGCAGTGGAAATAGCGAAATAACAGCAGCGGTGAAATAAAGACAGCAGTAGTGATTATAGTAAACAGCAGGATTAAAATACTGTAGGCACAGGGACGGATTTAACGGGCGTTGCATGGATGAGAGAAACTCATGTAACAATCAAAGCATGGGCATTTGCAGATAATAATAAAACGGTATCCAAGTACTAATCAATCAATAGGCATGTGTTCCATATTTAGTCGTACGTGCTCGCAATGAGAAACTTGCACAACATCTTCTGTCCTACCAGCCGGTGGCAGCCGGGCCTCTAGGGAAACTACTGGATACTAGCTAAATGCTCGTGCGTTGCCACGAGTTTTTAGTTTATTTATTTTGGTATATGTAACAAAAGTGAATTCAAAAATTTCTTAAATTTTGCACAAGAATTTTTCTTTGCCATGTCGATGGGTCCACCAGACGGGATCATCTGAAGAATTCAGCGCAATTCTTGCCTATGTCGATGGGTTCTTGGCTCACCTGTTAGAGTCTTCACAGCGGCAAATTCCTTGCAACGATCTGATAGTGGTAACACCTCTGACGCAGATATTGTGCCTGAATATTGTGTCAGAGCCTTTGCCAATTCCCCATGTGCCAAAGCAACAACACACTGATGAGTTTGATACACTTGATCCATACAGCCGAGTGAGGAAGGCTACTAATTTAACTGAAGACGGTCCCAATATTGGGTCTCACTACGTGTACTTAAACCCTGTCGAATGGATCAGTTTTCCGGTGGATAGACATAGTGCAGTTTCAGTTGGTTCAAAGAACGTCAAAAAATTGAACAGTGCAATCCTAGTAACTCGTTGTTAATTTTTTGGCATCAACGTGAGATCACCTAGTACTATATGCTAATTATGTGGTAGGTGAATCGTAATAACACCACCATGCTAATCAGCTCCGTCCGGCCGGAGCATGGTTGACTGCCGTCTCCGATACAAATACACCTGTTCCTTTTTTTTCTTCCGGTTAACGCGTACGTGTTTGGGTCAGAACACGATTGATTTTGGTTCTGCCGTCTCCAATATAAACACTTGTGTTTCCGATCGGGTGCAGGCCGCTAGTTTTTTCAGTGGCACTCCCGGACGTAGGTATGGTCCGATCGAGATTTAATACTCTAGTAAAGATTTATTAGGTAAGGTGCGATGGAATAGATTCATATTCAGTGATATTGGGCCTAGGATTTTCAAGAGACATCGGGCTTAGAGAAAAAAACTTTACTGCTTTGATACACCGCGCACTCACCTATGCAATTTAATAATAAAGATTAAGTACTCCTTTTAACAGAGTACCGGAGCAAAGCATTAACACTCCGTGAACACATGTGATCCTCACGTCACTACCATCCTCCCGGTGTCCCGATTGGCTACTTCGGGGCCATTGGTTCCGGACAGCTTACATGTGTATACAACTTGCAGGTAAGATCATAAACAACGAATATCTTCATGAATAAATAACATGTTCAGATCTGAGATCATGGCACTCGGGCCCTAGTGACAAGCATTAAGCATAACAAGTTGCAACAATATCATAAAAGTGACATCTACTGATACTAGGCACTATGCCCTAACAATCTTATGACTATTACATGACCAATCTCATCCAATCCCTACCATCCCCTTCAGCCTACAGCGTGGGAATTACTCACACATGGATGGGGGAAACATTGCTGGTTGATGGAGAGGCGTTGGCGGTGATGGCGGTGAAGATCTCCTCCACCCCGTCCCGGCGGAGTGCCAGAACGGAGACTTCTCGGCTCCCGCGACGGAGTTTCGCGATGTGGCGGCTCTCTGGAGGGTTTCTGGCGATGTCGACTTCTCCCCGTGCGTTTTCAGGTCGAAAAATAAGTAGTCCGAGGGGGGCGTCGGAGGCCGGTCGAGGGGGCCACACCATAGGGCCGCGCGCCCCCCCCCTGGGCCGCGCCGCCATATGGTGTGGGGCCCTCGGGCCTCCACCTCCTTTGCCCTTCTGGCTCCGTCAATATTTTGGTAAAATAGGGCCATCTGAAGAAATTCCGAGGATTTTCCCGAAAGTTGGATTTATGCACAAAAACGAGACACCAGAGCAGTTCTGCTGAAAACAGCGTTAGTCCGTGTTAGTTGTATCCAAAATACACAAATTAGAGGCAAAACAATAGCAAAGTGTTCGGGAAAGTAGATACGTTTTGGACGTATCAACTCCCCCAAGCTTAGCTTATTGCTTGTCCTCAAGCAATTCAGTTAACAACTGAGCGATAAAAGAACTTTCACGAACACATTTGCTCATATGATGTATATATTCTCATGCTATGGCTAATACTTAAGCAGTTCATAATGAGATACATGCAAATAAGATCATCCAACAGCTATGTCAATCATGGAGAGGTACCAACAATTAATAATAAGCACCATGAATCATGTATATAAGCAGGATTGCAATGTTCATAAGAGAATATGATAAAGTGGTATCTCGCTTGCCCGTATTTGATCGGCAAAACATAAATGCCGAGGCACCTCTTGAGTTCATAGAAGGACTAGAAGTAGTGATTGTCAAAGATAAAAGCATCAAAGTTATACCACAATTAATCATATTTTGAGACAAGCATATTATACTAAGAATGACAGTTGTGCTCTCAAGATAGTGCTCAAAGAAAGAATGGAGACACAACATAAAAGTAAAAGATTGACCCTTCGCAGAGGGAAGCAGGGATTAACATGCGCTAGAGCTTTTCATTTGTAAAGAGTAAAATTATTTTTGAGAGGTGTTTGTTGTTGTCAACGAATGGTAATGGGTACACTAACTACCTCATCAACCGGACTCACAAGAGCGGCTCCCATTTATTTATTTTTGGTTGGCACTCCTTCCAACCTTTCTTTCACAAACCATGGCTAACCGAATCCTCGGGTGCCTGCCAACAATCACATACCATGAAGGAGTGCCTTTTTATTTAAGTTTTATTATGATGATGACACTCCCCCAACCTTTGCTTACACAAGCCATGGCTAACCGGTGCCGTCCAACAATCACAAACCATGGAGGAGTGTCTATTTAAGTTAATTAATTTGGGACTGGGAATCCCATTGCCAGCTCTTTTTGCAAAATTATTGGATAAGCGGATGTGCCACTAGTCCATATGAGAGTCCGTCAAAAGTAAATGACAAGGTTGAAAGCTAAACACCACATACTTCTTCATGAGCTATGAAACATTAACACAAATTGAGAAGCATTTTGAAAGTTTTAAAAGGTAGCGCATGAGAATTTACTTGGAATGGTTTGAAATGCCATGCATAGGTATTTATGGTGGACACTTTGGAACAACTTGGTTTTCAGGTGTTTGGAAGCACGAGCGTTCCCGCTCAGTACAAGTGAAGGCTAGCAAAAGACTAGGGAGCGACAAATCAAGAGAGCAGTAACTGTCATAATCATGCTTGCGGCAAAATAAATTAACGGAGGCATAAAAGTGATACAAGAACTCTGAAGCAATATAAATCATCGAGGCTTAATTGACTTTTTTGTTCAGTCATATGCATGCGTGAGCATGTGCCAAGTCGATATAAATGAATTATTCAGAGGAGGATACCACAATGCCATACTTACTTATGAATAAAACAATGCAAGCAAACATCCATGACATGCTACTCATTAATAAATTGGAACTAAACATGAGAGATCATGAGCTACTAGACTTTCTCAAATCACATACCTCACATGAACCAACTAAGCATGCTCATATGGATGAGTATATGTACAAAAATGAAAGCAAATAGAGTTCATACCAGCCTCTCACCACAATCAGATTGTCGTAGATCGTCATTATTGCCTTTTCACTTGTGTAGCTTGGATAATATGAAATGAAAACCACGCTCCAGCCACCGAAGACCATTGAACTCATGATGAACTTTACAAACCAAAGAAGAACAGCAAATATTTTTGGTGTTTTTGAATTAGAAACAAGAACGAAAGAAAACAAGCAAACAAAGCAAAATCTTTTTGGGTTTTCTTATAGCAAACTAACGATAGCAAATAAAGCAAACTAAGAGCAAGGAACCAAATAAATAAATGGTGAAGAGAAACAACAGAAATATTTTTGGTCTTTTTGTGTTTTAGAAAAGAAACAAAACAAAAGAATGAAAACTAACAGAAACACAGAAAAGCAGATGACAGAAATCTGCCAAATCCTGACAGCAGTACAGAAATCGAATTTAACAAAATCTTCCATTGCTCAGACCAAAAGGTCTCAACTAATTAAAGTTAGATAACAACCTGGGAACATGCTCAAAAATTGCAACTCAAAATAACGTTCTGGCTGTGCGACGAATTTTTTGGTAACAGCACAGAATCTGTTTTTGGACAGCACTTCCCAAATATCATCTCCTCTCATTAGAAAACCACTCTAGAGACTAAACAAGTATGTACAAGTATCCAGCAATCATAATATGCAAGGAATGAGTGATGCCGGTATACCTCCCCCCAAGCTTAGGCTTTTGGCCTAAGTGGAGTTTATTCCCAGAGGGTCGGAGTTCCACGCCGGTGGATCATACATGGAGTGGTAATAGGGCCCCTGCGCAGAAGAATATCGTGGAGGCTCCACATGACCATGATGTTGATATGAGGAGCTTGCTGCATCGGATGAAGAGTCGGGATGCTCCTCGGCCTCTCCACATTTTCCTCGCACGACGGCTTTCCCTTTCTATGTATGCGTTTAACTCATTTTCTGTGATCGACCACCCGTCCCTGGCATCAAGGTTAAACAAAGCAGGCAATCGCACTAGTTTTTCAATTTTCTTAGTTATACTCCAACTTTTCTTATACAAAGTTATCCTATAATGCAGGTTGTTCAAACTAGATGCATCTGAAATAAACTCATGTCTAATCATGGAAACCACATCAAGCTTCTCTATAGAAAGCGGAATATCTAAATGGTGAGGTTCTACACCATGTATAGCTAATAAGCGAGAGGCGATAAGACCTCCACAAATTCCTCCTTTCTCACGGTTAGTAGCAAGTCTACAAGCTATTAAAGCACCCAAATTATAAGTCATATCCTGTTGCAAAGCAGCAGCTAAGAAAGCCAAGTCTGGGACAGATAATTTACCTCCAGTTCTTCTCGCAAGAACGCACTTTGTAATGAAATAGGCAAAGTAGCGGATGGCTGGATGTTGAATGCTACTAATCTTACCATCATTGGAGAGGCTCCTCCCATTACAAATCCTTGTATAAAGATCTGAGAGCTCCCGTGGTGTTCCCCTGATCTTCTCGCAGGATCCCCATTGCGGTACTCCAATTGCTGCACAAAAAACACTAAATGGCAAGTTGACAGCTTTATTGTAAATTTTATACTGGACCATGGGGTTAGATCGCGACCAATTGAACTTGAAGTCCTGCACAACAGACATAGTTAGTTTTGCATATTGTCTTGGCTCTCCTTCAACAAAACCACTCAGCCCTGCACGAGAGATTAGAGTTTGCACATCTTGTAAAATCCCCGCACTTCTCATAAAGTCCACGCATGGGTAGTAAGAGGGGTATACTCCCTCCTCACGATTGACTCTCGTAACTTGCTGGACTTCCAATTCTTCTTGATTCAATTGGGGCACACCTCCTTCCATTTTCTGAAATTTTCAACAATCATTATAAAATTTGATTTCAAGGTGTGTAATTGAAGGGAACTACTATAGGAACTTGCTAGAGTACTAAGCATGCATCAAAACTAATTTCTACCACTTAGAACAAGCATGCAAGCTCACTAAACATGTTATCTACAGCAACAAAATATTTCAAGATATACTCAACCAAATGAAATTTTAATTGGACAATCAAAGGAGTCACATACCAAGGAGTAAATGTGCCAAATTTCAAAGGACTGAGCAAGGAGATCGAAAATCGCGAGTTCTTGAGCAAAAAACACGAGTGAGAGAAACTTGGTACGAGTTTTTTCGGGAGAGAGAAGGTGTCGGGAGGAAGAGATGGTGTAGCGGGAAGGGGTGGCCCACACCACAGGCGGCTTGTCGGCCGCGTCGGTCTATGGAGAATTTCGGTGCCCCATGTGTCATCCTCCCACTGTGTGCCCCGTCGAAAAATAGGACCAATGGTGTAATTTTTTGTAATTTTTAGAGAACTTTGAAAAATGCACATTTCTGGGTATTAAATTAATGATTACCGCGTAGGAAAATGATTTCTTAAAATCTTAATGATTGCAAAATAAAAGTGCTACAGCAAATAAAATAAGTGAAGGGAGAAAGAAAGAAAGAAATGTTGTTTAGCTCCTTTATGCAATAAAATATACTTGTTAACAAGGTTGATCAAGTCTTGCTACCAAATAAATTTTATATGACATAAGAAGAAATAAACCTCAAATCAATCATGTTACCTTATATTGAATTGATAT